>JAECZD010000045.1:0-433110 GCA_024349325.1 Pogonomyrmex californicus
GGAGCGCATCCTTCCGCTCCATTCCTCCATCAATTTTCCCCCGATCGACCATCCGTCAGGACTGCCGAACATCAGGCGGAGTGCGGCAGTGGCCGCAAGAGGCAGCAATACCTCCTTCTTTTAATACATTTATACGCGAACTCCGAGGCGTCGAATACCACGAAAACACGTATGTTTTCGTGGTATTTCCCCGCACCGCGCCAAGCGTCGCGCCAACAAGCACGAACGTACCCCGCACCGCGCCACGCACCGTACCACCGAGCGCAGGCGTCCCGCGCCGCACCGACGCCGCGCCACGCAACCGAGCGACGTCCGCACCGCGCCACGACCGCGTTCACAAGCGCGTAACCACCCCGCGCCGCGCCGTTACCTTCCCACCGAACTCCTTCCCTATCAAAAAACCAATCATCCCCCGATCCCCTTTTCCGTTCCTGAGGAGAGGGATGCTAACCCCGAGATCGACCAATCCGACCGATCCGACCGAAAATACCGAGGTCGATCTCGGGTATAAAAAGGCATCGCTCTCCACAGGAAATCACTCTCCGTTTACTCCTGTTCCTAGCTCGTTTCCGAGAGCTCGCCTCGAGGAAACGATCTTCCGAAACCGGCAGCAAGCCTGAGATTTGTTGGGGTTCTCCCCAACGCGCCAAGTTCGCTTGGCCTGGCCGAAAGCCGTCTCCGTAGCCCGCACGGCAAGCCGAGAGTTGCTGGGGTCTCCCCAGCGCGTCGAGTTCACTCGACCCGACTCTGCCATTCCGAGGTTTCACCACAGTATCGGGTTCTCCCGATACTACCTCTCCGAACACCAGGGTACACCCTGGTCGGCCGATACCTCGGCACCGCCACCTTCTTCTCCACACGCAGCTGGGGCCCTCCCGGCTGGCCGAGTTCACTCGGTGTTCACGCAAACAGACGAGGGGCACACCCCGTCAGCCGAGCACGCTCGGCGGGAACGGGCACACCCGTTCTCCGATCCGCCGAACTCGCCAAATATCCACCCTCGCGACAACACCCGCGACAAGCGTGCCCGTGTAAATCCGCGCCGATTTAAAGGCCCGCGACCGAACACGTGCGACACCGCCGCTGCCGCGCGCGCCCCGAACTGCGCGCCGCGATCAGTATCGCGCCGAGCGCCCGAGCGATCTCTTATTTTGTATTCACGCGCTATGCGCGCGCCGATCGCCGTCTCGCCCGTTCACGGCCACAAACATTAACGCGAAGTTTCGGTGCATTCCATCGCACCACTATTAGTCAAATAAACATCATTATTTGTTATAACTATTGCCTAACGATTTACTAATGCCTTTCTGTCTCCGACGTCCTCGCTTCCCCTCCTGGCAACCGACTGACCGCTCTCCGCGCGGGAAAGCGAGACCGTTTTAACGATGTTCAACAGTAAAACGAGGAATTAATAAAAAAAATTGAACTCTTATCTAATCTCAATGTCGAGATTCAGGTACAATTAAACCACTTGAAAAAAGAGATTCCCACTTTCTCTAAAGATACAGTAAAAAACATTACACATAATAATCTATCGAACATAAACCAAGGCATGGTTAGTATTATATTTTTTATAGAAAAAAACTATTCTCTTATTATTTGGGATTATTCAGAATTAACACGGATCTTCATTATACGGAATTATTCTGGTTTTTAATTCCTTGAGATTGTTATATTTAATTCAGATATTTTCACCTGATGACAATAACTTCAAGATAATTGAAAACAGTCAATCAAATGATTGTTTTTCTTTTCTTTTCAATTGTTGCACAAGATGTCTCTGAAATGCAAGAAGGAGCTTCAAATACAATTGACAAAGTCAATGACGATTATCGTTCAAATCATTTAACATTTGCTAAATCCGAGATGTGCACACATTCATCAAATAAGGTAAATGTTTAGATGTAGATATGAATCAGGAAATAGAGGAATAAGACGAGATGTAATATTTATTTATAAGTTTATTGTAAAAAAATTTATTATAAGAGAACGAAAATAAATTGAGTATGCGTATGCATAATTGGTTAAATAATTAGCAGTGCAAGTTCTTATATACCAGGTGTATGCATAAGTTTTTTCCGGTTTAACTAAGAGATGTTGCCAGCGAAATGTAGCAGCGTATTAATTTGACACATACATCATTTTGTTCGTCTGACATTTAAAACTACAAACACACACAAGTTGAGTCCGCCAAAAACTAGCGTCTTTGTTTTATCGTTCAGTGATCATGTCGAGTTTTGTGCCTGAAAAAGAACATTTGCGGCACGCATTGCTTTTTTTATTTAATCAAAAGAAAAAGGCTGTTGAAAGTCATCGTTTGCTGGTAGAAACATATGGTGAACACGCTCCATCGATTAGAACATGTGAGACATGGTTTCGACAATTTAAAAATGGTGATTTCAATGTGAAAGACAGTGAGCGCTCTAATAGACCACAAAAATGCGAAGACGAGCAATTGCAGGAGTTATTGGATGATGACTCAACTCAAACTCAACGGCAATTAGCAGAAGCATTACATATATCACAAGAAACAATCAGCAGACGTTTACGAGCAATGGGAAAGATCAATAAACTCGGTAAATGAGTCCCACACGATTTGAATGAACGTCAAATGGAAAATCGCAAAGTCACTTGTGAAATGCTGCTTCAACGCCACGAAAGGAAATCATTTTTGTATCGAATTGTGACGGGTGACGAAAAATGGACTTATTTTGAAAACCCGAAACGGAAAAAATCGTGGCTTTCACCTGGCGAAGCCGGTCCATCAACACCAAGGCCAAATCGCTTCGGCAAGAAGACCATGCTCTGTGTCTGGTGGGACCAGAGCGGTATTGTGTATTATGAACTCTTGAAGCCCGGCCAACCATTAATACACAACGCTATCGCCAAACAAATGATTAATTTAAACCACGCATTAATCGAAAGACGACCGGAATGGGCCAGAAGACATGGCAAAGTGATTTTGTTACACGACAATGCGCCGTCTCACACAGCAAAACCAGTGAAGGACACCTTGAAATCGCTTGGACGGGACATCCTTCCGCACCCTCCGTACTCCCCAGACCTGGCGCCATCTAACTATCACCTCTTCGCATCAATGGGGCACGCGCTCGCAGAGCAGCACTTCAGCAATTTCGAGGAAGTTGGAAAATGGCTCGAAGAATGGTTTGCCGCAAAAGACAAGCAGTTTTTCTGGCATGGTATTCATAAATTACCTGAAAGATGGGCAAAATGTGTAGAAGCCGATGGCCAATATTTTGAATAAAAAAAAATTAATTTCCCTTGAAAATTACGTGTCTTTTTTTACTTAAAAAACCGGAAAAAACTTATGCATACACCTGGTAACTGTTGTCAACCGAGATAGCAAGATTCAAACGCAAACAATTTCGGAAAGACTGACAAAAACGGTCGAAAGATAATATACATATAATACATATAATAATATACATATAAGAAAAGACACGAGTGTATGTAGCGGACATGTGACGGTCGAAAAATAATAATAATATACTTATGGCAATAAATTAATATACATAATAAAAATGATAAAAACGAAAGCAACCGAGAACAAAATTTTTATGAGTGCATTGTTGCACTAAAATTAGATCAAAATAAAGTCGTTGCAGATAATTGCTTTTTTACCAATCGACATGACAAACTAAACAAGAAATTTGATAATTTATTAACGAAACATAGAGAAAATGACACAAAACTGATCCATTACTTCTACAGTCACTCCACTCATCCACATCCCTTTGCTGGAGGATGTCGTTTTTATTTTAAACCACTAATTTTTTCAACAGACGCACAGAACTGGACTTGGAGATCGTGATCGATCCACATACGTTCAAGCAGAATGAACAGCATCCTTTGTTAAACATTAATAAAAAATGGTTTGTCAACCTGTCCTCCACTCCTGTGCCCACTGACATACAGAGTCTCTTACAATTGGGTGACAATTTTAGTTTTCCTATCAATAATAGAGAAAAACTGACCACATAATTCATAAAAAACATCGAGAGCAACCTTATGAAACTCCCTATAATATCACAAACGGCCATTAGAAACCGCTCAGTTAACATCATTAACAGTCTACCTAATTATTCGATCCCTAAATGTGAAGTTAACACACACTTAAAAGATCTTGTTTCTACTACTAGAGATTTCCTACAACATAACAACAATATCATTGTCACCCGTGCGGATAAGGGAAACATTACTGTAGCTTTGGACAAAGATGTGTACTTCAGAAAAATTGAAGAACTTCTAAATGATAATAACACTTATTCTGTCGTTAAAAGATCCAACAAAAAAGCTCACTTCTTGCCTGCGAGATTTATTAAAGACGTGGAAGGATTCCGAGTTCATTTCAGCCTCTACCTACAGACATTTACTGTGTAGTGATGGGATTTTACCGAGAGCTTACGGATTTCCTAAGATCCATAAACCCAACTGTCCTTTCCGACTCATTGTTTCTTCTCTTAACAGCCCTTTGTATAAATTAGCCACTTTCATCCATTGCATCATGCTCAAAGGCTTTCCTGTTGCACATAGCCACATCAATAATTTCGAATTGGTCAAAATACTTTCTGACGTACACATCGACAATGAGTCCTTTTTGGTTTCCTTAGATGTCATTTCCTGTTTACCAATGTGCCAATTGCATTGGCCATTGACAATGTCTATAGAATTATATTGCTGATAATTGTTCCATTTCCAAATTTGAATTTATCACGACAGTCAGATTCATATTAAACTCTACTTATTTCACGTATTTCATTACCTTCAACGGAGTGTTTTATCAACAGACATTTGGCATACCCATGGGATCCCCCCTCTCACCCATCATTGCAGACAGTACTGCAAGATTTGAAAACTGGAGCTCTCAAATCCTTGCCTTTCACCTCTCCATTTTTCGTTAGGTATGTGGATGACATTGTTATGGCAGCTCCCTCTGATCTTCTCAATCATATTATACTTTGAACATGTTTAATTCCTTCCACCCTCGTTTACAATTCACAATGGAAATCGATGTGAGACATAGGCTCAATTTCGATAGACGTTACCATAATCTTAGCCGATAATCAGTTGATTTTCGACTCGGTACCATAAACCAACGTTCTCAGGGAGATATTTACATTTCCTCTCTAATCACCCTCTATACCAAAAAAGAGGCACAGCCATTGGCTTAATTGATAGAGTTATTTTATTATCACACCCGACTTTCCACCGGAAAAACTTAAATTTTGTGGTTGAAATTTTACTGGACAATGGCTATCAACTAGATTTCGTATTTCAGGTCCTACACGAACGCCTTAAGTTCCTTTTCCATAAGATCAATTCCAATTCCATAAGATCAATTCCAATTTCCAATTCTGACAACACTGAGCATTTTGAAGAACTGGAGAGAGTTTCGTTCTTTACCATACCGTACGCTTCTGCAATTTCGGAACAATTTAAGAACATTACTAAAGACTTAAATGTCAAACTAGCATATCGCAGTCTCAATAAATTGAATAATTTTATTAAAGTTTACAAAGATTCTCATGCTCCATCTACTCACATTAATGTTGTCTATAAAATCAATTGCGATAATTGTGACGCGTTATACGTAGGACAGACTAAAAGACAATTACATACTAGGATCTCTGAACACAAGAACCATATTCGGAGAAATACGAATAACCACTCCGTGAATCACTGATCACAGGCTAGCATACAATCACGATTTCAATTGGGAGAATGTTGAGATTTTAGACAGAGAGCCACATTTACACAAACGACTAATTTCTGAAGTTTTATACATTAAAAGATAAAAGAACAGTATCAATTTGCAGACTGATATTGAGTGCCTCCCGGAAGTATATGTGACTGCAATAGAAAAACTCTCCAAAATTTGATTCAACGTTATTTTATTTTTATTTTCATATGGTTTGTGTTTTACATGTGTTTCACACTCTTTACATACTTTTTTAACTTATTACTCCTTTACTTTTCTATTGTGGACACATGTATTTTATCTGCAACGACTTTATTTATGATCTAATTTTAGCGCAACAATGCACTCATAAAAATTTTGTTCTCGGTTGCTTTTATTTTTATTATGTATATTAATTTATTGCCATAAGTATATTATTATTACTTTTCGACCGTTGCATGTCCGCTACATACACTCTTTTCTTATATGTATATTATTATCTTTCGACCATTTTTGTCAGCCTTTCCGAAATTGTTTGCGTTCGAATCTTGCTATTTCGGTTGATAACAGTTACTTGTGTCACGGCATTGCGATCGCCTCGTTTATCTGTTAGTGACCGCCTAAGTCCCATTGTGCCCGTGTGAATTTTCTATTCGCGTCGTCGACTCTAAATTTATGTGTAAGTTATTTTTTAAAATTATTTATATATCTGCGCATTCCCTCACATCGTCTCGTATATGAACCATGCCGGTTATTTACAGGCAGTAATACAAATGCATCATAACACCATGCTCTGTACAATTTGGGATTTCTCAACTTTTGACCGTGTAATCGAGCAGTTGGTCATCCTAACAACTACTGTAACTATTTTTGAAAATGCACTGTATTTTGAAAGACGACCGACGTTTTGAATTTCAATGTTTGCTGCTACATTGATTATGAATTTGCGATTCGTTCATCGTCTAAGTAGATTTATTTGTATTTTTTATCTCTTGCGCTGAAGAAGGCTGAAAGATCAACCGAAACGTCCGTTTTATGTTATTTTGATTATGTTACATTGATTATTATTAAATTATACGCGCTCTTAGTACTGCGCTGTGCTCTCATTGTCATTATACCCCATTCTTATATTCTTTTATCGGGAGCCTTATCTTATATTCAATTATTTTTATGATATAACTTACATAATTTTTCTGCAAATTGCCGTATCAAAAACAAAAATATGACTTCTACTAAACAAACAGAATATCATCTTAAGCAAAGCTATTTATGCTAAAAATCAGTCTTATGGACTCTCTTCCTTTGCCTTATTATATAATATAACAATAATGATGTAAAGATTTTTTAAAATTTATATATTTGGACAAAGCGTTGCTAGTTTGTACATTTTGTAAAACATAAAAAAAGCTGAAAACATTTTTCTGATGCAACTTAAATTTTAACATCGATTAAAACTAGTTAAAATTCAAATGATTCAGCTGTTATTAAAATATTAAAATATGAAATTCATTTATCTCAATGGCTCATGTTTATAGAGTTACTGGCATTCTTGCTGCCGCAAACAAATTTCGCTGCGCATGAACTTAGTGCAAGAGATTATTGTGTCTCTTAATTTAATTACTTTTACATATGCTTATGCTTTTAAACTGTATCAAGATAATGCTTATATAATTGATCTAATGATCACCCGCATCGTTTACTTTTTAATATTTTAAATGTGTTATAATTTTTATACAACGACGCAACTATATGCAGTTCTTGTAATTTTTACGTATTTATTTGTCGATATACTTGGCAAGCATTTTGCTAAAAACTTCTTCGATTTACATTCATAAATTGAATTAATCTCTGTTTAGCAATAGAAAATAGATAAATTTTCTTCTTTGGCATAATCATTGGATTGCATCCAAATCTTAAAAAATCCGTACAAATTTTTTAACAATTTTTCGGTTTTCATTATGTTTCGCATCCTTGAAGGGACAGGATGTTAATGTATTATTGTTCTCGTGCTTGAAATTATTTATTGTCCAATATGTCGTCTTATATACAAAAAGCATATGTAACATGGATTATTCATAATCATTCGCATGCCGATGCAGTTTGTGCGAATCATTACGAAACGCTGAAAATCATGATTTACATTTACATGACTTCAAAATATAATTTTCTTATTAATTTTATTAATTCTATTATATCGAACACGTAAAATCCAAATTTCACACTAATAATTTTGTTGAAACAATCACACATTTTAGAATTCAGTAAAATCAAAATAATACTTAAATATGACTTCTTAAAAATAAACGTGAAATAAATAAATTAAATTGTATATTTTTTATCAAGCGTTTATATTAAAATGTTTCTTATACATTTTTCTCATAAATGATAAATTACTTTTCGATATTTAATCCTGAAGATTCCGCGCAAGCGCCATTGCAATTAAGATGTTCCTCGCGAGTAAACAAAACCCAATCTTACCGCGTGGTTTCAATCAGTCAAACGGTGCTTCGACTTGTCGAAGGAATCTCTTGGGATCTTTGAAATCATTGTATCTGTTTTCAATCGGAAGACTCGCAAGTTCGCGTTGTCGATCATTGACTCGTCAGGATTTCCTGCAACGAGAAGAGTGCGGGTGATCAGCGTTGCTTCACGATTTGGAAATTGGATTAAAAATCTCAATTAATAAATAACGATTTAGGGGAATTCATGCAAAATTATAGTTTAAAAAAGTTTCAAGTGACACGAGACTATAAAAGATTAACTTCAAGAATATAACAGGATTGAATCAATGAGGAGAAATAGTTACAATTCCTTGAATTGATATGATTTCGCGCTAAAACTTACATGTTTTAATTAATTAATTAATTAAATTTAATTTTTTTGTACTATTAAAAAGTTGTACGTAAAATAATCATGTATATCTGTGTAACAATTGTAAATATGTAGAAATAAAAAAATACCGCACAAAAATAATATAGCAAAAATTTAGTAAATTTTCTCAAATCACAAATTTTGTTTTTTATTTATATAATGATCTAATATTCTTAAATGTTTTTATCAGTAATAAAATTAGTATAAAAAAGTTTGTAAATTATAATGTTATTGTTATTTTATTGATAAAGAATTACAAAATAAATTTTATATTTTCAAGGTACTATTCAGTTTTTTTGAAATGCATACATAACAGATTGGTTAACATGGTGAGAACCATGGCTAATCATACAATTTTATTATTTTCATTTACATATTATGTACACATGTTAGATATGTACATCACCTAGATTCAATAATTTTCTTTTCTGTTCTAAAGCGCGTGTAAATAAACAAATTTACAATATTACAATACGTTTCGTTAAAAATATTTTATTATGTCACTAAACTACGTAACACTACTTTATTTTATATGTATTTTGTACAACTTATTGTCATGGAATTATTACTTACAAATATTTTAATTAAAGATCCATCATAAGAAATAAAAATATACTATTACTTACATGAAAAATTATTTATTTTTCTATACACAATATATAGAGAAATATATTTTGATTATATGTAGAATTTTTCTAAAATATTTCTAAATTCTTTGTATAAAAATGTGTTGGGTCTAGCCCGAGGTAAATATTTTTTTGAAAATGAATGGGGCGTGGAAGGACGCTCCAAATACCCTCTCGCAGGTGGGCGCGCTGAGGCGTCCCTACGAGTCGGACACACTATGCAGAGTCACGAGTGCGAGTCAACGTCTTGAAAAAGACGCTATGACTTCAACTGCGTGACGTGCGTCCGACGGTCCGTAATTTAGGTAAGAGAATTTAATCTCTTTTACCAGGGACAGGACCATGCGCGAATCTTGGGATAACGGGGAATGAAAGAGGGAGGAAATAACTAAAACGATAAATAATTTAAATTTTACATGTAATTAATAATTTTAAAACGATTACAAGTTTAGCTAATTACAAGATCCGTGTCATTATTTCTTGCGTTGAAATACATTTACTGGCGGTATATTTACATTTGATAAAATAATAAAAAAAAGGGTGTTACGTACAGAAATTCATGTAATATAAATGTTCTAAAAATTGACGGATGTATTATTTAGTTTCTGTGTACAAATTCTATTATTTTTGTATGTTTGTCTATATTCTAATTATTCTTATCTTACATAGTATTTAGTATTTTTAATCTGTATTTTATAATTTTATCTTACGTTGTTAATCTATTTAAATTTATATTTTGTTATCTGTGTGTGGCTGTTTCGGAGAGGAGGTCGGGTTTCCAATGGTGAGGTCTAGGGAAAGAGGGGAAGGAGTCCGGAGTTCGCAGAACTCGTCCAAGGATTTCTGGGTGCGGAAATCTGGATATATCTAGAGGTTAGTGTCATGGCGCTCTGGGAAGAGTGCGCTGAAATCTGGGGGTGATCTAGATTCAGATGGTCTGATCGGGGAATAGGACGGAGGAGATATGTACAAATAATGGGGTCTCCTGCTGGAACAACTCGTGGTTTCTTCGGCATGTGTCAAAACCTCGGATGTCCTAGGCGAGGGATAGTTCCCTGATTGACGAGCTCGCTTGTTGCGACGATAACGGAGCCTCTTCAGGGCTCGCCTCCGTCTCTGAGCGTCGGAAAGAGAGGATGATGCAGATTTCACTAGAAGAAATGGATTTGGAATATGAAGGAAATGTCATTGGTCGTGAACCTTAAGGCTATCTCTGAAATATTTCAGGAAAACCGAAAGATCCAACAGAGGAGAGAAATTAAGAAGGGAAAGAGAAAATTGTAAGAGAAGAGAGAAAGAAGAAAAGAATAGATTTCCCGAATTATTCGGTGGCCATGAACCTGCTGAGTGTTCCACAACGCATAGGGAGTCAGTGAGGTTTGACGGCCGAAGCAAACAGAGAAGAAGCAGATTTTGCCGAATTATTCGGCGGCCATGAACCTGCTGAGTGCTCCGTAACGCATAGGGAGCCCGAGAGATCCGACCAAAGCAAAGAAAGAAAGAGAAAAAGAAAAAGAAAAAAGGGAGTAGAAGTAAGGAGGACGGCAGAGGATAGAAAGGATGTAAGGGAGGAATGAGAAAATATAAGGAGAAGAGACCCGAAAACTATTATTAGGGAATTTTTCTATGTGTAATTAAACTTACTGTTACTCTGGAATGTCGGAGACTTGGGACCTGCGAGATGATGAAGGCGATAACGATGTCGCCAGGAAACTTGGTCACTTGTACTTGTACTAGGTGAAATTGTTGATTTATTTCGACTGACACCGACTGATTGAATTATTGACAACTGATAAACTGAAAATGTTCTGACCGCGTGAAAAAAGGAAGTAGCAGTGTGCGCTCCGTGCCTTTAAGGGCACTATATATATGTATGATTTCGTTGAGGAAAACATCTGTACACGTGTTGTTTTTCCGCGATTAGGATAATAGGGATTATCCGCTTAGCCGAATTCTAGAAACCAACCCCCGGAAGAGATCAGTTGTGTAACCGTCGCAATCTAACAGAGTAACAGAACATGTGTCACTCGTTTATCCGCTTAATTAAATTCTAATAACAGATACCCGAAAGAGAAGAATCGTGCAGTCGTCACGACGTAACACCCCCCATCTTAGACAAATATCGGGGGTACACGATATTTGCATTGAAAAGTAATGATTCTTCTCTTTCGATAGGTACTATTGCGCTTTCTCAACGCGAAGAAGAAGGAAAAAAAGGGCTCTGTGATTTCTTTCGTTCTTCTTGAGTTTTCCTATTTATAAATGTATATATAGATTATATATATATATATTATTTTTTTCTCTCTCTTTCCTCCTTTTGTAGAGAAAGAAAAATTCTTAATGCAGCGATAAAAAGCAGCCTTTTAAAGTATTAATTATAATTATCTATCTTTTCTATTCTTTCTGTTCATTTGTTGTGTGTTCATATACATATATTTCTGTGAAATGATTTTTAACAATTACATCATTATTTTTATAATATATATATATATATTTATATATATATATATATATATATATATATATATATATATATATCTAGGCATTTGAACAAAAAGTATAGTTATTCTTCCCTTTTACAAAATTCAAATGTATCGATACATATATCAAAAATATTGAAGGAAGAAGAATAAATTTAGTATGGGGTAATTATTTTAGTGCTATTATTATATATTTTTTTTTCTCTTCTTTTTTCTATTATCGTTACTATCATTATTATTTATTATTATATTATTTATTATTATTACTATTATTGGTGTATAGATTACTTAATAGTTGTATAATGCACACGTTCTTTCCTTTCCATAAAGTGAGTTCATTTGAAATACAAAAGAAAAAGGTTTATCACAGGTAGTCCGATACAAAACGCCAGAGGTTAGTTATCAAGTAACCAGATGTTATCCTTTCGCACGTGTGGATACTCTCTGTCGTTGCCCGAGAATATATATGCATATGGATGCACACATACATAATCCCTTTTGATGCTCTCCTGATCTTTGTTTTGCTGATTTTTATTTGGTCGCGAAGATGCACGCTTTTATGTGCATTGTTCTTATGAACTAGACCGTGCGGCACTACTATATTCCTAGTTTCGGATTGACTGATAACCGATTGCTGATAGTAATGCCTGGTGGGAGTAAAATGCATCTGGATTTTATAGAAGGTTGATAGACATCGACAGAAGAGATATTTTTTTTTTTTCTTTCTTTCACTGGCATCGGTATCGTGATCCTCCAGGGCTGTTTTATAAGATTTAATTTTTGGTAGTAGAAAGGAGAGAAAGTGTACATATCTAATGTTAAAATTATTTACTTAAGGATTTTAATTAAAATGGAATTGCAATGGTTTTTCCTGAAAGCTATTACTAGTATTATCTGTTGCTAATGTATTTCGTATTATTTTATGATTACATTTGTTAATTTCGACAGATGGATAAATATTTACCGCGATTCTTTTATTAATCCGTGCATATCCTAAATTTACGGGGGCGTCTCGAAGATTCAACTGCATGTAGCCGTTCTCGTGTGAAATAACCAGCTTGATGAGTGCGGCTCCGTCCTGCAGAGGGTGTACTATTTTTAAGTATCCCTCCTGTTCTTCTGCGAGGATTTGGCATAATGCCCTGATTTTCTTAGACCATACTAGAGTTGGCACTGTCGGGCCAGTGTAGGCTAATCCACACGTGAGAGCTTGCCACGGCAATTCTTGAAAGCGATCTTCTAGGATGTATAATTCGTTGAATTGCCACCTCTCGTCCTTCGTCCCTGAGGGCTACCCGGGCAATTCCTTGGATCCGCCCGACTGCCATTACTATTCCTCGGTGCCATATGTCGCCTTCCTTGATTGCGACGGCCAGATTTATTTTCATCAAGTATGGCCAGCAGATGAGGGTACTTGACTTCCGATTCATTCGGAACCCAAGTTCCTCCATTAATTCTTTTAGGCTCGACTCTCCAGTTTTGAGTCGTATCCAAAAGAGGTGCGGCGATTCCATTCGGAGTATCTTGCAGTCAAGGTGCTCACGGGTCAAACGGCTGGTATCGATGACGTTAGATTCCATTCTTCGGTATTATCTGCTTGCAAAGATATGGATGATATTAAAGAAGATTTTAATTTTTCAATTGTAGAAAAAAGGTTGGTTGAGAAGTTGGTATAACTTTCGTGGGAAGGAGAGGATATATTGAGTTTGGATCTGCGCCTTTCGTTGGAGCCTCTCGTAGTGCGTTGCTTGAGGTTGTATGCTCAGAATTGCATTCAGGAGGAGGGGCGCTCGCCTCCGAAGATTTTTTCTGTCCGTATGTGCTAAGGTGTAATAAAAGATAGGTGATGGAATCCCAAATAGATCCGAGTAGATGTATTGACCATACACAGTATGCAGGGCATATGCGTGTACTGCTGTGTCTAGTATCAATTTTAAGATTCTAATGGTCATGTATATCCCAATCATTCCGGCGCTGATGTTACCAAAAATGAGAAACCGATCCCAAAATCTTTCCCAGGCAGATGTAGCTATTTTTTCTATGGATGCTTCGTCTAATAAATTAGAAAATGATCCTCCGTTTACAGAACCAGGTTGCCCTAGTATTCCTCGGGCTATAGTATTAAGTACTGCAGGCCGTTCTGCAGGAAACATTATATGATCCCGAAGATCCTGTAAATCCTTTTCCGTGTATATCTCGCTTGTAGTGAGTGCTCCAGGATTAATATACTTCCAAGTTAATTTGGTGGTTAGTTTTATGATAATTGGGGGTAGTGATTCGATTGGTTTGGGTGTGAATTTGTACCACGAATCTCCTAGTAGATACATGGCGGATGCGAGTTTATTACAATTTACCTCAATTCCTTGTTGTAGTAGAATGTGTGTCTGAGGGGTTAAAAATTGTGTTTGATTGTCTCGTATTACTTGTAACTGATCGTAGCATTTGTCAGTTTGAACAATTTTTATTTCAACTAAGGTACGCACTTTATTATGTGTATTACCTCTCCGGCTCGTAGGGTCATGTATCCTGGTCCCTTCATTAGATGGTAGGCGAAAACATCTGGTGACTGAGTAGCTATAGCTAAAGCATTCTTTAGCATTTTTTGCTCGAGGTTACATTGTTGCAGGAGAACATTTCGATATAACTGGCTTATTTGTGTACGGACATGCCTCTCTACGTATATAAATTTGGAATTTACATAGGTGAATATATCGAGATTATAAGCTCGGTCTTCCGTCTTTTTAAAAACTTTATTATTAGGGGTTGTTATAAAAATGAATAATTTGAGATGTTCTGTTCGGGTAAGCGTATATCCGCATTTTGAAATAGTTCCCTTGCTGGTTAAGGCAAAAACCATGTCATCCGCAACGAGGACATAGATTTCCATGGGTTGATCGTCCAGTTGGTCGATTATTTTTCCTGCGACTCCTTCATATAATAAGCCGTATTACTAAGTTGACAATCGTCTTCGGATAATGCATTCCAAAATGTATCTCCTTCTTCTAGATCGATACACTGAGTAGCCGTGAGTTCACAGGTTACTCCTGAACGGAGTATAATCCTATTGGTATCTACTTTTACTTTGGCTGTATAATCTTGTAAGGTGATCTTTATAGTCGCGAGGACGGTGACGTCTGTCCATGTTCCATAAGAGTCTGAATACGTTCCCCCATGACATGTTCCATCGGCATCTAATTGTCCCGCCAACGTTACAGGCCTGGTGATCGTTTGATTAGGAAGAATGCCTGTAATAAGCGTTGCTCCTAGGTAGTAGTGACCAAACACATGCATATTTATGCATGCTCTTTGGGATACTTCCTGTATGTATGAATATTTGCCATTGGGAACATCCATAGAGTGAGAGAACATTCCATTTTCTGATTAGTCTATCAATCTCGATTTTACATTGAATATCGCATTCTTCGATGTTCAAGAGCGATAATGTAGTTAAATTGGCTTGCGGTGATCCACAGTCATAGCCTATTATTCCGTGAGCTTTCCGAATCCAAATAAATGTTATCATTATGGCGATCCTTCCGATCATCTGAAAATTTAATTATTCGAGGTTGGCTTGATATGAGAAATCCTTAAACGATTGGGATGAACTACTACTGTTTTTCTTAATTTTAATTCTAACGTTATTTCGATTTAATATTTCTAAGACTTCGTGCGGGCCTGTATATTGGTCTCCAAATTTTCCTGGTTTGGGCCCTTTCTGCAAGAATACATAATCCCCTGGTTTGAAAGTTTGTGGTTTAATCTTCTTGTCGTAATATTTCTTTGATTTGATTTTTGCTTCGACAATATTTTCGCGAACATTTGCTTATATGGTGTGAAGCTGAGTAACTAGATTTATTAAATATTCATCATAATTTGCCAGTTTATCTTCTGGAGCTAAAGGTTCGCTAGACGGTATTCTTGCTATTTTCCCAAAAACTAATTCGTATGGAGTATGTTTAGTTGCTTCGTGTACACTGGTGTTATAGTTGAATGTAGCGAGACCGCTCCACCTGTCCCACTGTTTTCCTTCAGTTGCATATTGTTTTAAATATTCACCAAGTGCATGATGGGATCTTTCTAACGAACCATTGGATTGCGGATGAAAGGCAGTAGTGCGCAGTTTGCGAATCTTGAATATTTTAGCGAGTTTTTTCATTAGATCGTTAAGGAAGTTTCTTCCTTGATCAGTCAATATTGCTTTTAGTGCTCCTAGTATACAAATAAATTTATCAACAAATGCTTCCGCAATTGTCTCAGAGGTTTGATTTGGCAACGGTATTGCCATGCAAAACTTAGTCAGTTAATCTTGCAAGGTTAGAATATATTCGTTTCCTTGTTCGGTCTTAGGTAACGGACCTACAATATCCATGGTTACCTTATCAAAGGCGGATCCTGGTGTATCAGTAATGACCATGGGCTGTTTAGTTTTGACTCGTACTAATTTTTTTAATTGGCATTGCAAGCATTGTTGTATGTATTTTTGCACATCTAATTTTAAGTCTTCCCAATAATAGTTGTGTTTAATTCTATTATATGTTTTAGTAACATCTCGGTGTCCTCCTGTGGGCGCACAGTGTATCTCACTGATTATACTTGGGCGGAGATCTTTTGGGGGATATTTTATTAATCCATTGCAAATAATTATTTTAGTGTACGCGTCAACGAAGATTAATTGTATCTGTGTTTTAATATTGTTCCATGGTATATTCTGGATAAATTCGGTTTTGGCTATACTAACAGTTTCCAGTTTTAATTCGTCTGCTATTTTACGCAGGTCTTTCAAAGCTGATGTTATTTGTATTAAGGTCATTGTTGGTCCTTTTCGTTGTCCTTCACTAATCGTTAAAACTAGGTGATAATAGTTCCTATATTTTATAGCTCGAGTTTTTTCTAAAATAAGATCCCTTAATTTAGGTAATTCGTTTCGTTCGAACAATTTTTGTGAACCTGAGTCTAAAGGTTTTCCGTTGATGTCGACAAAATAGATTATATTATTCTTACGTAAGAATAACAATTCTCGAGAATCGACATTGCTTTTCAGTGCCTGATTTTCAATAATGATGGATTTAGTTTTCCTTAAGTCATTTTCTTCATTTTTTTCATTATTCTCTTCTTCGTCTTCCTCTTTTCCTTCTTTTTCTTTTTCTTCTTCTTTGCTGTTTTCTCTACTATTTGTATTTTCATTCGCTAAGTCTGTTACCTCTATAATTTCGAGATTGATTAGAGAATATGTTTGCGATCTTTTCAGGTGATCATTCTTTTCTTTTATTGTGTTTCTTTTATTTGGCTTCTTGTTTGCATTCTACGAAATGCAGGCGGATTATGAATTAATGCCTTCTCTATAATTTTATTTTTTGTCGGTTCGTTTAATTCTTCTTGGGTGAATGGTATGGAATCCATGTTTTCTTTGAAAGAATTGTCGATATCTGCCATTTCGGATTGTTCGTTGTCCGATAAATATAATTCGAAATCTTCGTCCTCTTCCATTTCTTCTTCCTCTTCGGATTCTTCCAACAATTTGAAAATTATGTCTGCATCTTCTGGTTTATTAGGATTTAAAATTTTCCTATTGATAATGGTTTTGCAATCTATTTCTACTGGGTTCCTTGATAATGCGTCGGCATTTACGTTAGTTTTTCCGGCTTTGTATACGATGTCATAATCATATTCCGCCAGTTTCAATCTCCAACGAAGTATTCTCATATTCGCATCTTGTGCATTCTTAAACCATAGTAAAAGTTATGATCAGTAACTAAGGTAAATTTTCGTCCATAAAGATACGGTCGAAAATGTTTAACGCAATAAACTATTGCTAATGCTTCCTTTTCATAAGTATCGTATTTTAATTCATTGTCTGTTAAGGTCCGTGATGCATACGCGATTGGACGATCTTTATTTATTTCCCCTTGCGATAGGATTCCTCCTCCGGCTATTCCTGAAGCGTCGGTTGTTAAAATAAACGGTTTTGAGAAATCGGGATATTGCAAGATGGGTTCTTCGCATAGTTTCTGCTTCAAAGTTTCAAATGATTCTTCCTGAACAGGTGTTCAGTAAAATCGTGTCTCACTTTTTAACAGATTTGTTAATGGTTTAGCGAGCTTCGAGAAGTTTGGAATGAATCGTCTATAATATCCTGCTAATCCGAGAAATTGTTTGATATTTTTAGGCGTTTTTGGAAACTGTTACACTGCTTCCAATTTTTTGGGGTCTGGTTTAATCCCGTTTTTGCTGATCACGTGTCCTAAATATGTTACTTCAGTTTTTAGAAATTCGCATTTATCTGGCTGTAATTTTAAGTTTGCTTCGCGTAATCTGTTTATTAAATTATTATACTTCCTTTCATGTTCCTCTAGTGAGGAGGCATATATAACGATATCATCCATATAGACAAATAATTCTTTCCCCTGTAATCCGATTAGCACTAGATCCATTAGACGTTGGAAAGTGGCAGGTGCGTTTTTTAGACCGAAGGGCATTCTATCGAATTCATAATGCCCGAAAGGAGTAGTAAAAGCTGTTTTATGGCTATCTGAAGGATCCATTTTGATCTGGTGAAATCCAGAGGCTAAATCGCAAACTGAGAAATATTGCGCTCTTCCCAATTGATCAATGATATCTACAATATTCGGTAAAGGGTAAGCATCTCCAATGGTCTTATCGTTCAATGCTCGAAAATCCAAAACCATTCTCCAGCGTTTGTTTTCCTTTGAATCTTCCTTTTTTGACACTATCCATATAGGAGTGTTATACGGAGATTGAGATGGCTTTACTATCCAACTTCTAACAATTCTCCTACCTGCCTGTTTATCTCCTCTTTATGAACTTGTGGAAATCGGTACTGTCGTGTATTTATTGGCAGATCATCTATGGTTGGTATTTGGTGTTGCAATACATGAGTAGCAGTTAATTTTTCGCCAGGTATGTGGAATCTGTCCTGACTGATTTTTATAAGTTTTATTACCTTTCCCTTTTCTTGTTCGTTTAAGTGCTCCAACCGCAAGGATTCTATAATTTCAGTAAGCCGATTCCTTGGTTCCTTCTTTGATATTATTAAGCATTCGTGGGGATTATCGGTTAAGGTAACGAGTGATAATCCTTGTGTGAATTTGTCTTTATGTTTCGATTTATGCTTGTGTATACATTTATCAAATATTTCTTGAGACTGATTTTCTTTTGATGAAAAAATTCTAGAAGACGGTTTTTTATCTTTCATTTTGCAGTTATTAATTAAGTTTGTCCTTCCTATGAGCTCCTTGATAGTATTTTGAGAGGTTTCTGTTCCTTTTTTATTTTTTTTCTTCGAGAGCATCCCAATTTTTCGAAATTTAATATTTTTTAGTTGAAGTGAGAAATTCTTATTTTTAATTTCTCTTGGATAGAGTTGTGTCGAGTTACGCAGTGAGGTTTGGTAACTTCCCTCCTCGCAACCGACGAAGCTGAGAATTGCTAGAGAAGTGTGAAAGTTTTTCTCTGCAATTCCAGGATTCTCAGGAGAGGTTTGGAAATTTCCCCCTCCAAAGATCTTGGGATGAATTGATATTGGAGCAGAGGTTTGGTAACTTCCCTCTGCAATTTCAGGATTCTCAGGAGAGGTTTGGAAATTTCCCCCTCCAAAGATCCTGGGATTGAAGCCCTCATTTTTACTTTTATCTTTATTTTCTGATTTCTTATGGGTTTGACTTTCATTTTCAGAGTTCATAGAATTCTTATTTCCCTCTTGGTTTGTATCTGTAGTTCCGTCTTCAAGTAAGTAAACGTGTTGGTTCTCGTTCTTAAGATTGATAGCTCTTTCGATATCATTTTCATAAAGGGTATTAACCTTGTTGTTGACAGTTTCAGTACTGTCCAGAGATAATGAATACATTGGAAATTTTGAAATATGCGCCTCGAGATTTTTTTCATGATCGTTGAGTATTTCGTCAAGAGTCTTAAGTCGCAATATTGGTACTTGTATTTCCGTTTCTTCGTCTAACGTGCTTATAATATTTATGCCTTTTCAGCAATGTTTTCTACTATGGAATCTCTCGAATAAATTCCATGTGCTACTTTTAATTTAGGTATGTATCCGATCTTTACTTCGGGGTTACCTATTCTTACATAAAACAATAACTCTGATCGTGGTGGTACGATGATGATTTCTGGAGAAGAGAATGGTATATTAATTCTAGATATGTTCAGATGTCCCTGAGCATAATCTATCGTTGAAGAGGTTTGTTTAAAGAAATCGTTACCGAGTATACCAGACTGTAAAATAGGGAAATCGTTAGACACTATGTGAAATTTTACTAAAATTTTAAAGAGAGTTAAGATAATTTCACCGAGAGTATAAACAGGGTATTTATTTATTCCATTTAGTTTTAATATGCAAAAGTAATCAATAGCAATGTGTTTAGGTACAAAATCCTTTTTGATTATATTCGGTCCAGAACCAGTATCTAACATAAAAGTTAAAGGAGAATTTATTTCATCTAAGGTTATCCGGACAGTAGGCACGCGACTATGTTTGTTGAGGTTTACTATCACGGGTTGAGCGTTCGGTGTATTTTTTATTGGGGTGTTGAAAATGTCGATGGGTGTGAAACCTGCTCGGCCCCTCGTTGCACATCCAATTTTGGTGGACCATTGGAGTTTTCTGAATTGTTTGTTTTTCTACGATTATTATTTAAAATTCGTAAGTCGCAGTTTTCTAAAAGATGTTCCTGTGCTTTGCAGTAGCGACAATACGGAGAGCTACCCGATTTTTTGTTTAACTTAGATCGACAATCTTTAGCGGTATGACCGAAGTTGTTGCAATTTTGACAAGAGATTTTTGACTTATTTTCCGCTGTTTGCTGGTCATTTTGTTTTTTTCAGCAATTACTGGCCGAATGCCCGGGTTTGTCGCACCATTGACAGATTAGGAAAGCTTTATTTTGATTGCTGTTATTATTCGTACAACAAGTCTTGGCATTATGTTCCGATTTCGAGCATAACTGACAGATGATAGTATTTTCGTGTATTATGTTAACGGTTCGTCGTGTCTGTGAGTCGCGAAGTCGACACGTATTAGCGTCGTGTCCGCGTTTCTTGCAAATCTGGCAGATAAGTATTTCATTTCCCAAATTCTCAGTTCTACTATGATGTTGATAAGAATTTTGATTAAACTTCTTACAATTATTAGTTGAATGTCCACTTTTATAGCAGATTTGATAGGTTTCTCGCGGTACAGTGATATCAATCGGTTTTGAGGTGGTACTTGATCCGCGGCGCAAGTCCGAAATTGCGCGTAATTCTCTTTCTATACGTAATGCATCGGCCACAGTTCCCTTGACGTCGAGATTTCTGGCTACTCTTTGTTCGATTTCCGGATTCAGACCTCTAATAAAACATTTACACATATCCTTTTCTAATGAGTCCATGATATTACGTTCTGGGAGAGAATTTCCGAAGTTTCGATTGGCTTCTAATATTTGCTTCCCTAAAATCTTTACTCGATTTGCGTAAATTACAACGTCTTCATTACCTTTTTGATAAATAGAGCCTAGTTCACCTACGTATAACAGCCTATCCCAATTGCTGAGTAGTAGATGTCGAACCTCAGACTATAGGTCTTATTCATGGGCCACTTTATTGTGCCGGTCGGGGGGATTCGAGAGAATATACACATATATATGTATATTGTAATATATGTATATGTGTGTATATCATTGTATTGTTGACTTGTTGTTCTAGACATGTTATTGCGATAAATATCATCACATGCCTCGGTAGTCGAAAGGATAAGATGCCTGCCCGGTAAGCAGGAGATCCAGGTTCGATTCCTGGCTGAAGTGGTATTTTTTCGCAAAATAATTACGAGTTTTCACGACTGGTTCGTGGTCGGTCCCCGCCGTGACCCACACCCTTCCTTCTTATTTCTACACCTTGTAATTGATATACATTTTTGGAATGACCATAAATTTGTTTTAAAAAAATTTGTAAGTTGAGTAACATTGTCGAAGTCCTGACCTGCGACGGTACGACCGGCTTCTCCAACTATTCGCGTTCTTATAATTTTAGTGAATTGTGATTCGGCTTCATCTGGTACCATGGATTTAGCCTCTTCACATTCCTCGATAAAATAACTTAGAGGGATATTCTGGCCGTCAAAGAAAGGGACGGCCTCAATAGCGTATTTTAATGTGCGAAAGGATTAATTTGCGCCATACTTAATCTTACTTAAATCTTTCGTCTGGCTGTTGGTAGTAATGTCAAACTTGCCTGTTAACGCTAAATTTTCGGGGCGTAATGTATTAGATTCGGATGCTTCGCAATTGATTTCTAATTCTTCAACAATTGAGGTCTCTTCTAAAGGAAAGGCAATAGGTCTGGAAACAGATGTTTTTGTTGGAGTAGAAGTGTATATAGTTTCTGATTTAGTCTTTTTAGGATTACCGCCACTCTCTAGACCAAGATTGTAGAGAACGTCTACTTTAGCCTTGTCGGCCTTAGATCTTGTAGTCATTCCCGTCTCCAAAGATCGCACCTATCATCCCGGACGAGCCCCCAAATTTTCGCTATTTGTTACGTCCAGCCCGAGGTAAATATTTTTTTGAAAATGGGTGGGGCGTGGAAGGACGCTCCAAATACCCTTTTGCAGGTGGGCGCGCTGAGGCGTCTCTACGAGTCGGACACACTATGCAGAGCCACGAGTGCGAGTCAACGTTTTGAAAAAGACGCTATGACTTCGACTGCGTGACATGCGTCCGTCGGTCCGTAATTTAGGCAAGAGAATTTAATCTTTTTTGCCAGGGACAGGACACATGCGCGAATCTTGGGATAACGGGAAATGAAAGAGGGAGGAAATAACTAAAACGATAAATAATTTAAATTTTACATGTAATTAATAATTTTAAAACGATTACAAGTTTAGCTAATTACAAGATCCGTGTCATTATTTCTTGCGTTGAAATACATTTACTGACGGTATATTTACATTTGATAAAATAATAAAAAAAAAGGGTGTTACGTACAGAAATTCTGCAAAGAAAGAAAGAGAAAAGAAAAAGAAAAAAGGGAGTAGAAGTGTAAGGAGGACGGCAGAGGATAGAAAGGATGTAAGGGTAGAATGAGAAAATATAAGAAGGGACCCGAAAACTATTATTAGGGAATTTTTCTATGTGTAATTAAACTTACTGTTACTCTGGAATGCCGGAGACTTGGGACGATGATGAAGGCGGTAACGGTGTCGCCAGGAAACTTGGTCACTTGTACTTGTACTAGGTGAAATTGTTGATTTATTTCGACTGACACCGACTGATTGAATTATTGACAACTGATAAACTGAAAATGTTCTGACCGCGTGAAAAAAGGAAGTAGCAGTGTGCGCTCTGTGCCTTTAAGGGCACTATATATATGTATGATTTCGTTGAGGAAAACATCTGTACACGTGTTGTTTTTCCGCGATTAGGATAATAGGGATTATCCGCTTAGCCGAATTCTAGAAACCAACTCCCGGAAGAGATCAGTTGTGTAACCGTCGCAATCTAACAGAGTAACAGAACATGTGTCACTCGTTTATCCGCTTAATTAAATTCTAATAACAGATACCCGAAAGAGAAGAATCGTGCAGTCGTCACGACGTAACAAATGAATTAGAATCTTTATGCAATTTCTACAATCTGGCGTGTATGATGAATGATGCATCGAGTGCAACATACCAGTATCGACCTGCAAGAAGGTTGATTACTTTTCACGATGCGTAATCATCACAGTCACATGCAGATCACTGCAAACAGTGGCGTGAAATTACGAAAAATCATATTTTTGCGTAATTCACATATGTAACTATTACAGACGCGAATTTTCCGTGAGGTATATAATGCAGCATTGTTTTCAAGACACTATATATAGATGCGTTTCATCAGAATGAGAAATTTCGTCGCTAAAGAGACATAAGACTATTAATATAGTAAAGAAAAGATACGCTGATTAATTGATCGATTTACTAACACAGTGTGAGAAGTGCAGTCAAGTTAGAAATAATGTACAGACATCAGAGTCGATAGCACAGAATAAAATTATGCGGTTCATACAAAGTTCATACAACGCAATAAACATGAGAAAAATCTCAACCTAAAATCAAAACTTCAAATAAAAACTGATAATTTTTATGATCGGTTTTCAAATTCAAATTCTGCTGCGAATCAATTGTATTTTACAGAATATGAGTAAGAAGAATTTTAAAGACAAACTGCATAAAAATTGAAATATTTTAACAAATTTTTAGATATTGTATGTATTAAATGCTTGAATTAAATCTGTAGCAATATCAATAAATAATTAATGTTTTATTTTAATGTTATAAAATTTTTTTCAACAACTTAATGTATTTTTAGGCAATTTATTTTTATTATATAAAATGTAACTAAATTTTTTTATAATAACCAAGAAATTAATATCACAACATAAAGAGTGTTATTAAAATATGATCACAAACAGAAAAATTTGAAAACCGATGTTTATAAATATAATAAGAAATATATAATGAATTTGTATGTATCAAACAGTATATTTATTATAATTGTTTTATTATGGCATAACATTAATCATCACGTTGCAGAATTGACGATACAAATGTGCTTTTTAAATTTAATGTTTATTTGACATATTATATAAATAATATAATATAAATTTTTTTAATTAATGCTACTAACGCATAATTATTCAATAATTACGAACATAATTAAATTAAAAACAGTGTATTAATAATAATGTATTATTATTAATAAGAATGATGTATGTGTTTGAACATCGATCACCGTCAGTTTTGCATTTTAGAAAGCATATCTACATGATTTTCTATTAAACGTTAATGATAACAAAAAAATTAAATTCAAAATTTGAATGCATTGAAACGCAAGGGTCTCATGGAAAGGACTTGTATGCAGGCTGATCAAGTCCCTGTTTTAAATAATCGACATTTGCTGATGAAAAACGTGCAGCAAGCTACTCGTTCCCGCGAATACTAATAGTACCTGGATGCTCGATAAAGGCAAGCACGCGGGATACTTTCAAATTTCATTTGGCTCCAGTCCGACCAGTCTCGGAGCCTTACATTCCCCCTCCCCCTCTTACACCTTTGAATTGAAACTTATGTCAATACACACATTTTCTGACCTGGATATATACTTTTTTAATTATTTATAGCAATAAAACATACATATAATTAATTACTCCATAAATGTTACAAATTAAAAATATTATTTTATTTCAGTATTTATTTTTTATTAAAGATACTTTTTACCATAATATTAAAATGAATAAACATTATTAAATAGCAACTTTTAAAAAAAAAATTGTTAAAAAAACTTTGTTAAAAAAACATTTAAACTTAATTGTAAATATAACTAACTTTAACATAAGATGCTAAAAGATGAAAACATTTAATAAACCGAAGAGATGTTTCACATTTTATACTTCTTTTTCTATTTAATTTTTTATTTAACCCTTTACATTGTTTTACTTTAAATTAAAATTATATTTTCCTTAATTAAATTTAAAGTTTCAATATTAAAATTAATGAAATATAAAATTAAACAATTAAATAATCAAATTCTAAATGTTAAAGAGAACTTACTGTAAAATAAGACAGCCCTGTATGCCTCACGAAGTTTCAGGCCCTGGAACAGGCCGCACACGGAACAAGTTCGATGCAAAACTGCGAGTTAATCTTGGCAAGGTGCCGGTGATCCATTCGGATATAAAATGATAACGGGACTGACATACGTCCATTCAAAGACGACCAAATCAATCGCTAGTTGAATTAGTTGAACATTTGCTCGAAGAGCACTAAGCGAAGAGCGCTAAAGAACTTGGAAAGTTCATTGCTTCCGAAAATTAACTTAAGTGTTGCTTAACAAAAAAGAAAATAAGAGAAAAAGAGAGAGAGAGAAAGAAAGAAGGGGTAAAGGGGAGGAGGGGGAGGGGGAGAGAGAGAGAGAGAGAGAGAGAGAGAGAGAGAGAGAGAGAGACCATGCAAAGGCCGAGAGTGAGTCAAGGTTTAACGACTGAGCTTTACTATTTTATGGAACATCAAATTACATTCGTTGAACCAGGAATTATTTCAACGATTCCCATTGTACTTCCAGTAATATCACTTTCTATTAAATCACGTTGTTATAAAAATATTCCATAAAAACATGAAAAATGTACTTAGCACTTACGGGAAAATCCCATCTTTAGAATCAAGAGACACGGTGTCTCGACGCCAAGTTCACGCGCAGCGAAGTTCGCATAGAACGGCGGCGAGACGCCCGTGGTTCTATTTAGGCGAGACTCCGGGATGAACTCGATCTACAATGACTGCAATGACTGCAATGTCAGCAATGACTGCATTAATTAAGTTTTAATTACGCTTAATCGATAGCTGAGTATCAAATTATATTAGAAAAGTGTTTTTATTTTTTTTCTCCGTGTTCTACAAACTGAGATATCGCGACGCAATCGTGACGCAAAGTTCAAATGGGTAAATTTAAGAAACGTCCTGGTCATCGGCGTGACTTTCCTTTTTTTGTCGCAAGAGGCACTAATGAATGTCTCTGTATGACAGTTCTTGCAGCGCTCATTTTTTTGATATGTCTTTGACAAATGTTCTTCGTGTGAAGTTGTACGTATTGATTAATAAAATTGATTAATAAAAAAGAAGATGTAACGTCACGAAGATATGTGTCACATATAATAGTAAATAATATTATAATAATATTATATATAATATATTGATATAATATATTGAAGAAATAGAATAAGAAATAAAAATAGAAATAGAATTAGATTTTTACAACAAATTATTGACAACAAATGTATTATATTTTTACAAAATTCTTATATAAATACATATAAAAAGTTTCATTAATTATATTTTTTTTATTAATTTAAAAATGAAAATAGAATCATAACTAATTAATTTTAATATTATCAATTATCATAAAATATTTATATTTATATTGTAGTAATTGTTGATGTGATTGCGTGGTGGTGTGTGAAACGTGTTGCATACTATGCGTCTCGAGCGAGTGTGTGGCCTGTAGTAATGCGTCGCCCGCAATCGGCTGGTGAAAGCTGGTTCTTAGCTTGAGGGAAGTATCCCGTCCTCGACCAGCTGTGTGGCAGACCAACGGTGCGAGTGTCGGCACCAAGCAAAGCGGAAGGTTTAGCAGCCAATTGTCGCTATGCGTTTTGTAACGGGAGCGCAAGCTGAAGGATACGAGCAGGGTGTGAAAGTTGCATGCACGCTCACAATCAAGGAACTCAGAGTTAATAGAAAGCCATAATATATTCTCGCAACAAAAAAAATAAATACAAGCGCTATCGGAACTGCGTTTGGGTCCCGCGAGAATAACGCGTGGGCGAGTCTATCGCGTCTGTTTCTGCGCGTGCGCGCGCGAGCTCTTGGAGCCGCTCTCTTCGCCTCTCACGAGCCCCGGCTCCTCCTCGGCGCGGCCGGGGAGTGAGTGTCGGCGGTGCGACCTGGGCCGGCGGCAGTCCTTCGGTCTGCGAGGCGGCTTCCGCGTATAAGCGGCGAGTGTCGCGGCGCGGCGGCTGATGCTGGACGTGGCCGAGCTCTATGGCGCAGAGGTGCCACGGCCTGTTCTGTTGGACTGAGCTCCAAAAAGCAACCAGGAGTCAGTGGTTGCTCGGGTGCGGTCGAGTCCGGGGAGATCGAAGACCTCGGCATATCCTCCTC
The DNA here is from genome assembly GCA_024349325.1 of Pogonomyrmex californicus. Taxonomy (NCBI): domain Eukaryota; kingdom Metazoa; phylum Arthropoda; class Insecta; order Hymenoptera; family Formicidae; genus Pogonomyrmex; species Pogonomyrmex californicus. The sequence continues at coordinate 27,379 of JAECZD010000045.1, forward strand.
GTGCGGAGTCGGCGGCAGGCTATCCTCCAAGGAGGAAGCTGACCCAAACAGGTCCAGGAGCCGTTGCTTGAAGCGACCGGACGGGCGCCTGGATCGTCGTCCGGAAGCTCATTCCTTCTCGTCGATGCGCGGCGAAGGAGTTGCGCGCCCAGGCGGCGGCGTAGATGGCCGCGAAGTCGGCGGCGGCGAGCCCTACAGAGGATGCACGCCGGCGGAGGTCCTCATGCTGCGCAGCGTCTTCCCGAGTCGGTTGAAATCAGCGCGCGGAAACCGCGGCCTGGAGCAGGTTGCCCGGACACGGGCGGATTGGGCGGCGTCGCTGGCCGCGAGAGCCCTTTCCGGACGTGGTGGGTCTGCGGCATTCACGGCCGAAAGGAGCATGTCCGTAGGAAAGGCTAGATGGATATGGCGGCGTTCACAGCTGTCAGAGGTAAGGCCGGATGGATATGGTGGCGTTCACAGCCGTCAGAGGTAAGGCCGGATGGCGGCGTTCACGGCCGTCAGAGGTAGATCGGATGGATTGCCGCGGCGTTAACTGCCGCGGGGAGTACAACCGAAGGCCGGTAATTTCCAGCAGGAGAAACTGTCGTGTACAAGAGCAATGAAGCCAGGGCTGGCCTCCAGAGTTCGGAGGGCGTCGCAGTGCAGCTCGTAGTCCTTAATTGACTGGAGGCGACTAAGGCGAAGATCAGTGCTGGGCGCCGCTCTTATATAGTCCCGATGGGGCGTTTCGCACACGAGAGGATGATTCCCGGACTCGCCATCTAGTGGCGGGCGGGCGAACCATTGTGCTGCGCGTGCGCTAGTGTGTGTCGTGGTGTGATCGTGTGGCAGCGACCGCCACAATATTATATTTATTTATTTTTATTTATATTTATTTTATTTATTTTATTTTATTTATATTTATATTTATTTATATTTATATTATTTATATTTATTTTATTTTATTTATATTTATATTTATTTATATTTATTAATAATTAAATTATTAACATTTATTGATAATTATTAACAAATAATATTAACAAATTATTACATAATTAACATAACATATATAACATATATAACATAAATAATATGTAACATAAATTTAATAATATATAATATAATACATTGAAGAAATAGAATAAGAAATAGAAATAGAAATAGAATTAGATTTTTACAACAAATTATTGACAACAAATTTTATTATATTTTTTATAAACATTATATTTTTTACAAATATTATTATATTTTTACAAAACCCATTCTTATATAATACTTATGTAAAAAAATTTCATTAATATAAACTAATATATATATATATAATGTTATTTATATTAATTAGATTTTTTTTATTAATTTAAAAATGAAAATAGAATCATAACTAATTAATTTTAATATTATTACCATAAAATATTTATATGTATATTATATGTATAATATTTATATGTATTTATATGTATATTATTTATATGTATATGTTTATTTATTTATTTTTATTTATTTTTATTTATATTTATTTTATTTATTTTATTTTATTTAGATTTATATTTATTTATGTTTATATTATTTATTTATATTTATTAACAATGAAATATATCTATTATAAAATATTATTTATTAACATATAACTTATAACATAATTAACATATAACATATACATATATTTACATATATATATATATATATATATATATATTTATATATTTATATATAAATTTATTTATGTATATTTATATATTAAGTAAATTATATATATTAATAAAAAAATTAAATAAATAAATAAATAAATAATAAATAATTTTATTTAAATTATATACGAGTCTGAGTAGTCTGAAAAGTTTTGAGCTTTAACATGAAGATGACGTTACTCGTCAAAATCATTCTAGTATTACAATAGTATATGCTTTGAAAGACTTTTGTGAAAATTTCAGCCATTTTGGACGCTCAGTTGTTGTTTGACAGTCGTTTGTATCAGTCAATGTTTTTGTAAAAATGGAAAAAATTGAATATCATGCCGTGATTAAATTCTTACATTTAAAAGGCAATACGCCTGCGCAAATTAAAATCGAGTTGGATGCTGTTTACGGGGATTCTGTCCCATCATTTGCCACCGTAAAAAGATGGGCAGCTAAATTTAAACGTGGTCGTATCAGCTTGGCTGATGATGAGCGTTCGGGACGGCTAAAACCTGCGACCACCGCTGATAACATCGAAAATGTTCACTAAATGATATTGGACGACCGTCGAATCAAGGTTAGAGAGATAGCAGAGACTATGGGCATATCGAAAGAACGCATTTGTCATATATTGACTGAAGAATTGGATATGCGCAAGCTATCCGCGTGTTGGGTGCCGCGCTTGCTCACTTTGGACCAAAAACGAATTCGAATGAACATTTCCAAGGCTCTGTTGGAGCGGTTCAAGCGAAACGAGTCAGATTTTTTGCGTCGATTCATAACTGTAATAAAACTTCCACCACTACACTCCAGAGACAAAAGAACAGTCAAAACAGTGGACTGCAAAAAGTGAACCTGCTCCGAAAAAGATGAAAACGGTTCCATCAGCTGGAAAGGTAATGGCGATTGTTTTTTGGGATAGTCACGGAATTGTGTGTATCTTGAAAAAGGTAAAACAATAACGGAAGCGTATTACGCATCATTACTTGATAAGCTGAAGGCAGAAATTGCAAAAAACGGCCGCATTTGAAAAAGAAGAAAGTGCTGTTCCATCAAGACAACGCACCTGCTCACACTTTGGCGGTCGCCAAGGCCAAAATTCACGAACTGCACTTCGAATTGGTTGACCACCCCGTATTCACCAGATCTGGCCCCCAGCGACTTTTTCCTGTTTCCTAATCTTAAAGTTTCGCTTGGAGGACAGAGATTTTCATCAAACGAGGAGGTCATCGCATACGTAAACGCTTATTTTGCGGAGCAAGACGCCAACTATTATTTGGAGGGGTTAAAGAGGTTAGAGTATCGATGGAAAAAGTGTATTGACTTAAAAAGAGATTATGTTGAAAAATAAAACTATATTTGACCGAAAAAATACTTGTTTCTATGTTAGGCTCAAAACTTTTCAGACTACCCTCGTATATATAATTATATATATTTATTATGTATTTATTTATATATATATATTTATATATTTATATATTATTTATTTATTTATTTATATATTTATTTATATATTTATATTATTTATATATTTATATTTATATTTATAGACTTATATATTTATATATATATATTTGTATATTTATGTATTTATTTATTTATATTTTTATTTTATTTTATTTATTTTATTTATATATTTACATATTATTTATTAATACATAACATATAACATATATAAGTAACATAAATTTAATAAAAATTTGTTGCTCCTCTTCCTTCTCTTTCTTCTCTTCCTCCTCTTCTTCCTCTTCTTCCTCTTCTTCCTCTTCTTTCTCTACAATAAATAGGGAGAATTAATATAAAAATCTTATAAAAATTTTCCTGCTGTCTTCGTGCCGGCTCGTCTTCCTCCTGCTGTCTTCTTTCTGCAAAATAAAATAAAATATTTAATTATATCTTATAAAACAATATATTTATTATATTAGACAGAAAGGGGAAGGGGGAGAAAGGGGAGGACAGAGAGAGAGAGAGAGAGAGAGAGAGGAGGGAAAGTAAGAGTGAGAGAACTAGAAAAAGCGAGAGAGTGCGAGAGAAGAGGGAAAGCAAAAGCGAGAAAATATGAAAAGTTGAGAGAGTGCGAGAGAACATTACCTTCGACGGAAGTGTCAGCAAGAGCGACAGCAGGAGCGGCGGCAGGAGCGGTGGCAGGAACGGTGATAGGAGCGGAGGCAGGAGCGGAGGCAGGAGCGAAGGCAGGAGCGGAGGCAGTAATAGTGGGATTGACGGTGGTGGCAGCTGGATTAGCGACGGTGATAGCAGGAGTGGCGGCGGCGGCAAAACTGTAATCCGCTTCCTCCGCCGCAGCAATTAACGAATTTTCGAATTTCATGCCAAAATCTATCTCCATCTGTAAATTTGAATAATATTTATTAAATATATATAATATATATAAATAATATTAAAAAATATTAAGAATTAATAAAAATAATAAAATAATATATAATATTAAAAAATTGTAAAATTCTTTGTTATTTTGAATTTGAATATTTGAATAAAATAACAGTTTGTCAGGAATTGGTGTCCGTTATTTCAAATACTGTCCGTTCGATTAATACTCAGAGGAGTTGACCGCCACATGATGGATAATGGAGCAAGCACAATAACTTGTAGGCAATTTATCAATATAATACTGAGAATGTATTTTCACTGACGAACTCTGCTCGAAATACAACAATAATGTTATAATATCGATACGACTCGACTACGACTATGACTAGATTTCAACTATCCGACTTGGACTCTCGCGGATGACACGTCTGTCCAATCCGCCGACTGAGGAGAGAGTTTTCATCGCCCGCTGCTCCGAATAATTGGAGCACGTTCGATGATTTTAAAACAAATACCGATTGCATCAGCCCTTTTCTGATTGGTCGTCTCGATGTATCGCACGACAGCGCTGTGGTCGATCGAGAGGTGTTCTTTTTGGTCGCCGAACAGCACTCTTGGCGCCATCCACCAGTTGCCTTAGGAACTTCTTATAGCTCGGCCATCCTGCATTTATGTTCGTCCCCGAAGATATATATTTAACACACAAATATGGTTATATCTATCGGTTGCAGTAGTGATACTAGGCCGGTTCTAACCCAGGAGCTCCCGAGCGGGGTGCGGGTGTGCGGGGTAACTCGGGGACGCGGGGGTAAAGGAGAGAGGGTAACTGGTAGGCACGGGGAAGGGGGAATGCTTTGTCGATGATCCTTTGGAATGTACTTTTGAGGGGGAAGGGAGAGGGGGTCTTTTTTGTCTAGGAAGAGCTGCTAGAAAAGATATTTTTTGTAGAAATTGACGTAGGAAAAAAAAGGAAAAAAAAGCGCCATTATTCCGGCTGCAATAAATGTACGTGTCGCAACATGTTCATTTCGAACAACCTCGAAAAATCCGTTATTCAATGAAAATAATGTATTAGTCGGTAAATGGACACTTTTCCTTAACTTTTTTCTTGTTTTTTAGTAATAAATACTGAATGTGCTCATTTCTATTTGATCAAGTTCTCACGTAGGAAACAATAAATTTTGATGGCGACGTGGAAAATGGGAAACTACAAAAAGTGAACTATAGAAAATGAAATGAATTCAATAAGAAAAAAAGATATTATCCTTTTTTTATTGATGTTTTTTATTGATTATAGCAATAAATAATATCTTATTATAACTGAAATATTATTTTATTTTAAGATGAGAAATAGGGAAATTTGTTTTGATTGAAATCATATTTTTAAACGTGAAAACGTTTTTATTCATATTTTTGTTACATCTTTTACGTCTTTTTTTCATACGAACTAAAAACTAAAGTTAACAATTCGCAATCGACGAGTTGATGCCTATCGAAGATATCGCTATCGCGTATCACGTATGGTACCTCCTCGGGATTTGTTATAATAGACGCAATGTTGGAGAATCGCGTATACTTTTCATCGATCGTATCAACGAGTCTGTCTAGTTGATTGAACGTTATATCAATACATTCGGCGAGATTAAACATACGGCGTAGCGTCGATTCGACCATCATAATGCTTACGTTTGAAGATTCAAGACGTACGAGTGTAACGTTGTTCATCATACAAACTCGAACTGTTAACGGTCCGACGCTTATAAAATTTTTGTCTTTGTAATTGTTTCGTAGCAATTTGTAGATATTGCATTGCTGCTCATGAAGTCCTTTCCATGTTTCGAGAGACAGCTCTTGTCCTTGATGATCTCCTAAGGCGATCTCCACGTAGCTCGGTGGACCAACATTGATTCCAATTTCCAGAAACTTGAAGCCCGTAGCCGTCAGGTTGTAACGTCTGTTCATCAAGCGCACCGCGCGAGACTCCATCGAAATGTTGTGTAACAGAAATTAAATACATAATATTGCGTAATGTTGCAAAAAGAAAAAAAGAAAATGTCGAACTTACGCATTACGTTCCTTCTTCGTTTCACCATCATACAGTGCACTGCTTTCTTTGGCGGAGTACATTGCGTATGGTTCGTTTGTACAAACGAATGACGGAGGATCGCACCCGCGTAAATTTTGACACGGCAGAGCGTTAATTCCCCCTTCCTCTCTTTTGAAAGATGAAGTGGACAAAAAAGCCAATGACCTCGCTGAATGACAATACTCTATTATGATAGTATTTCGTTGAATAGGCGTGTTATAGTGGCCAAGAAAAAGACAAAGAATCGTACAATTGCAGATAGCACATCGAGAACGAGTTTACTGTTATAGTGATTATAAACTGAAAGAAAAAAAGATTGCGTCATTATCAATTAATTATAAAATTTTTATTTCAAGAAAAAAACCTAATCAGTTATAAAAAATATGTAAATAGAAAAAAAGAAAAATGTTAATAAAAAATTTCACGCTTCAATCATAACGCAATTTCTTTGTCATCGATGAGTCGAACGAACGTTACATTGAAAAAAATGTATAGGATCGTTGGAATATTAAGTAATCATCAATGTAATAGCGGGGAAAAGAAATAAAAGAAAATATATGTTATATATGTTTATTTAAGATTATCTGCCCACCAATTAAACAATTTAAATACATTTTGTAACGCGCAATTGGTATAATGATATCCACATCGTATAGAATTATCAGCATCTAGATTATTTAAAGAATCTACGTCTTCGTAATCCGCATCCAGGGTTTCGATGCGCTCTTGCTCATCGTCCAGAAGCAAATTCCGCAACCATTTTCGTTTTTCGTGTGTCCCTTGACAGCATCATCATCGTCGTCGTCGTCGTTATCTTCTTTCGTACCATGCACAGCTTTCGTAATCAAACTCTTAGCTTCGCTGTACGGAACCGTCGTTCCATCGCAGTCTCTGATGATGACGTATCACCCAGCGTGAGCGAGATTTGTCGGCACTTGCCAGGAAATGCCACGGTATAGGACTTGCGAAAATGTAATGAGAGAGAACGGTCCGTTCTTTGAGAGCAGCAAACTCTTTTACGACAAACTGTCCTTCAACGAGGAAACCTTGCAGGTCTACGAACGTTGGCACAGACATGACTGTCGAGAAGAAGACTGCGATCGATTTCGATGTATAGATTTTATTATCTCTCATATACCAGCGATGCTCTTAGATGATCTTGCGTACAACATTGGTCAACGGGTTATACTGAACCACGCGATCGTGTATAATGAGACAGTACGCGGTGGTATTCATCGGTACGTTCTCCTAAGTCTCAAATTCCAATCTCACATCCATGGTTGCGCTCTTGACTGATTCGTTTTGTCGAGAACAATCGATGATTACGAATGGACCGTAACGTAGAAAAGACGTGAGGGTAAGACTTGGCTTGAGATACTCGTATCCGTAATAGTTCTTGCAGAAACGCGCGTACGTTTCGTACAACACAAACCATCTATTTTTTTCGAAATCCAGATTCATATCGTCGTACGGATAACATTCTGAGTTCAGATAGAGTTTCACATTGGTCAAGTTGCAGTCGTCGAATCGGCTCGTGTCCTCGGCCATAATGTTCTTTCGGCCTGTTTGCAAAGCGAAGATGACATATCGCGGCTTTTCCAGCTGAGTAGCGGTCTTGATGGCCCACGAATGCTTGGTTGTACGCTGTAACAGCGGAAACTCGTACAGATCCCACGAGCGAAAAGCCATGCTCAAGTATCGTCCGCTCTCCAAAGTGCGCAGCATCGATAATTTTGTTATCTCGTTCAATAACACGTGCGGCATTCGCCATTGTATCTTGAATAAGTTGATCACGGGATCCAATGCCGAATTTCCCATCAGGCCATTGTTGTCGTTGCGCGATCGTATTAAGATCAACTCGTGACGAGCGTTGATTACCACGCGTCTGTAATCCTCGCAGAATCCCAACAGTACGTAGAGAGGTACGCAAAAGTTATAATATCCATCCGCGTTGGTACGCGCATCCCAGCCAGCATTTCTCAGAATCACGCTTCTCTCGGATGACGTCGTTACGTAGTATTTGAGCGCGCTAGTTATGCCCACGTTTCTGTTACGATCAATCTCCACGCCATCGAGCTCGTATCGAATCTCATCAAACATGAACGCCACAAAATTATTTTCCAACATCACATCAGATCCGTCGACAACATTTTTCTTCGTTAATTTTCCCTCGATATATAGAAAGCTTTCGTACGATAATGTGTACAGATCCTGTGGCTGTATGGGTATTCTTATCTCATCACTGTACCCAAACGTTGTATTGACGAACGGGTTATGAGTTTCAATCTTGACGATGCGATCGTCGAAGATTGGCTCGTCTTCGATGTTTAGGATGTCAGTCATCTCACAAGTTGCGCACCGCGAATCCTAAAGCTTGTAAAAATTTAACGTTCGATGCGTTGAGTTTCTTTCTCTTTTTGATGCAACCGGATGAGCGAGTATTGTCGATTGGTGTTTTCTTTATAAAAGATGCGCGTGCTTCGCTTCGTTCAACACGAGCATCCCAAATGTCGCGTTCGCGTTATCGCCGTCGTACGTGCAATCTAATAGTGATCTCTTCTCCTCTGAAATCGAGCAATCGTCCGTTCTGGTCAACAATATCGTTAACTCCGTAATGCTCCGTACGATGACTGGCAAGTAAATGATTTGCATCGGCCTTTCCGATATCTTATATCCTGGTGGCACGCTCGGCGAAAATTCATGTATCGTGTGCACACTTTTGTCGTTGCTATACGCGCCCGCGGTCACGTTGCACTCTATACGGATAATGTTTATATTCATTATGTTGATTGACATGTCCGATTTATATCACTTTCGCGGTTGCAATATATGCTTCGACGAGAAACTAAGCAGCGATCCAAAGTTATTGGGCTTGTTAAAGTTTATTCTGTAATCACATTTAATCTCACACCTTATCGTGTTGTAATTTGCGCGGAGCACTATCGGGTATTCACCAATGTCATCATCGCCGCGCGCGGTGTCACCGGCGTTACTATCGGATGTGTCGTGTCGCGGATGTTTTCGTAAAATCTCACGTTTCAAAAATTCATTTATGGCTTGCAGTTCGTACGAACCCTCAGGAATCGTAATTTCTGCGTCGTCTTTGTCAAAATAGAATTTGTTGTTCGAAACGTTTACACTCGGTATCAGGTGATAAGTCTCCAAAATTGTTAGACCAAGCTCGTAGTCATCGTCGTTCAAATCTATGGCTGAAAAGTAGTTTGCCGCGAGAACACTGCTCTTCCCGCTTAACGTAAGCGTCAGCGACATGATGGAAAAGCGTTCAATGAATACTGAAACGTCGCGGCATTTTGTCAGACTTTATAAATTCATGCGCGTCGACCGTTTCGGAGAAACCACAAACACAGCTGTCCGCAGATGCTCTGATCGTACGTCTGATAGGATGTTCGATTGTACTCTATCATAACATTGTCTCCGAAATATCGTACCAGTTCCTTCGGCGGTCGAAGCTTACCGAAACTGTCAAAATATATAACACGATCGTTTCTCTTTGCGTACGCTACCCAATGAGTGCCGGGACCCATCGTGTCATCCAGATTTACGATACCGTTCTCTTTTCGACGCGCGCCGCTAATCGGTAATGCGTCACGCATGAAAACGCCTCTGAAGTATGGTACGCGCATACGCTTCGCCAGCTGGTCCAATTGTACGTTGGTAGTTACACCCGTAGGTATTTTTATTGTCTCTTTGACGTTTTTTTTTCTTTTTTTCTTTTTTCGCTGTTACACCTCGTCCGCCTTTGTACGGAGCTAAATATAGTCCCCGTCCGTATTTGTACGGAGCGAGATACAATCCCTGTCCGCGCGATTGTGACGTTGTAGTTCCTCGAGCTGACGTTGTATGGCTTTCTTGTCGTTTACCGCTTTCGCCACGCTGGCCGCTCCGCCAATCATGGAATCGAACGCGCCCAACATTGGCAGAATCGGTAATATGCCGCCTCGTTTCGCCGTTGGAAGTATTTGTTTTTTTTTTTTGTTGGCTTTTTCCTTGTTTTCGCTTTCATACCCATGCCGATCTTGGTCTTGGCTTTCATCGCTGCCCAAACAGCTGTAGCGGCAGCTTTTTCGCCCAAATTCGAATCTCTCGCAATGACGCGTTCTAGAGCTTTATCGGCGAGTATCTTATCCGCCGCGTGTCTATCGGTGAGATCGTTGCTCCGAGAATACGCAATGTCGTGTTCACGGTACGCCGCGTCTAGTGGATTTATGCCCGTTTCACCTCTAATCGCTTTTTCAGCCGAGTACCCGGACTGCAAAACTGATAGCCGGGAATATGTAACTCGAAAAGAAGCGCATTTATCGCTCGATTGAGCAGTCTTCCAACGCAGCCTTTGTTTGTTGCTGCTGACATATGTTACAATCTTTTATCTTCGGTGCGGGACCGTCTATATGCGTGCGTTGCCACGATTGATTATAATGCTCGACGCAGCGACGATAGATTTGAACCTCCAAATCCGCCTTTATATGCTCCGGAAGTTTGTCCCACACGTGATCGATATAGTCGCCACATATGCGTAACAATATGATCTTCGGTATATATTGCAACTGTTCAGCGCGCAAATCCCAAATATCAAATAGATGCGATAGCGCGAGATACATTTTTGCTACTGAGCGAATCGCGGTTTCGCGCGCCTATAAATAGGCGTTCAATCAAAGCCTAGATAACGCAGTGTGAACATGAAATTCGTGCGGCACCCGCAGACGATACACGTCGTGAACTACGACGAGAAAGCGCAAATGATGGGAGACATCGCGACGAAGCGCAAGCATGGTGAAATACTACCGAGTACTATACGCGCGATTATTTGCGGTCCATCGAATTGCGGTAAAACCAACGTTCTCATAAGTTTGCTCGAGAGTCCGCACGGTGTACGTTTCGAGAACGTGTACGTGTATTCGAAGTCATTGCAACAACCAAAATATCGATATCTCGAAACTTTGTTGGCATCGATCGACGAAATCGGCTATTTTACGTTTTCCAACAACAGTGACGTCATTCCACCGAGCGAGGCACGTCCCAATTCGATCTTCGTCTTCGACGACATTGCATGTGATAAGCAAGATGTGATGAGAGAGTATTTCTCGATGGGTCGCCACTCGAACGTCGACTGCTTCTATCTCTGTCAAACGTATGCGAAGATATCTAAACATCTGATACGCGACAATGCGAACTTGCTGATTTTATTTAAACAGGATGGTACCAACTTGAAACATGTTTACAACGATCATGTGAATACTGACATGTCGTATGATGAATTCTGTGCGTTATGCCGCGATTGTTGGCGGCGCGAGTATGGATTCCTAGTGATAGACAAAGACAGTCCGCTTGTCAACGGGCGGTACAGAAAAGAATTTAACACGTTCGCGGTACCATAATGTGGTTAGTCGATGTTGATACGTCAATTAGGCAACATGAATAACATCAAAGATCGCGAGAAAATAGCAAAACAGATTGCGAAAACGAGCGATTCGATTCGCAAAAAATATCGCGCTTTGAAAACTGATAAAATAGATGAAGATGTAGCGTTGGAGAGACGCTTCAAACCCATCGTCGAACCTCTAAAACAGATTGTCGAGGAAACACATCCAATTAAAAAAGTAGCCAATGTTGCAAAGGATATCAGTATTAAGAAAAAAAAGAAACGTGAAGACAGCGATGACGATGACGATACTACTACTACTACTAACAGGGATTCGTATTGGACGGATGTTGGATGGTTGAAATTATCGCAGCAATCTAAAAAGCGTACAAAACAATTGAATACCGCGTCAGATTCATTCACGTTCGATTCTACATCGATAGAACCATCAAAAGAACTACCGAAAATACCACTATTCGTGCAAAATGAAAATATTTTTGAAACAAAAGACGTTAGGGAACCGTCACTCGAAACAACCATCAAACAGAATCTGCAAACGCATGGAAGTCGTGAGACGCTTCATAGTCAGCTAGGACCATTGGGACGAAAGTACGTGGGCCTTCTTCTCGGTGACGACATAGATAAAGCGATCGATAATGTGTACGGTATCTATTTCGACAAAAATGATTCCATAATCATAGACAATGTGAGATACAATAGTACACCAGGATTATACGAATTGATCTTCAAGAGACTTCCCGATGAAGCTATATTTACCGAAGATGACAAACAAACGTATAAAAGTATACTATTAACAACGAATGCTCATAGACGTGGTCACAGCGCCCATAATCCCATCATGAGCAACAAGGGATACAAGTACATTAATATCATCGCTCCGCTCGTATCTACATATAAAAGAAGCAGTAAAAAGGGTGCAGGCATGAATAATATACCATCCACCATGAAGTTAAATGACAACAAGATCGATTACGTGCATTGGGACGATCCCAACGAACTGGTGGATCGACTTCGATTACTCGACGCTTCGCACCGAGCTGGTCACAACGCTCACGACAACGAGATGCTGTCGATCATCGAGGAACTTCGCGAAGCCGGCATTATTATAAATTAAATCGCGTGTCGACGAAACGAGCCAGTCGATTGACGTCAGTGAGGAAAAAAACTTTAATTGTAATATATCTTATTTACACGCATTAATATCAAACATCGTCGAAACATGAGATCGTCAAAATCCGATGGACGTGAAAAAAATATTAACTCCGTAAGGCGACGACTCGTCGAGGAATTGCATGCTCCAGCCAGAAGAAATTTTCCACGAAGACGTGTCATAATTCGGGGATACGACGATCTGTGGCAAGCTGATATCGTCGAGATGCGCCCATATTCGAATTTCAACAGAGGTCATCATTACATACTCACCGTTATCGATGCGTTGAGCAAATATGCCTGGGCCGTACCGCTCAAGAGCAAGATCGGAAGCGAGACGGCTAACGCTATCGCCGAGATAATTCGAGAGAGCGGAAGATGCCCGAGAAATTTGCAAACGGATATGGGGAAGGAGTTTTACAACGCCGATGTGCAGAAACTCTTGAAAAAACATAGCGTTAATCATTATTCCACGTATTCGATATTGAAGGCATCGATCGTCGAACGGTTCAATCGCACACTTAAAAACGACATGTGGAAGATGTTTACACTTAATGGTACTTACAAGTGGGTCGACGCGCTGCCGCGTCTCGTGTTAGATTACAACGCGCGCAAACATCGCACTATTGGCATGCGACCCATTGACGTAACTCCCGCGATCGCTAAAAAACTCTTGGGCACGGTGTACAGCGCGATAAAGATCGCAGGTCCAGCAAAATTCAAAGTAGGCGAATCGGTACGCGTGAGCAAGTACAAGACAGTTTTCGAAAAAGGTTACACGCCAAATTGGACCACCGAGGTGTTTAAGATCGTTAAAGTGCAGCGTACTAATCCCGTAACCTATCTATTCGAAGACTATCGCGGAGAATTCGTTGCTGGAGCGTTCTACGAGCACGAGTTGCATCGTGCGACTCATCCGGACGTGTATCTCGTGGAGAAAGTACTGCATAGGAAAGGAGATAAGGTTTACGTCAAGTGACTAGGATTCGATGGGTCACATAATTCTTGGATACACAAAAATAATGTGATTTAATTCATTTATTGTAAACAAATATAAAAATATTTATATAAAAAATTTTAAATTCATTCATTTTATTGTAAAAACAAATAAAAAAATATTTATAAATATATATAAATATAATATATATAATATATATAAAAATATATACAATAAGTCTTATTTTTTCTTCCATTACATTTTCGTAAAGAAACTATACAGATGGACTAACTACGATGAACTTAAGATAATATATAAAATGTATAAAACTACGGGAAATACGTACATATGTACATATAAACTACAAGTACATATAAACTACAAGTACATATAAACTATAAGAAATACATATGTATATGCATACGTACATATGTGCATAAACTACAAGTATGTATATACATATGTACACACGTATATAAATACATACGTACATATGTGCATAAACTACAAGTATGTATATACATACATACACACATACATAAATACATACGTTCATATGTACATACATACATGTATGTATATACATATATACGTACATATGTACATACATACGTACATACGTATATGCATACGTACATATATATGTACGTACATTACATACTGTACATATGTACATATGTATATATAAGAAACTATAAGAAATACGTACATATGTACATATGTATATATAAACTATAAGAAATACGTAAATATGTACATATATATGTATAAAACTATATATAAAAAAATACATGTATATTACAAAGGTATTCGCCAATGTCCCCATGATAACGTTTCCGTCGAATCCGGTATGATGTATCGTTTGTCATCGTATGGACTCAGAGCAATTTTTGACTCGGATATCGTATATACTTGGTGTAACTTGGATCTTATATATGACTGGCGACGAGTCATTTCGATCTCTTCATTCAAACACCGTGTATAATCATCGAACGTTATTGTTCGCGCTACGACATTATTTTTACACCTTTCGCCTTACCATCCACTCTCATCGCATACATTTTCGCTCTGAGTCCGACAAATTCGGTCATAATCGCACCGTTATTTTCGTCCTTCATTAGGCCGGGTACTTTTTTATAAGTACTATCCCTATTTTAACTCAAGTGATACTAGCTTTAATTAAAAAACAAAAAATTTGTTTCCACATTGCTAATTCAAATGATATTATTTGTATAAAAGATTTGATATCAATAAGTGGTGTCAAGTTATACCTTTTTAAAAAAAGGTAAAAAAGGGTGTCAAGTATAGGGATGTGCTTGAAAAAAAAGAAGAAACTGTTGTACCAAGTTAAAAAATGGAGTCTAATCGAATATATTATCTTTTACTTTAAGGAAATACAGCCTAAGTGGTACATATCTCTATATCTTCTTAGATTGAAGAATCTCTTTACTCTAACCCATGTGGTAGCACTTTTAATTTAAAAAAAAATTATGTTACAAAATTATTTCTTTACTCTAACCAATGTGGTAGTAGTTTTAATTCTTTAAAAAAAAATTATGTTACGAAATTACCATACCTCACTCAATTCTAGTTGTTGATTAAACTAAAAAATAAAATCTAAGTGCTATCTTTGTATTTTCATTGGTCTTCCTATTCTAACCCAAGTGGTACTAGCTTTAATTAAAAAAAAAAATTATTTCCGCATTGCCAACTCAACTCAAATGATATCATTTGTATAAAAGTTTTGATATCAATAACTGGTGCCAAGTTATAATCTTACTATAAAAATTGTATTAAAGAAAATCGAATCTGAGTTATACGTATCTTCATTAAAGAATCTTCCTCTAATTCATGTGGTAGTAGTTTTAACTCTTTATTTGAATTTTCAATGAAGAGTCTTTCTGTTATGACCCAAGTGATACTAGCTTTTAATTTTTTAAAGAAGATTTTGTTTCCACCTTGCCAATTCAAATGATTGTAATAATGTATAAAATTTGTATAAAAGATTTGATATTAATAATTAGCGCCAAGTTATAATCCTATAAACATTGAGCTAAAAGTCCACCTTATATATTTCAAATTATATATTTCATTTGTATCAAAAATTTAATATACCATTATTTTTAAAAAAGAAAACTCAAGTGGTAATATCATTATTTAAAAATAATAAAAACCAAATATGTATATCTTGTCTATCTATACTCATTCAAGACTCTTTCTTTTCTAATCCAAGTGATAGTAATTATTTAGCTTTAAAATATTATTATATCACAAAATTGTTTTACTCAATCTTTTTATCACAAAGAATTAAAGTAACAGTATAAAATAAATGATAAAATTTTAGTTAAATAAAAAAAATTTTTATGTAAAAACACTTGGCGCTGCTCGACCGAATAAAAAAAATAATAATTAAAAATGTATAACTAATGATGAAGTTATTTGAATGTTATAAAGATATGATTTTTTGTTCCATATGTATGATAATTATAATATTATATTTATATAAATATATACTCCTATACTTATTCTAATTAACTGTATAATAACCTGATTGCATTTACAATTTATAATAAACACGAAATTAAAACTAAAATTCTACATTTATAGTGAACTCTCTAATCATGACATAATTCTTACATACATATAATATAATATTTTTACTCTTGTGACATTGTCACATTGTAACATTATTTTTTTAGTACGTAAAAATAAGTTTGATATATATATATATATATATATATATATATATATATATATATATATATATATATATTCGTGTTCTTTTTAATTATATGTTTAGAGGTCTGAACCAGCGTAGAATAAATACATAGATCCATTGAGAAAAGCGTGCGCTCTTTAACATATATTCATTCACAAATTAATCGGGAAAGGTATTTTCTGAAGAATATATCATAAATACTTCGAGTCGATCATCCGACCGTGATAATAATCGACGTTGTAACCCAATATCAAGATTGATTTCATAGCTCGCTGGGATTGACGACGTTGACTGCGAATGCCGAGTTCGTTTCACCCTTCTGGCCAATCGTACGTGCCACATATTAACCGACGTCACTCGCCGTGCATGTTTTGATGCCAAACTCGAAGGACATATTGCCGTCTGAACTGAAGTCATATCTGCTGCTCGTCTCGGGGATTGCCTTGCCATCTTTCAACCAAGTCACTGGAAAATTTTTAACATAATTCAATTTACTGATAAAAAAGAAGATTCAGATAAGAATCATTATAAGGATAAAAATTTATATTTCTGTCTAGATAAGCTGTCAAACATAAACAAGAATATTTCGTATATGTAATTAATTATAAAGTATATTTTATGAAGAATTTTGTTGGATTTAAAAAAATTACTTGAATATTATTTGAATATAATAAATAATTTAAAATTAGTAGTGCTCAGTCTACATTCGATGTCCTTGCTATGTAAAACCATTTTACCTTTCAAAGGTGCAGTATCAGTCTTGCACATGAAAGTAACCGATTCGCTTTCACTCACTGTTGCAGACTGCGGGAATATCGCGAATGCTGGGCTTTTCGGCTCTTCGTTTGGAGCTGGAAAAAATATGGAATGAATGAAATGAAAAGTAAAGACAAGTAAAGATAGGAAAAGTAAAGATTAAGATAAGAAAGGAAATAGAAAAGTAAAATTAAAAGTAAAATCGAAATGAGGAACAAAGGTCGTCTTCGCCAATTTTTCTGTGATATGGTTGATAATAACTAGCCGATTTCTCATCGAGTATGCTTAACGTGCACAACGAGTAGCTCTCTCCTACATCGTTGAAAGCTTCGCACGTGTAAGTGCCGGAATCCTCGGAGAATATCTCGGCAATGACTAACTCGTAGATGTTTGCTTCATTAGTGTATTGGAAATCTTTGCTAGGCTTAATCTCCTTATTGTTGTGCAGCCACACTACGAACACGACTACACGTCGAACTTTTTCGCACCGATTATTCGGCAACTGAGCGTCACAGCCTCGCCGTCTTTCATATACTTGCTTGTTAAATGGTTCACGATCTTCGGCGATTTGTCATCGCTCTGCTTCTTCCCAGCAGCGTTCTCCACGGCTAAAAACAAATCGGATTAAGCATGATGCATCTTTCTATGTTTTTTTAACATTAAAAGTTTCTATAATATTAAAAGTTTCTATAACATTAAAAGTTTCTATAACATTAAAAGTTTCTATAACATTAAAAGTTTCTATGTGTGATTTTTATTTTCATCTTTTTATCTTTTAAAATATTTTTTTTTTGTTAAAGATACGGTTTTGAAATTTTCTTTTTGTTAATTATGTTCTTTATTTTAATGGAATATTGAAGTCAGAAAATATTGTAAAATTTTATTCTTTATATTATAAAATAAATTTATATTATAAAATAAATGTTAATTTAAAGAAATAGAAAGATAAAAAAACAATTGATATTTCTAAACCTTAGAGGTATGACATAGTAAAGCGATATACTAACGAATAAGTTCTTTCGTGGTGCTCCAGGATCGAGATGGACTGCCAGTAGAATCAAGTTTCGAGCCATATTTCTTTATGTTTCGCTTATCAGACGTATCGCTGATTTTAACACTATCCTGAAATTATATATTTAAAAGCATGTCAATATTGTTTTTTTATTCTTATCGAGGGTCCTTATTTGATTTTATTTTTAAAAAGTATTATGAATACTCGCATCTGTACTTTTAATTATTTTCACCTCTGCCGACTTCAAAAAATCGTTAATGATTAATATAAATATATTATATTATTTCGTGTATATACCTATATATGATGAAAATCGTTGTGGAATTCTGTTTGCCATTATATGAAGAAGTGGAGTATCCCAAATTACAACTTACCATGTCATAAACATTAAAAATAATTGGCTCACACGCCATTTTTGGAATCAATTCCTCACTATCTTGTGGATAACCCAAACAACTGGGGAAGGAGAGATTACAGTTAAGGCCTGACGAAAACATCATTGGGAAGTTTGTAAATCCACACAAGGTTAAAGTTGATTATTAATGTCCTATTATACCTAATAAATAAACATGTAATTTTATTATTTCATATATTTTATATATATATATATATATATATATATATATATATATATATAATATATATATATATATATATATATATATAATATATATATATATATAATATATATATATATATATATATATATATATATAATATATATATATATTGGAAGAAATAATAAACTTAAATATATATATATATATTTAAAGATTGATATTTGATAATTTCCAACTTATATTGATCTTAAACTATTTAATAACAATATATATGTGTATATATACACATTATTTGATCGGATTGCATGGATAATTATTTAAGCTTATTATTTCTTCCAATATATATATATATATATATATATATATATATATATATATATATATTAAAATAATAATTGGATAATTATTTAAACTATTATTTCTTCCAATATATATATATATATATATATATATATATATATATATATATATATTGGAAGAAATAATAAGCTTAAATAATTATCCATGCAATCCGATCAAATAATGTGTATATATACACACATATATATTGTTATTAAATAGTTTAAGATCAATATAAGTTGGAAATTATCAAATATCAATCTTTAAATTCTTTGTAAATTTTGCAATTATATATATACACACACACACACACACACACACACACACACACACACACACACACATATATATATATATATATGCATGTATGTAATTGTCTAATAATAAATAGTTGATTAGAAATATGATTCAAAATTATAATATATGTATAGTTCTCTAGATGTTATTTTTTTAATTGACAAATTTTCATTTTTATTCGATTTGGAACTGATCTTTCTAGAGTGACATAATAAGAGTATGTAGATAAGATTGAATAAAAGAATAATATCTTTGTTCTCTGAAAAATAAAAAATAGAACTTACCTGCAAAGTATAGACACAAACATGAGTTACACTCCGAAATTATTACAAATTATCAAACTCGCCGCGAACGTCAACATCGTTGACCACCACTCGGATGTGTAGAAAAAGAATAATAGTAGTATGCAATTTATTAATACTGCTAATGTTTCCTTTTTAATTTTAATATACGCGTATTTATTATTATACTGATACCCGAGAGATCTAACCAAAAACACTACCGTGTTTACATCAATCAATTTTATCGACCCAGCGGATAAATCAGGCCGATAAATCAGGGTCACTGCAGGACCCAGCGAACATTGATTCGCTAGATTCTACAATAACCCTGACTTATCAGTCTGATAAACCGCTGAGTCGATAAGATTAATAATGACATCTCGTGACAGACGTTGCAGCCGTACAAAGGCGACGATAATGACGTTTCTTAAAGTAAAAATTTCCAAGTCGGACTTTGTGTAGCAATATCTCTGCTTGTAGGGCACGTAACAGAAAAATAAAAATACTTTCATTATGCAAGTCGGACTCAAGCTATCGATCAAGCCTACTTAGAACTTGATCAGTATAGCTGTTATTGAGATTCGATAATTTCAGATGCTCGAACCTCGACGACTCGCGTATAGTCACACGGCAGTGTTCTCGGTTGACTTGACACCCGAGACACTACCGTGTCTCTTGATTCACGAGAGACATACCATATGTGTTGTCCGCCGGATAATCGCTCATATCGAATCTAGCGATATCGCGTTTCATCGTCTCGTACACATCATCGCACTCAATGTGATATACAAGACTGTCTGTGTCGGTGTACATGATTTTACATTTGTCGCGATACAGCGGTAACATATATTCGTGGTGAAATTCGTACAAGCAGATTTTTAATATATCGAGTATACACATACCCACATAAATCGGCTTGTTGAATTTTACCTCGAGTTTACGCAGTTCGACGGCGATTAAATTTTCCGCAAAGACGCTGCGGTTGTGGAAATTTGGTTTCGCGATCATTGCCTCCGCACCGTATCGTCCGTCCCATTTCGTTATCAATTTTACATCCACGTGATTCCGGACATTTTCCATCGTTTTACCGAATATCGCGTTGTTCATTAATTTGTATAAATTTTTTTCGAAATCGTTTTTCGCGCACATTCTAAACTGTGTATTAAGTTCGATGTAATCGCGGAGCCAGGTGGATTGAGCGAATTGTAGTACGCGTTGTATCTTTGCGATACGAAGACCGTGGCGCGTACATTGCTGCAAGTTACGATAGTGGACATATCGCTTTTTGTCATATAGCGTCGCGAGAAGTTTATTCTGCCGCGTGCCAGGTGGTTTATCGCGCGTCGGACAGAAAGGTAAGTCGGTATGTCGGTCGTGCAGATGATGCGGATACTCAAGATCGACCTCGAGAATATAACCCGTAGGCGAATCCGAAGCGATCGCGCTCGCGTCAAAGTTCGCGATGTCTTCAATCCATCGAAATTTGGCATAGGGCAGCGATTGACACATCGCCCATCCGTATAAATTGTTCGTAGTACATCAAATACGACGACGGTTTCGACAGGTCGTACGAACGCATGTACTTGTTATTGGCCTGCGTGTATCTGTTGGAACATTGACTGAGGCCGCCGCGTATACCGCGCTCGATAAACATAACCATATCGATGTCGGTGAGCAACTCAAATTTTACACGCGTATGTTCAGCATGGCGTCCCACGTGAAACCTGGCAATGTGTAGTGATGAGTGGGATCGAGACTGTAACTTTTGATACAACTTTCACGGAAATTTTTAAAAACGTCGGCCAATAACAAGACATCAGTCTTCAAATATAGATCGCTATATTCGCCTAAGGTTTCAATAGAGAACCGCTGCCAGATGTTCACGGCGTGCGCGTAATTCTCCGATACTGTGTTACCGTCAAGGAGCTATAAAATGATTCGCGCGATGATAGGCGCGTATCCTGCAGCTTGTCCGCGCGATCCACGTATTCATAAGGAAAGACACCTTTACGCGTCAACAAATCAAAATCCTCGTTCGATAACGTGGAAAATTCGGAATGTAAAATTTTCAATTTCTCTCTACTTAAAAAAGATGTCAATTTATCGAGACTGGTACTCAAAAATTTGTACGAATCGATGAATCGTAATTGTACACAATTTTGCGAATCTGATCTATCTTTGACATGTTTAGTGAATGAAGTGTATTTTTCCTTTGTTATCGGCAGCACCGATACGGAGGCAGTCAATTTTGCCTTCGTACGCCGTAGCTATTTCTGTAATAACAAAGTGCGCGTCA
The DNA here is from genome assembly GCA_024349325.1 of Pogonomyrmex californicus. Classification (NCBI taxonomy): domain Eukaryota; kingdom Metazoa; phylum Arthropoda; class Insecta; order Hymenoptera; family Formicidae; genus Pogonomyrmex; species Pogonomyrmex californicus. Next base: position 49,201 of record JAECZD010000045.1, read on the forward strand.
TAACCGGATAAATTGTGAAAGACTACAGGAATGCAATATGATTTTTTATAGTTTAGATTGCAATTCGAATGTGCGGGTCCGCGGTAACGACTGGTAAGGTGGCAATGATCACGTACCCGCGTGTCGTCCGACGCAAATGATTTCTCACAAATGTGACAACGCGTCGCGCTACGATATGTCTCCCACTGATCTCTCGATAATGTTTCCATAGGGACATTCGCGGATAACAAAATTTTTATTTGATGTGCCAAATTTTCGATTTCCGAACGAACCATGCAACGCAGTCTTCGCCGCGACGAAATTGATACGCCGATAACGTATCGTCGTACGAGCATCGCACATAATATCCTACACTAAATACCTTGTGCTGCTGTTGATATGTGTACGACGTGTTTTCACTTTCCGGCTCCATCCTTCGCAGTATGCACTCAAGATCTGCGTAGACGATGAATGGAAGTCGTTCTGTGTTGCAGTAGTTCTTGAAGTCGAGCCACTTGTCGTCCTCATTCGGCAGTCGGATGGCGCAATCGTTCATCCGTTCGCAATCCACCGTATGCGATTCCAATTTCTCGGATGAATTAAAATAATGTAAACATCTGCAAACGGAAAACATGATTTTTTAGTATTTTTAGCATTTAAATTAACAATTATAAAATATTTTACATATTTTACATATTTTGTTAAAAAATGTGCATACGTACCGATCACAAAAGTATTTCTTGTGTTCTTTTTTACTCAGTTGCAAGCTCACAAGACGGGATAAGTTTTTGATGTACGCGAAGTGCCCATTATCGTCGCGCGGATCCTGCACGTACAACAAATTTGCGTGTTTCTCCATCTTCTTTGTTGTCAGATGTATTGGGAGAATCTCCTTTTCCTTGATACCGTAGACGTTGATAGAGATTTCATTGAGATGTTCGAACTTTTTAATTTGATTCAACGTCATCGGAAACGTAATATCTTGGAGATTTAACACCGTCGTATAATGTGGATACGATGATTTCTGATTTGTATGCCTTTCGACCGGATGCAAGGCCGCGACCACTGACCATGCGAAACACGCATTGTCCGTTGACTGCATGTTAATTACCGCTCTCTTTAACATAATTTCCCGCGGTAACTCGATGTAACATCCCGCGTGCATGGGATTATATTTATTAACATTAATTGTTAAATTTAATATACGTGATAGCGCCCATCCACTGTCGCGTTCTTGAAATTCTTCGAGCGATGCCAACGTAGGTTCGATGCTGCTCGTACCACTCATCCATATTTGACACTCGAAAGAGTTCACTATTTTTAATGTTTATACTTTTATTGGCGCGTTTATCGCTCGTCACAAACTCGCTGTTGAACGCGGTGTTCACTTTTACATTATCGTGTCTTTCTATAATGTCTCGCACTCGTTCGAGCACTACACCACCGGCATCTTCCAAAAATCGTCGCGGCTCGATATAGTTCACGTTGATCACCGCATCAGTCAATATACGGCTTTCAAACGCCGTATCAATCTCGCGCCAAACGAGAAATCCATTGTTTCTACTGGTGCTCGCGTACTCGCCACCACATGCACGAAACATCTTTCTAATTGTACCTTTGCACCCGCGAGTCGTGCGATCCTCGCCACCACAGACTGTCTATTTGCAACGGTGAGTCGAGGACGCTTAACACGACTAAGTTCTTCGAGTTGTTCGATGCACTCGTCGCATTGTTGCAGCCACGCGAAACACTCCATCAAAGTAACGACCTGGCTGCATTGTTCTAGCAGCTCGCGTTCCACTCGCTCGAGATGTTCCATTTTTTATACTACGTCCCACGAAGCACTTGCATTTGCACGTGATTTGTCCACAATATCGTCTTTTTTACGCGGTGCAAATTGGGCACATGTTACATGACATTGTTATATATACGGACTGACTGCAATTGGAGCAAAATCGACCGTTTAACGCATCAAGAGTATTTATCTCATGCTTCCTAACGGCATACATTATTCCAATGTCAGTGTCCGTCAGACGAACTATGCATTCGGCACATACAATTAGAGCATCACCCGTCGAATAATAAAATTGTATTATGCAATGTTTTCTATTACTATTCAGTACAAGGAGTTCCGAACGCGTAACAATTTTCTCTGCATAATCCGTTAGCTCCTCACTCTGATCACTTATGCAATCACTGTCATCAGATAACGCGTGCTCATCATTTTCATCTTCAATATCAATGTCAATATTTCCAATATTCTCAATTTCTTCTTTTTCATCTCCCCACACGTCCATTATATTCGCGATGTCTTCCATGTCCATATTTATCACATTCAATCACATTCGCACCGTCAACTATTTTTTCACAGAGTATCGCGATCGATATTTGTTTATATTTCACACAGTATCGCGATCGATATTCATTTTGAAACATCCGAGATCTATTGTGATTCCGTATGCCCAAGGATCTACTATATATATCGTCTATAATTTCATTGTCCCTTTGTCGAATTCGAAGCATAGGTCATAGGTTTTCCGAGTCACAATTTTGATTTTTCGTAGCAGCCCAAGTTTTCCCGTTTTTCTTTACCCCCAATTTTTTTTCCGATAAGAAGATTCGATAGAAAAGATTTGATGACTTTTTTTAAAGACAGCATAACTTGAAAGTAACAGTTGGAATAATATCAATCGATATCCGGAAATAGTTTTTTTCAACATAAAAAGAAACTTGGTATTTATGATGGAATATTATTTATCGGTGTAACATCGATAAAAAATCGTATTCATTTTTATAGTTTCCGTTCCGTGTCACTGTCAAAATTTATTTGACTCTTACGTGAAAACTTGGACTTGACCAAACAGGAACGAGCATGTTTCAATATTTATTATTAGGAAAAAATTAAGAGAGAAGAAGTGTCCATTTACCGACTTATTTTTATTGAATAATGAATTTTTCGAGATTGTTCGAAATTAACTCGTTACAACATGTACATTTGTTTAGCAGCCGAATTATTGGCGCTTCTCTTACCATGCTGTGACACGTACAATCGTCAATGCTATTTTTTTCTAAATCGGGACATCATTATAAATCTTTCGAATTTGTTTAGGTACATTATTTTCATTAAATAACGGATTTTTCGAGATTGTTCGAAATTAACTCGTTGCAACATGTACATTTGTTTATAGCAGCCGGATTATTGGCGCTTCTCTTAACATGCTGTGACACGTACAGTCGTCAATATTTTTTCTAAATCGGGACATCATTATAAATCTTCCAAATAGCAATTTGTTTAGGTACGTAGCAGCCGGAATATCGGCGCTTTTTTTTCCTTTTTTTTTCCTACGTCAATTTCTACAAAAAATATCTTTTCTAGCAGCTCTTCCTAGACAAAAAAAGACCCCTTCTCCCCTTCCCCCTCAAAAGTACATTCCAAAGGATCATCGACAAAGCATTCCCCCTTCCCTGTGCTTACCAGTTACCCTCTCTCCTTTATCCCCGCGTCCTCGAGTTACCCGCACCCCGCTCCTGGGTTAGAACCGGCCTAGTATCACTACTGGTCGTACTTTTATTATCATAGGTAAGTAGATGTATCATTTATTTACTTATATTGCTTACAAACAACGCAGTGTCTCTTGTTTTCTTAACCCTATGATTAAACAATTGTTAACTTAAATCTATCTTATTTTAACGTAATCAGTCTGCAATGAACTTATATTATCCTTATACTAATCCTTATTATTACTATGTATATATATATATATATATATATATATATATATATATATATTTTATATATATAACACTCATGTAATACTTAAAGTACGTCTAATACAATTCGCTATTATTGCCAACGTTTAAGACGATCGGATGAAAGAATTGTGTTAAATGGACGCGTCGTCAAGTTAAAACCAGGTATGTCCTGCACTACGTAACGATGATTGCCTGAGTATTTTTCCTATCATATACGGGCCCTATTTAGCTTTTAACTTCGCATTTACGCCCGGTTTCGTTTGTGTGTCTTCTACTAGTACGTATTCACCTGGTTCGAACTTGGACGGTTTTCGAGATCGTTCGTCGCGATACTCCTTATTATATTGACGTATTTTGTCCCTTGCTGTCAGTGCCATATCACAATTTTTCTTTTTTTCAGTTTCAATATCGACATCGATTGACGTCAATTTACGAGTAAATTTTGCAAGCGGATAGTCTGTATGGGATCGCTGACTGTATCCCAACACCAGCTTTGTCGGAGACGTTTTTGTTACGGTATAGTAAGTGTTATTTATAATATACTGTATGTCTTTAACCCTATCTTTCCATTCTGATGAATTATTTATTAACTTATCAAGGAACTCTTGATAAATCGATTCACTCTCTCGACAATTCCATTAGTCCAAGGGGCAGCTACTGCAACTTTCCTATGTTAAATTTGATTGAACTCGACAAATTCGCGAAACTCATTTGAAGTGAATGCCATTCCACGATCAATTACAACTTCAGGATTTCCAAACGTTGCAAAGATATCTCTTAATATACCTTCTCGAGTCGATGTGGATTTGACTGCATTTAACCAAGTGAAGAGAGAATGCATCGGTATGATGCTCGGCCGAATCACGCCCTTCAGCCCTATTCACAGGCCTCGCCATTTCCTTAACGTTGTCATGATGTTTCACCGTTCCTTCAGAGCTTAAAGTTTTAGAAGGCTTCTGTTTTTTCTTTCTTCGTTGCAGTTTGCGATGTTCCAGATTCGACGAGGTACTCTCTCGCTTTCTCTTTTCTCTCTTTTTAATAATTCCTGAGCCATCGGTTTCATAATCATAATAATGTGATGCTGTACTATCACTGTCGTTGCTTTCTAAGTCGGCTATAAATTTATTTTTGGGCGGTTCTTTTAATTCATCATCCAAATCTTCATAAGGGGATAATTCTTCAGGTCTTAATTTTTTGTATGGTACGGGATTTCCAGATCCCTCACTCTCCCACATTTTTTTAAATTTTGGATGTGAAATTTTTTGTTTTTTATAATCGGCTTCCATGGAACCTTCCTTGAAGATCGTGCACGTTTTGCTTGTAGAGGAAATATATTTTTAATATTTTCTGTAGGGTTTCATGATAAAGCATTGGCGTTTTTATTTTTCTTTCCCGGTTTGTATTTTATTTGATAATCATATTCCGCTAATTTAAGCCTCCATCGCATTAATCTCGAGGTAGGATCAGCTATTGAATTTAACCATTCTAGTGGTTTATGGTCCATTACTAATGTGAATTTTCGGCCATAAATATAGGGGCGAAAATGTTTTACTGCATAAATCAGTGCTAATAATTCTTTTTCTGGTGCTGTGTATCTCGTTTCTGCATCGCTTAAAACTCGAGAAGTATATGCTATTGGAAGATCATTTCCTATTTTTCCTTGACTTAATATAGCTCTAATTGCATATCCAGATACATCTGTTGTTATAATAAATGGTTCATTAAAATTTGGATATTGTAATATCGGTTCTGAACATAAAGCGTTCCGCAACTCATCAAATGCTTCCTGTTGTTTCCGTTGCCAATCAAAAGCAACTGATTGTTTTGTTAAATCAGATAAAGGCTTAGCAATCTTGGAAAAGTTTTCAATAAGGTAGTTTTAAATCTTTTATAATATCCTGCAAGTCCAAGGAACTGTTTAATATTCTTTCGTGTTTTGGGCCTAGGGAAATTTTTCACAGCGCTTATCTTTTTTGGATCTGGCCGTATGCCATCTTCAGATATTATGTGCCCCAGATATGTTACTTCTTTCTTCAAAAATTCGCATTTATCAGGTTGCAAGTATAAATTAGTTTTAGTAAGTCGTTTCATAAGTCTATGAAATTTTGTTTCATGTTCTTGGAGTGAGCGGGCATAAATTATTATATCATCAAGATATACGAACAACTCTATTCCTTGTAATCCTGTCAAAACTTGATCGATTAGTCTCTGAAATGTAGCAGGAGCATTCTTTAGTCCGAATGGCATACAATTATATTCAAAATGTCCATACGGCGTTGAAAATGCGATTTTATGTTTTATCCATAGGAATTTGATGAAAACCAGATGCTAGATCAAATACAGAGAAGTAATTTGCACTTCCGAGTTGATCTTGTTGTACGTCACGAGTGGCGACGATCCGCGGGAGCGGTACGCCGCGTAGCACCGGACAAGGGGAACACATCTGCCGGTTGGCAACGCTGCCAGCGATCGAGCGGTAAATCGCCAGCAACGAATCGATTGGATCAAGGTAGAGAGTTGGATACCCTCAACTGGTTTTTATTCTTCGCGTTGAAATAATGACAGAGAAAAGTTTAACAGTCGCCGCGAAATAATCACGTCGGGTGCGGAGTTTGATTCGCCGACGTAGTATCGTCCCTCAGCGTTCTCGATTATTTCCCCCTCTTCCTGAAGGACTTGTAGGGCGGCTATATATAGTTCGGTACATTCGTCGCAATGTTCTATCCCGCGGATGATAGAGAGAGAGGCGTAACAACATTCGCAGAAGTCTACGGGTTCGGTGTACCCGAATTTGAAAGAGTGAGATAAAGCGAGACGGTATGTAAGCGTGCCCTCAGGTATTAATTCCTTGCAAGCTTGATAGCAGAGAATTTCCGCGCTGTTGGAACATCTAGCGGCTAAGTCATCTACGCGGCGGTAACCGAAAGCGGTGATGCAACGCACTGAGTTGACGCGATAACGGAAAGCGGCGGCTGGATAGGTGCGTGAGCCGCGTGCTAAATTAGCTCGAGGGAGGCACATCACGATTATTAATCAAAGATTCTAACAAATGTGAAATGCGTCCGCACATAATGTTAAATAATATTTCGGATATTTCAATGTATTCACAAAGAAGTTAGAAACGAGCACTGGAACGTGCATTCCGAGTGAAATCGCTACACTTAGGCAAAACTGTACTAAAAAAAAAAAAGGATCGGTTATACTTTCGGTCATACGACCCTTCCGGTCGGGTCGTCTTCCCTATCCTTGTGCGATAACGGTCACGTTTGCTTACGCAACGAAATCCTTTGTTGAGAAGAAGCGTTGGAGTGGAATATGCACGTGGCATGCAATTTTAATATATCGTTTAATGGAATTATCGCGGGTATGCGCGGCGGGCCTTCTTACACGTGGATCAGCGGAAATTGCATTTAGTTTATCAAATCGGTTCACCTACCGTGACTTAAGATGATCGACGTAGATATTCCTCGAGTGAGATCCGAGGTCGGAATTGGAGATCGCACGTCGAGGAGGCGGGTGCTGGCGGGGCTGGCCGTCCACTCCAAAGCTTATCATGCACTAGGAGTTCGTACTCTCCGTTAAATTCTGCTTCCCTGCCGATTATCTCGTTGTAATTGTAGATGGTTGCCACGTGGAGGTCGAGATGCCGGATGAAGATCTTGCGACCGCCACGATTCTTCCTGCCTTTCGGCATTCGTGTGAGGCTTCGAATTATTCAAATATTGACGGAGATAAAACAATGGTTATCATTCGGCAGCGAGTCAATACGCGTTGCGTTTTGACTTCGCGTAGGAACGATGGTATTTATCGCGACCAAGAATTTCGAATCTCCGTCGTGGTAAGTGCGGATGGACGCACAACACCTGCTCCAGGAGACGCTCGGCGTTCTTGTTTTAATCAACGCTATGTAGTTTAGGAATTTATTTATTTATCTATCGCGTGAAGCTTCACGAACCTCGCGAACACTTCCAATCACTAATACGCGTGATTTAAGGCACGGAAATAAAATGAACACGTGGTAGACTATATTTAATACTAATATATTCAAAAATAAGTCAAATTACATTCGCGAGTTAATCGGTTCACAAATACACTGAGATGCTAATATTATAAAATCGACTTAATTAGGAATTATAGCTAGAAATTGAATTAAAACTAGGAATTGAATTACGAAATCTGAGATCTTGAGACTGAGACTTGCACGAGTTAGATGCTTGTAGCTTGACGGCGCGAACACAAATGTCTGAGCCTCGGCGAGCGCTGCCGTGCTCTGCGGCGGCGGCACTATGGCGCAAGATGGCAGATGGCGTGGGTACGCCATCGCATGTGGCGGCGGTGGTGATGCTGCCTTGGATGGGCGTTTCTATGCCGTACGTCGGTCGCCCAATCAGGCGGCAGGGGATTATGCGCAGTCGACAGAAATGTGAATGCTCTATATCTAATTTGATTAATAGTATTATTATAGATACTAACGCTTAAGATATAATTGTTAATGTGTTTTATGTTAATATATATATATATATAGATACAGTTACATAAAAGTAAAGTGTTGCACAATATTGGTTGCTGTACATTGTTATTAATTTTGATTTGTAATTGATAATTGTGACGGTGCTTGTTTAATGATAAAATAGTAGGAATTGTTTATATATATATATATATATATATATATATATATATATATATATATTTATCTAGCAGAGGCCGATATTTATTACTGGTTCGCTTAACGCTATGGTGTTGACAATTATTCCGGTGACTTATATTTAATGCATGGGCTATAGCGTGTATAACGATGTGCTTCTACACCATACGTTGGACGGCGGGAGAACCGACTATTACCGTTCGGTATTGACGCGATGGTCTAATACAGTGGCGCTTCTGCGCAGATAAGTAAGAGAAAACAAGAAAGAAAGAAAGAAAGAAAAAAAAATATACCTGATGGCTCTCCTGACGTCACAGCATTACATTAATGTTGGGACTACTCGGAAAGAAAAGTTCTGCAATTTTTGCGGTATTGAATTAGCTCTCTGGCGTGAGAACCAACTGCGATCCCTGCTCCGAAGCATTTGTGGCATTCTTAGAATACTTACGCGAAGAAAATACTTTTTTTTATGCACTGCCAAATCCTACCGTTATTGACGTAGATGCAGAGATAGGACTGCATGATATTATTTTCTCTAAGAGACTATCGACCTTTTTACACGGTATACACACTCGCAATTCACACCGATAATCAAGTCAAATTCAGCTGTAAAAACCAACACGCAGCCCAGCACGAGCAGACTCGCCTCACGCGTAGCACGTCTCGCCTGCGACGTAACATAGTCGTGGCTCGCGGGGGCAAGGAGGGCACATTACGTTAATTTAACGGTTGTCATATATGCAAAGAACATCTACGTATTTTAGAATAGTATTTCAATAATATTTTCAAACCGAGGATTTCGAAACGAAACTTAAAAGCGTGCACTTCCTGAGCGAAATCAGTGAGAGCGGCAAAAACTGTACTCCCAAAAAAAGGGGGTCGATCGTAAAGCCTTTCCGGCCGAGTCGCTTTCCCTAGTTTTTGTGCAATAAGCAGGCACGAACACGTTCAGGCTGATGCAATCGGAAATTCTTAACCGCGTCGTCCGAAAATATGCACGTGCGCGTGATTTTATATGTTATTTAATAAAATAATTGCAAGATATATCTGCGGCGAGATTTTTATATTTTAACCAATGGAACAATTCGAGTATATCCGTGCACGTGAGTTTATATTCCAATTAATGAAACAATTCACTTACCGATTCTAGAGGCATTCTACGCAGATATTCCTCGAGGGAGATTCGTAGTCGGAATTAGAATTCGCTTGGGGCGGTAGGTGCTGACAGTGCAGGTCGTCCACTCCAGAGTTTGTCTGGCACCAGGAGTTCGTACTCTCCGTCGAACTCAGTTATCTCTCTGATGGCTTCGTTGTGGTTGAAAATAGACGCAACAAGGAGACCATATAGGTGTCGGAGAGATGTCTTCCAACCAGCGCGGTTCTTTCTGCCCTTCGGCATTCGGGTGAGGCTTCGAGTTATTCAAATGTTAAACGAAAGATGAAACAAAGGGTTATCGTTCAGCGGCGAGCCAATTCGCGTTGCGTTTTGATTTCGCGTAGGAACGATTGAATCTACCGCGGGCAAGAATTTCGAGTCTCCATCTTGGTAAGTGCGGATGGACGCACCTGCTCCGGGAGACGCTCGGCGTTTTTGTTATAATTAATGATGGCGGAATCTTTAGGAATTTCTTTAATACGCGTGAAGCCTCACAATCCTCGCGAACGCTTTCAATCACTGATACGGTGACGGTGTGGGTGCAAGAAAACGAACACGTAGTGAATAGTATTTCGATATTAATATGTAACGGAGCATCCGAAAGATGCTCCGTTGCTAGCGCGCGCTAATGCGGCCCGCACCATCTGGGGCCGCCCGAACACTCCCGACCGCGACCGACCGACACACGCGCGCTGGCGAGCTGTCACGCATCAACGACGTGATCAGCTATTTTACTTAACAAACGCTTAACCAACTAAATGGTGACACGTGGCGCAGAGACGGGTATAAATACCCGACGAATTTTGGGAAAAAGACACAGTCCTATCCGCTCCTCCGACCTGTCCGTTACAAACAACCGTTCCGACCAGAACAGCGAGAGAAGATTCTTTCAAAGAATACCGCGCGTTCTTCGTATTCTTGTTCTATTCCTTCTCGAGAAATCGGAGTGTTCTCAGATTTTTCGCTCCACAAGAATACCGAGCGTTCTCAGTATTGTCGCTCCATCTCATCCCGAAAGTCGGAGCTCTCGGACTTTCCCGCGACATCCGCCCCACGTGTCACGGCCAGTGTCGACGGTTGCCTAGCAACGCACACGCATGTACCCGGTTGCCTGGCAACGCGTTACCGATACGACTCCCGGCATCCGTCATATCCGCAATCGAATTGCGTTACGAGCATCGCAAAGCGACCGGCGGAAAAACGACAACGAACGACCGCGCAGCGAGAGACGTCACAAATTATTGTAAATTAATTAAAGCCCGGCGGCTGCAACGTTTCTCCTGAACCCGGCATCCGGCGAGCAACAACCGAGCGCATGTCCCCGCGTCCGTGCCGAGGAATAAAAACCGAGCGCGCAGGGACGTACCGTTACAAATATATTCAAGAATTAGATTACACATCCGAATTGAATACTTCGCACATACACAAAACATTAGATACTATAAGACTAACTTAACTAGAGATCGAATTATAAGAAATAGAATCGAGGATTTTATGAATTAGAATTGGAATTGAGACTCGCACGAGATAGATTCTTACGGCTCGGACACGAGTGTGACACGTGTTGACGGTTCCGCGGCGCGCACAGAAGTGACGGAGTTTTGGCGGGCACTGCGATGCTCCGTTGCGGCGGCGCGATTGCACAAAATGGCGGACGGCGTGGGTACGCCAACGCGCGTGGCGCTGACGTGACATGAATTATGGAGCTAAGCTAGATGTATGTATCTATGGCGTGCATTAGTCAGCCAATCAGAGCGCAGCTGACGGAGAATGATGCGCAGTAACAGTAATGTAAGCGTTATTGTAATAATAGTGTCTTACGCTCAATTAAATTAGTAACATTAATATCATTAATATGGTCTTCATCATTAACATAGTTATTATATTTATTATATTTATTATTATATTTAAGTATATTTAAAGTACATATTAAATATTATTGTTTATAACTAATAAAGAAAAGTGGTTAGGGCAATCGACTACAGAATATGTGTATTTTATTAAATGTTAATATTTATAATTAGTGGAGGAAGTGGTTATGATAACATTACATCTAGGTAAAATAATAGTGGTGGGGCGTTGTGTCGTGCGGAACGATAGGAGAGCCGTGACCGTTCTCGGTCGCCAATCCGGCGGTAAATAGTATTAAGGCTGTATTACATATGCAGAGGAAAAAAATATGTACGGAGACTCTCCGGACGTTACAAATACAATAATGTACCGTTTTTTGTTTTCTATTACTTTAGCCTTTCCTATCTCAACGTTTTTTATTTCGGGTATTAAATTGTGCCTGGCTAAATCTTGCGCTCCCTGATCTATCGGTTCTCCCTGGTTCGTTACGAAAATTGCTACATTGTCTTTTCGTTGAATTAGATGACTATTAGTTTCTGTTAAAAATTCTCTGTGGGATTGTACCATTATATTTGCGCCTTCGAATAATGATTCGTTATCTGAACTATTGCTATCATCGTCAGAGGAATTACGCGTCTCAGATCGTGAGTCATCACTGTCAACGTCGCTTATTGCTGTTTTGTCTTTCGCGCTTTCTTTCTATTTGGTTTATCTGTCGCTTGAGCGTAATATAGTTAAGAAAGTTACTAAGAAGTCCCTAGGACAACCGGTGGATGGCGCCATGAGTGCTGTTCAGTAACCAAAAGAGCGCTTCTCGATCGAACACGACACGAGTGAGTGACACTAGGAAAGGACCAATCAGACAAGGAGTGATGCAATCTTTGTTAACTTTGAAATCACCGAACGTGCTCCGATGCGCGGAGTAGCGAGCGACGGGGACTCTCTTCCTAGTCGGCGAATGATACGGACGTGTCATCCGCGAGAGTTCAAGTCGTATAGTCGAAACCATTGTAGTGAATATAGTCGAGATATCGTTACAGGCGATATTTGTTAAATCGTTGTATTACGGGTAGACTCAGTGAAAATATAGTTATACCGCATTATATTAAAGTTGTTGTTAAAAGTTATTGTACCTGCTCCAGTATCCAATACGTGCCGGTCACCTCTCTCAGTGCGTGTATTAAATCATAGACAATAATTAGAATAACGGACATTAATTCCTGAGAAAACGGTTACTTTATTTAAATTTAAAAAGTACAAGAATCTTATAGACAAAATTTCAGAAGTGGGATTTGAATTTGCGTCATCATTAAAAAAAAATATAAATATAATAAACGCTGTGTTGAACACGGGTACGGAGCAAGGTGAACACGTGCACAGAACGTAATACCGAGGACAAGGATGATGGAAAAAGCGACACTTGAAGCAGCACCACTGGAGCAACTTCAAAAGGAAGCGAAACGTTTTCGTCTCCCGTTGTCGGAGGATCGGAAAATACTTATTGAGACAATTGTGCCTCATTTAGAGAAAATAGGCCCGACGGAGCTAGCAAGGGAAGAAAGAGGGGAAGCAGCCTCGTTGGAACATCCAGTAACAGCGACCGCATTACACCACGCGCTCGCGAGGATCACAGTAACTATCCTGCAACAACAAAGAGACATGCAAAAAGCTCAAAACCAGTTTATGACGCAGGTACTTCAAGAAGTTAGATCTAATTGTACGGGAAACGAGAGGCAAGAGGTGGTGTCGCGCAATGAAATGGGCGAAAGCGGGGAGTCGAGATTACCAAGAGCTGGCTCAGGAGCTATGGACTGCTCACCAGCTCGGCAGGAGATACGGCCGGCTTCCTACGCAGCAGACGTATCAACAGGGAATGCAGTGAATTGGTTGGCTTCACAAATCCCCGAATTCGATGGAACTGAAACAGAAAATATAAGTGCATGGGTGCAACGCGTGGACAAGGTAACACAAGTACACGGTGCATCCGATGGAGCGATCTTACTCGCGGCGTCGAGTAAGTTAATAAAATTCGCACGCGCGTGGTACGATATCCAGAACGGAGTTGCAATTGAATCGTCGTTCGGACTTAAACCGGAGTTGGTAAAAGTGTTCGGGAAGAAAGTGCCTTTCTATAAACAGATGCAGCGAATAGAAGCACGTAAATGGAACCCGAACAAAGAAACGTTCGATCAGTACGTCATTGCTAAAAGAGCATTGATGCAAATGATAGACTTACCTACCAGAGATGCGATACATATTCTCATAGGCGGGATACCGCAGAATGCGTTAAGGGCAACAGCACTCTCCGTAGCAGATACTTCGTTAGACGTATTCCTGGAGAAAATGAGAAATATTACGGAAGGTATGTTGGATAGTGAGAGAAAATCGTGTGTGACACCGAACATTAACAAGACTAAAGACATAGTGTGTCGCAATTGCGGAAAACGGGGGCATACACACAAGGATTGCAGAGGCGATCCTACCTGCTTTTTCTGCAAGGAAAAAGGACATCAATTCGACTGTCAGGCCCTGCGGAATCGACAAGGGACGCAAGGAGCACGCAGGCCACAAACAGTGCAAGCAGCAGCAGCGGTGTTCGAGGAAGCAGAGGGAGATTCGGTGGCTCTGGTATCGGAGGACGAAAGCAGCAGGTTGGAACTGTCCAGACCACTCATACAGGTGAACTCGATCTGTAAAAAAGCATGTGAGTTAGTGGCATTAATGGACACCGGAAGTCCTGTTTCTTTTGTTAGTTTAGATATATATAAAGAGCGAATCAAGCCATACACCAAGGTTCTCTTACCAGTCGATTGCTGTCTAGTTAACTTAAATCGCGCTCCACTAAATATAATCGGGATCGTTCCAGTAGAATTAACGATTAGCGCCCTGAGCGGTCGTAAGTTTGTAATAAACCTATATGTAATGAATGAAAAAGCGTTTAACAGCGACTTAATTTTAGGAAGAGATTTTATAGCAAAAGAAAAACTCACTCTAGTATATAAGTTGCATCAGACGGAGGTTGGCGAGCCGGTGGCTGATGTGTCTCTGACAACCTACCTCTCTATGTTGCGGATTCGCTTAGCAACCTGCAACAAGTAATACAAGATAGCGAAATAGATTACGATTTAAAGACAAAGAAACGATTGATGGAGGAAATATTAGCAGTAGAGAATTTGAAAGTAATACCGATTGAAGACGGTTATTCCGTTCGCGTTCATTTGAAGGACGACTCTGTATACGCTTTTGCGCCGCGACGATTTGCTTATGTCGAACGGCTACAGATAAGGGAAGTCGTGGATGACCTGTTGAATCGAGGGATCATCCAGCCGAGTATCTCACCATATTGCGCAAGGATCGTACCTATTAAAAAGAAAAACGGCGCGATCAGATTATGTGTCGATTTGAGACCATTAAATAGTCGAGTAATAAAACAGAAGTACCCTTTTCCGGTAATCGAAGATTGTTTGTCTTGTCGAGACTTTATGGAAAGTCAGTGTTTACGTTGTTAGATTTGAAGGACGGGTTTCATCATATCAAAGTACATGAGGAATGTACAAAGTATTTTGCTTTCGCTACGCCTGATGGGCAATACGAATACAAATATTTACCATTCGGATATTCAGAAGCTCCTGCGGAATTCCACAAGCGTCTTTTGCAAATATTGGATTCGCTCATACGACAAGACAAGGTTATCGTTTATATAGACGACATTCTTATACCGTCGGAAACCGTAGACCAGAATCTAGCTGTCTTGAACGAGACGTTGAAGTATCTAAAAAAATATAAGTTCGAATTAAATTATACAAAGTGTCAATTCTTACGTCGAGAAATAGAATTCCTAGGATATATAATTTCTGAAAACGGGGTCACTCTTAGCCCGCGGCATACAGAAGCGGTACGAAATTTTAAACAACCGAAAGACATACACAAAGTGCGCAGATTTTTAGGCTTAGCCGGTTATTTTAGAAAATTTATCAGACACTTTGCGGTGAAAGCTGGGCCGATGCAAAATCTTCTAAAAAAAGGTATTACATTTGATTTCGATGAAACATGTATTAAGGCATTCGAAAACTTAAAAAAAGAACTTACCTCATTTCCCGTGTTGTGCTTGTATAACCCAGCAGCTGAGACTGAGCTGCATACAGATGCCAGTCATCTGGGACTTGGAGCTATACTGCTACAGAAGCAGCAGAATAATAGTTGGGCGGCAATAGCTTTCTTCAGCCAGACTACGAATCGAGCTGAAAGAAATTATCATAGTTACGAATTAGAAATGTTAGCCATGGTTAGGGCAGTGGAGAGATTTCATTTATATCTTTATGGATTGCGTTTTACTATAGTCACTGACTGTAACGCGATAATTTATGCCGTGAATAAAGCTAATTTGAACCCGCGAATAGCGCGGTGGACGCTGGCTTTGCAAAATTATTATTTTAAAGTTGTTCACCGTCCGGGTAATAAGATGCAACACGCCGACGCTCTCAGTCGCGTGGGTTACGTAGACGAACGCCCCATAGAAAGAGAGCTCGAATTTCGGCAATTGGCAGATCCTAAAATTCAAGAGATAGCAAATAAATTAGAGAATGAAGACGATGATAAATTTAAATTGATAGACGGTCTAGTTTATAGAAAAGAAAATGAAGATATAAAATTCGTAGTTCCGGAATTAATGATATCTGGAATCATACGCGCTCATCACGATGAAATGGCGCATGCAGGGTTCGAGAAAACATTACAAGGGGTAAAAGAATATTTTTGGTTTCCCGGTATGCGTAAGCGCATAAATAGTTATATAGAAAATTGTATTACCTGTCTAATGGCTAATGACTCCATGAATCGTTTCGAAGGGGAGACATCACTGTATCCGTCCCCAACAGCTGTAATGGAAATAATTCACATTGATCATTTCGGTCCGTTACAAGAAACTTGTGATAAATATAAACATATACTAGTCATAGTCGATGCATTCTCTCGCTTTACTTGGTTAAATGCCGTCAAATCCACATCAACTCGAGAAGTACTCGGTATATTAAGAGATATCTTTGCAACGTTTGGAAATCCGACTGAAGTTGTAACTGATCGTGGAACGGCATTCACTTCAAATGAATTTCCCGAATTTGTCGAATCAAATCGAATTAAACATAGGAAAATTGCAGTAGCTGCACCCTGGGCTAATGGAATAGTTGAGAGAGTGAATCGATTCATCAAGAGTTCCTTAACTAAGTTAATAAATAATTCGTCGGAATGGAAAGATAGGGTTAAAGACATGCAGTATATTATAAATAACACTTACCATGCGGTAACAAAAACGTCTCCGACAAAACTGGTGTTGGGGTACAGTCAACGTTCCCATACAGACTATCCGCAAAATTTACTCAAAAATTAACGTCAATCGATGTAGATATAGAAACTGAAAGAAAGAAAAATTGTGATATGGCATTGACAGCAACGGACAAAATACGTCAATACAATAAAGAGTACTGCGACGAACGATCTCGAAAACCGTCCAAGTTCGAAACAGGTGAATACGTACTAGTACGAGACACACAAATGAAATCGGGCGTAAATGCGAAATTAAAGGCTAAATACTAGGTGTATGCATAAGTTTTTTCCGGTTTAACTAAGAGATGTCGCCAGCGAAAAGTACGCAGCGTATTAATTTGACACATACATCATTTTGTTCGTCTGACATTTAAAACTACAAACACACAAGTTGAGTCCGCCAAAAACTAGCGTCTTTGTTTTATCGTTCAGTGATCATGTCGAGTTTTGTGCTTGAAAAAGAACATTTGCGGCACGCATTGCTTTTTTTATTTAATCAAAAGAAAAAGGCTGTTGAAAGTCATCGTTTGCTGGTAGAAACATATGGTGAACACGCTCCATCGATTAGAACATGTGAGACATGGTTTCGACAATTTAAAAATGGTGATTTCAATGTGAAAGATGTGAGCGCTCTGGTAGACCACAAAAATGCGAAGACGAGCAATTGCAGGAGTTATTGGATGATCCAACTCAAACTCAACGGCAATTAGCAGAAGCATTACATGTATCACAAGAAACAATCAGCAGACGTTTACGAGCAATGGGAAAGATCAATAAACTCGGTAAATGGGTCCCACACGATTTGAATGAACGTCAAATGGAAAATCGCAAAGTCACTTGTGAAATGCTGCTTCAACGCCACGAAAGGAAATCATTTTTGTATCGAATTGTGACGGGCGACGAAAAATGGATTTATTTTGAAAACCCGAAGCGGAAAAAATCGTGGCTTTCACCTGGCGAAGCCGGTCCATCAACACCAAGGCCAAATCGCTTCGGCAAGAAGACCATGCTCTGTGTCTGGTGGGACCAGAGCGGTATTGTGTATTATGAACTCTTGAAGCCCGGCGAAACCGTTAATACACAACGCTATCGCCAACAAATGATTAATTTAAACCACACATTAATCGAAAGACGACCGGAATGGGCCAGAAGACATGGCAAAGTGATTTTGTTACACGACAATGCG
Organism: Pogonomyrmex californicus; assembly: GCA_024349325.1. Lineage (NCBI taxonomy): Eukaryota > Metazoa > Arthropoda > Insecta > Hymenoptera > Formicidae > Pogonomyrmex > Pogonomyrmex californicus. Next base: position 67,093 of record JAECZD010000045.1, read on the forward strand.
CCGTCTCACACAACAAAACCAGTGAAAGACACCTTGAAATCGCTTGGATGGGACATCCTTCCGCACCCGCCGTACTCCCCAGACCTGGCGCCATCTGACTATCACCTCTTCGCATCAATGGGACACGCGCTCGCAGAGCAGCACTTCAGTAATTTCGAGGAAGTTGGAAAATGGCTCGACGAATGGTTTGCCGCAAAAGACAAGCAGTGTTTCTGGCATGGTATTCATAAATTACCTGAAAGATAGGCGAAATGTGAAGAAGCCGATGGCCAATATTTTGAATAAAAAAAAAATTAATTTCCCTTGAAAATTACGTGTCTTTTTTTACTAAAAAACCGGAAAAAACTTATGCATACACCTGGTATAACGGCCCGTATATGATTGGAAAAATATTAAGTAATCATCGTTACGTTGTGCAAGATATACCTGGTTTTAACTTGACAACGCGTCCATTTAACACAATTCTTTCGTTCGATCGTCTCAAACCTTGGAAATGACAAGCGAAGGAAATTAGATGTACCTTAAGTACGGCATACATAGTATTAATTAGTATAAGAGTAATGTAGATAGATTATGTTGAAATAAGATTAGGTTAAAAATTGTTTAAATTTAAGATTAAGAAAATAAGAGACACTGCGTTATTTACAAGCGATATTACTATAAATAAGAGATGCGACTGTAAAACTGTGATAATAAAAAGCGATAGATAAACATGTATCTTCGAGGACGAACATAAATGCAGGATAGCCGAGCTGTAAGAAAGTTACTAAGAAGTCCCTAGGACAACCGGTGGATGGCGCCATGAGTGCTGTTCAGTAACCAAAAGAGCGCCTCTCGATCGAACACGACACGAGTGAGTGACACTAGGAAAGGACCAATCAGACAAGGGCTGATGCAATCTTTGTTAACTTTGAAATCACCGAACGTGCTCCGATGCGCGGAGCAGCGAGATACGGGGCCTCTCTCCCTAGTCGGCGAATGATACGGACGTGTCATCCGCGAGAGTTCAAGTCGTATAGTCGAAACCATTGTAGTGAATATAGTCGAGATATCGTTATAAGCGATATTTGTTAAATCGTTGTATTACGGGTAGACTCAGTGAAAATATAGTTATACCGCATTATATTAAAGTTGTTGTTAAAAGTTATTGTACCTGCTCCAGTATCCAATACGTGCCGGTCACCTCTCTCAGTGCGTGTATTAAATCATAGACAATAATTAGAATAACGGACATTAATTCCTGACAAAACGGTTACTTTATTTAAATTTAAAAAGTACAAGAATCTTATAATAGTGACTCGTCGGAATCACTGTTAGATGTGGAATTTGATTTTTCTCGTTGTTTCAATGGTAATATCTGGATTATTGGATTTCTGGAAAGGACATCTGCATTTACATTGCTCTTCCCGGCTTTGTATATTACCTCGTATTCGTATTCTGCTAATTTAAGTCGCCATCGTGCCAATCTAGAGGTTGGATCTTTTACTGAATTTAATCATGTTAGTGTCGGCCCACAATAGGTGATTTAAGCTTTAAGAAGTAAGAAATTGACCAATTATAATCGAATATGAAAAGAATAATCGACTATGATTGGTCAAATTCTTACGACTTAAAGATTAAATACTTATTGTGGACCGACACTTAGAGGCTTATGATCGATCACTAAGGTGAATTTCCTTCCGTATACGTATGGACGGAAGTAATTCACGCTATATACTATGGCTAGTAGTTCCTTCTTGATCGAGTAATTTTGTTCGGCTGTGTTAAATGTTCGAGATGTGTATGCTATTGGCAAGTCTTTTCCTATTGTTCCCTGACTTAATATGCTTGCTATGGCATAATTAGATGCGTCTGTAGTGATTATGAACGGTCGTGTCTGGATATTGGAGTAATGGTTCCGTACATAATGTATTTTTTAATGAGGTAAAAGTTTGCTGTTGATCTCCCTCCCAAATAAAATTGCTCTCTTTTTTTAAAAGTGCCGTCAACGGCCTCGCGATTTTAAAAAAGTCGGGTATAAATTTTCGGTAATATCCGGCTAAGCCGAGAAATGGCTTGATATTGTTCTGATTCTTTGGAGCTGGGAAGACTTGCACAACTTCTATTTTCTCAGGGTCTGGCTGAATCTCGATCGGGCGGAACCTCGTTTGCCTATTATATGACCCAGATATGTGACTTCCTTACGCATGAATTCACACTTATCAGGTTGCAGTTTAAGATTAGCGTCTCTGAGACGTGTCGCTAGCTTAGTAAATTTATCATTGTGTTCCTTTAGTGAGCTCGCATAGATTACGATATAGTCTAAGTAGACGAATAATTCGTTGCCTTGTAAGCCGGTTAATACCTGGTCCATGAGCCGTTGAAATGTAGCGGGCGCATTCTTTAGCCCAAAAGGCATGCGTTTGAATTGATAATGTCCAAATGGTGTGGAAAATGCGGTTTTGTGTGCATCGGGCTCATGCATCGGTATCTGATGTGTTACGTCACGGGCAGCGATGGTCCGCGGAAGCAGAACGCCGCGTAGCAACGGACAAGGGGATCACGTCTGCCGGTTGGCAACGATCGAGCGGCAGATCGTTAGCGACGAATCGGTCGAATTGGGAGAGGGTATTGCGTACACTTTTCTGCTACAGGGAAGATCCTGACCCCCTGTTATTCTTCGCGTTGAAATAGCGAGAGAAAGAAATTCAGCAAACGTTGCGAAATGATGACGTCGGATGCGGGGTTGGTTTCGTCAATGAAATAACGCCTTTTGACGTTTTTGACTATTTCTTCTTCTTCCCTAAGTATTTGCAGGGCGACCATGTATACCTCAGGACACGTGTCGCAATGCTCTATCTCGCGAATAATCGAAAGAGGGGCGTGGCAGCACTCGCAGAAATCCAAAGATTCGATGTATCCGAATTTAAGTTAATGCGACGGGGCAAGGCGATATGTAAGAGTGCCCTCGGGTATCAGCTCCTTGCAGCGATAGCAAAGAACTTCCGCGCTATTGGGAAAACTGCTGGGGGCCGAATTATTTACGCGGCGATAGCCGAAAGAAGTGATACAGCGTACTAGGCTAACGCGATGACGAAAAACCGCAGCTGGATGAGTCGCGTGTGGTATGCCGAAGAAAGCACATCATGATGGTTAATTAATAGTTTGCGGGAATGCAAGACGCGTTTATGCATATTGCTGAATAATATTTCAGAATATTTTCGGAATTAGGAGTTTGAAACGAGTACTAAAATGTGCACTTCTCGAGTGAAATCGTCGAGCAAGGCAAAACCGTATCCCAAAAAAAACAAAGGGTCGGTCGCAAAACCCTTTTGTTGGTTCAGCCGTTGAACCTGTGCGAAGGCATTCGGATGACGCTTCTAGAAAGTTCTCGATAATTTGAATGACACTTCTAGAAAATTCTCGATTCGAATGACGCTTCTAGAAAATTCTCGATAGTTCGAATGATCACGTACCAAGTACTGTCACGTCCCAACACCGAGAGTACCTCTAGTCATGTTCAGTGTAAATTTTTTCAAAATTTTTAATTATTTATGACTGACTGTGTTAGAAGACAGCACCGTAAAACCTTTCCTATACATATAATAACAGAATATACCCCTTTTAATTATTTAAAAGTTTATACAAAATGACCACTCCTTATCACAAACTTATGGCGCTACTACAACCTTAATGTTCCTAGTAAATTTTCCCTAGTACCTCACTAACAAAAAACAGAACATACCGAAATCACTTTTCCAGACTGTTCAGTAAAGTAACGAAGAAAATAAAGCTTAATATTGCATCCTTATCTAAGCATTTCAATATTAACAACAAAATCTTAACAAATTAATATAAAATAGTAAATAATGAATAAAAAACAAATGTAGGAAATATAACCTCGCCCACGTAATGCACGAAAATTATAACAAAACAATTATCGGTATATTGTAATATTTTTATTAACAATGATATAAATAAACAAAACCATATTATTAACCAACCAATTTCTTTATATCGTCAAATATAACTTCAGAAACCTTTGTATATCAAAACTTTCACTTTTGTTCCATTTCAATAATAAATATAAAAGTTAATAACAAAGTTAATAACAATAGAAAGGATGTGAATAAGGAATAAAAGTCATAATGACAATATAACAAAATCCATGTGAATAAGGATGTGAATAAGGAATAAAAGTCATAATGACAATATAACAAAATCCATGACAAAACATTTATTCAACATATCACCTGATATATATCCTTATTTCAAGGATAAATTTTGTTGATATCCTTATATGGGTATATTTTCCCAGTATAAATATACTCTCCATCGAAAATCCTTTCGAAAACATAAATACAGTTTGTGGCTACGATTCTTAATACTCAAGATATAAACAAAATTAAGGGTATATGAAAGCATACACACACATATATATATATATATATATATATATACATAATTGCACATTCCCTCATAAGAAGCAGTTTTCTTTATGAAATTATATAAACAACCCCGATAGAAACATATTTTATCTCAGAAAAGAAATTCTACGATTTAAATTTCGTTTAATAAAATTTATAAATAAATAAATTATTATATTAACAAATAATTATTATGAAGAATTTGGACAGCACACAAGAAATCCTGCAATTTACCTCATTATACATACCTACCTAACTCGCATTGTTTACAAGATATTTAAACAATTGTAAACTTGCTTACATACACTTACCTCAAAAACCCAAATCAGTTCAGCAGGCAAATCTCCGTATATAAACCAGTTCAACTTCTAGAAATCTTCATCCTAGACTTATATTTATAATTGTTACTTCTCTTTTTTCATTAACATTAATCCTATGGCTATGACAAAAATCTTGAATATTAATATGCATGGAAAACTACCCTAACGATTCAACCAATCACAATCAGAGCCATTTTGTACCTGAAAACATTTAATAAATAATGTATTACAAATGTAAAAAGAGTTATACTGATATATTTTAGATATACTAATTATACGATGTAATCATTATTATTATAAAAATTGTAAAGTATATCTAAAACGATATTACGAAGATTAATATTTATTATAAAAGTTTAAATTCGAGCAAATTGTATGTTTGTTAATTATAAGAAAGGAATTATTATAACGAAGTATAACTCTTTAAGCAAAAATAGGCCAACGTGTGACTCATGGACAGTTTATAAGCGAAAGTAGCCCAACGTTAAATGTCAAGACCGCCATAATACTTAGTCACAAGTGTGACTCATGATCAGTTTGTAAGCGAAAGTAGTCCAACGTTAAATGTCAAGGCCGCCATAATATTTTAGTACCACGAGTCATCGCTGACTCATAGCAAATGTAGGCTAAGTCGACCAAAGAAAACTATGTCAAGAACAACTAGAAGGTCTTAAACGCGTGAATCATAGCTGACTCATAATGAAAGTAGAACAATAGGCAAACCGTGCCAAGACCATTTGGTAATAAGCTTTATTCATTTCGACATTCCTGTTACCTACTTCCTTCGCAGTATCTAATCCTGAGGTTTTATCCTCTTAACCGCATGGAAAATAATCTCACAAATAACGTGTGAATGTAGCGGTCGAGGATCTGTTGATTTCGGCTCCGTCCGATCTACCAGGACCTCCCAGGATGTCACACGAAGATAAAGTACTTTTTGGTGGCAACAGTGGAATCCCTCATTTGCTGGGATATCTAAAACTCGATGAGATCCTTCACTATCAGGGATAGCCGAATCTTGTGGAATATTCTTCATCTCAAGAAGAATTGAAGAGGAGATTTTCAAGCAAGTGATAGCGGGGATTGAACTGCGATCAGAACTCTCGATTATGGAATTGCGTACGCTTGTCTTGCTTTACTTTACTGCGACTCACGTGTAAGTCAAAATTATCATTTAAAATTGTAACAAGACTCGAAATCGTTCGATATTTGTAAAAATCCGTTATAAAATTTTAATTACATAACAATAAAAATGGTTGATCGCGAGGTAGACTCTTTGACTCGTCAGATAGGTGATATAAACGTTGATGATGACGTTAACACAAACCGTCGTATGAATGCGAATATGCCATATACCAGTTTACGTGATGCTTCCGAGACAATTCTCCCGTTCGATGGTAAAAATATGCCCGTATCGCAATTCGCTAATAGTTGTCTGCATGCTCGAAATATGGTCTCTCCAAGTGCGGAATATGGATTAGTTCAAATGATTAAAAATAAATTAGTCGGACCAGCATTGAGAGTAGCTTTAAGCGGAGAATATAACAACATCGAATCCTTATTGGCTGTCTTGAAAACGCGATTCGCACCTGTTTATTCTACGTCACAATTGCACGGGGAACTTTTTAAAATAACGCAATATCCGGATGAGTCTGTGGTAGATTATGGTAGCAGAGTATTTATGATTTTACAACAACTAAAATCTTGCTACCAAACCGAAAATCCGAACCAAGCCATCCAATCCGTAAATTCGGCAGAAACCAATGCTGTGAGAAATTTCTTAACTGGATTAAAAACGGATATATATACGTGAATCCACCCACGAGAACCGGGAACATTAAAAAACGCAATAGAATCTGCCATAAAAGCTGAAAGCGAATATAACGAGCATATGCAACGTATGAGAATAACAGAAGGATTAATGTAGTCTATAAGGTGTAATAATTGTCTTGGATATGGCCACAATTCTCAGTCGTGTAGTACTTTTAATCCCCTCGCTCAGATTTCGCACGTACAATGGCAGCTTAAGGTCTGTTCTTTTTGCAAAAATCTTGGTCATACGGGAGCTGAATGCAGAACATTACAACCACGAATTCTAAACCCACGAAACCCGGGAATCAATGTAAACCCGCGAAATCAAAATTATAATATTAATCAAAACAATCGACAAAATTTCCCTACTTCAAGAAATATGAGATTAATTGTCGATATTGCAAAATACCAGGGTATAGCTTAGAACAATGTCGAAAAAGGCAGTACAACAATAATGTGAGAAATCAAGAAAATCGAATCGGAAACCAAATGTTTGAAAATCGAATTCTTGAAAATTCTCAACGTAACAGACCGCAAGAAGCTCCGGGAAACCTAGAGCGGGCACAGCGAGTCGGCGCAGCGCTGAACGAACGCCGCGAGTGCGTTAACTCCCCTGGTAACTTCGAACGAGAACCGCGAGGAAACGCCAGTATAATAAACGTCGCATGTAATAAAATTGGGAAACCACCTTTCGTTATATTACCAAGCAAAAATTTGGTTGACGAACGAGCAAACTTTATGATAGATACGGGTTCTGATATTAATATAATAAAAGAAACCTGCCTGAAAATATGTCCATCGATACCAAAATGGTGTTTGAGCTAAGTGGAATAACTAAAGATCGAACTCATACGATAGGCGTAACAAAAGTACGTATTTTCGACGTCGACATATTATTCCATGTAGTCACGGATAAATTCCCTATTCGACAGGATGGAATTTTAGGCATTGAATTCCTTAAGAGCCAACGAGCAACCATAGACTACCCGAGGGCAAGTCTGATCGTAAATGGTAAGCCATATTATTTTCATAATGATGAGACCGTTATTCTTCCCGCTAGGACGCGACAACAAATATTTGTACGAATCGTTAATCCAGAAATAAAAAATAGATATATTCCAAAGTTAAACGCAGGACCGCAGGTGTACTTAGGTAACGCCGTCGTATCAAATCATCACGGAGTAGCGCATTTATATGCTGTTAACTCGTCGGATGAGGATATAGAATTAGCGATCCCTACTGTAAAGATATATCCATTCGAAGAGATAAGAGAAGAGATTAAGGAAAATTTTAATAATAAACGAGATAACGATGATGAACGTGTTAATAAAATATTGCAATTACTACGTCTCGATCATTTGAACGAGGAGGAAGTCACTAGTGCCACTAGCCTAGTAACATCCCATGCGGAAAGATTTCATCTGCCAGGAGAACCTTTAGGCGCGACAAATATTTTTAAATACCAAATATTTACCAGTGATGATCGTTCGATTAATGTCAAGCAATATCGTTATCCTCAAATACACAAGGAGGAAATACGAAGACAGGTCGACGAGATGCTGGATAAAGGTGTTATAGAACCATCAAGTTCGCCTTACAATTCTCCATTATGGATTGTTCCCAAAAAGGATGATTCCCTAGGAAATAAAAAATGGCGTCTAGTAAGTTAGATTTCCGTGCTTTAAATGAAAAGACTATCGGAGACGCTTATCCTCTTCCAAATATCGTTGACATATTAGATTGTGACGTCAGGAGAGCCGTCAGGTATATTTTTTTTTCTTTCTTTCTTCTTCTCTCTTACTTATCTGCGCAGGAGCGCCACTGTATTAGACCATCGCGTCAATACCGAACGGTAATAGCCGGCTCTCCCGCCGTCCAACGTATGATGTAGAAGCACCCTATCGTTATACACGCTATAGCCCATGTGTTAAATATAAGTCACCAAAATAATTGTCAACATCGTAGCGTTAAGCGAACCAGTAATAAAAATCGTCCTCTGCTAGATAAATATATATATAAATTCCTACTATTTTACCATCAAACAAGCACCGTCAATTATCAATTACAAATCAAAATTAATAACTATGTACAGCAACCAATATCATTGCGCAACACTTTATTTTTATGTAACTGTATCTATATATTAACATAAAACATATGAATAATTATATCTTAAGCGTTAATATCTATAATAATACTATTAATCAAATTAGATATAGAGCATTCGCATCTCTGTCGACTGCGCATAGTTCCCTGCCGCTCGGGCCTGATTGGGCGACCGACGTACGGCATAGAAACGCCCATCCAATGCAGCATTACCACTGCCGCCACGTGCGATGGAGTACCCACGCCATCCGCCATCTTGCGCCATAGTGCCGCCGCCGCAGAGCACGGCAGCGCTCGCCGAGGCTCAGACACTTGTGTTCGCGCCGTCAAGCTACAAGCATCTAACTCGTGCAAGTCTCAGTCTCAAGATCTCAGATTTCGTAATTCAATTCCTAGTTTTAATTCAATTTCTAGCTATAATTCCTAATTAAGTCGATTTTATAATATTAGCATCTCAGTGTATTTGTGAATCGATTAACCCGCGAATGTAATTTGACTTATTTTTGAATATATTAGTATTAAATATAGTCTACCACGTGTTCATTTTATTTCCGTGCCTTAAATCACGCGTATTAGTGATTGGAAGTGTTCGCGAGGTTCGTGAGGCTTCACGCGATAGATAAATAAATAAATTCCTAAACTACATAGCGTTGATTAAAACAAGAACGCCGAGCGTCTCCTGGAGCAGGTGTTGTGCGTCCATCCGCACTTACCACGACGGAGATTCGAAATTCTTGGTCGCGATAAATACCATCGTTCCTACGCGAAGTCAAAACGCAACGCGTATTGGCTCGCTGCCGAACGATAACCATTGTTTTATCTCCGTCAATATTTGAATAATTCGAAGCCTCACACGAATGCCGAAAGGCAGGAAGAATCGTGGCGGTCGCAAGACCTTCATCCGGCATCTCGACCTCCACGTGGCAACCATCTACAATTACAACGAGATAATCGGCAGGGAAGCAGAATTTAACGGAGAGTACGAACTCCTAGTGCATGATAAGCTTTGGAGTGGACGGCCTGCCCCGCCAGCACCCGCCTCCTCGACGTGCGATCTCCAATTCCGACCTCGGATCTCATTCGAGGAATATCTACGTCGATCATCTTAAGTCACGGTAGGTGAACCGATTTGATAAACTAAATGCAATTTCCGCTGACCCATGTGTAAGAAGGCCCGCCGCGCATACCCGCGATAATTCCATTAAACGATATATTAAAATTGCATGCCACGTGCATATTTCACTCCAACGCTTCTTCTCAACAAAGGATTTCGTTGCGTAAGCAAACGTGACCGTTATCGCACAAGGATAGGGAAGACGACCCGACCGGAAGGGTTTTATGACCAATCCTTTTTTTTTTAGTACAGTTTTGCCTAAGTGTAGCGATTTCACTCGGAATGCACGTTCCAGTGCTCGTTTCTAACTTCTTTGTGAATACATTGAAATATCCGAAATATTATTTAACATCATGTGCGGACGCATTTCACATTTGTTAGAATCTTTGATTAATAATCGTGATGTGCCTCCCTTGAGCTAATTTAGCACGCGGCTCACGCACCCATCCAGCCGCCGCTTTCCGTTATCGCGTCAACTCAGTGCGTTGCATCACCACTTTCGGTTACCGCCGCGTAGATGACTTAGCCGCTAGATGTTCCAACAGCGCGGAAATTCTCTGCTATCAAGCTTGCAAGGAATTAATACCTGAGGGCACGCTTACATATCGTCTCGCTTTATCTCACTCTTTCAAATTCGGGTACACCGAACCCGTAGACTTCTGCAAATGTTGTTACGCCCCTCTCTCTATCATCCACGGGATAGAACATTGCGACGAATGTACCGAAGTATATATAGCCGCCCTACAAGTCCTTCAGGAAGAGGGAAATAATCGAGAACGCTGAGGGACGATACTACATCGGCGAATCAAACTCCGCACCCGACGTGATTATTTCGCGGCGACTGTTAAACTTTTCTCTGTCATTATTCCAACGCGAAGAATAAAAACCAGTTGAGGGTATCCAACTTTCTACCTTGATCCAATCGATTCGTTGCTGGCGATTTACCGTTCGATCGCTGGCAGCGTTGCCAACCGGCAGACGTGTTCCCCTTGTCCGGTGCTACGCGGCGTACCGCTCCCGCGGATCGTCGCCGCCCGTGACGTACAACAAGATCAACTCGGAAGTGCAAAATACTTCTCTGTATTTGATCTAGCATCTGATTTTCATCAAATTCCTATGGATAAAACATAAAATCGCATTTTCAACGCCGTGTGAACATTTTGAATATAATCGTATGCCATTCGGACTAAAGAATGCTCCTGCTACATTTCATAGACTAATCGATCAAGTTTTGACAGGATTACAAGGAATAGAGTTGTTCGTATATCTTGATGATATAATAATTTATGCCCGCTCACTCCAAGAACATGAAACAAAATTTCATAGACTTATGAAACGACTTACTAAAACTAATTTATACTTGCAACCTGATAAATGCGAATTTTTGAAGAAAAAAGTAACATATCTGGGGCACATAATATCTGAAGATGGCATACGGCCAGATCCAAAAAAGATAAGCGCTGTGAAAAATTTCCCTAAGCCCAAAACACGAAAGAATATTAAACAGTTCCTTGGACTTGCAGGATATTATAAAAGATTTAAAACTACCTTATTGAAAACTTTTCCAAGATTGCTAAGCCTTTACCTGATTTAACAAAACAATCAGTTGCTTTTGATTGGCAACGGAAACAACAGGAAGCATTTGATGAGTTGCGGAACGCTTTATGTTCAGAACCGATATTACAATATCCAAATTTTAATGAATCATTTATTATAACAACAGATGCATCTGGATATGCAATTGGAGCTATATTAAGTCAAGGAAAAATAGGAAATGATCTTCCAATAGCATATACTTCTCGAGTTTTAAGCGATGCAGAGATACACAGCCGCCGCCGCCGAAGCGTCAATCGGTCCGTCTAGCCGGAGCGAAGACCCTCTTTTCGGAGAGTCTTTTTTCGGCTACGCGTAGGCGAAAAGCCCTGTCAACAACCTCGGGGACTACGCGTCGGGGTTTTCTACGCTGCGATCCGCCGTCACCACGCCAACTACGTCGCTGCCACCGCTGCCGACAACGCCAACGCCGCCAACGCGACCGCCGCCAAGGCCAAAACGTCCAATATTGCTCCTCGGTGAAACGGGCCCGTCGACGAGTCGAATCGGATCGAATCTCATCGACGGAGCGAGACCGTCGATAGCCGTGCCCGTGCCGAAACCGACGCGCGAGATAAGCGTTAGCCGTGCACGTGGCACGGTTCAGCGAGGAGCATGATTACAGGCTCCTCTAAGAGGCGGTGCGGACTAAAATACCGGGAAACTTGGAGATTTACAGCGTTTCCTCCGTTCGCAAGAATTACAGCTATTCTTTCTGATGGACGCTGTAACTATGAGAAATAGAATGACGCAGCTAGCCGCGGGTCTCGTTGGAGTATAATTTCAACGAGACCACCGGCTGATGCTGCAGCGCCTGCGTCAGCTGCTGGCGTAATTATTAATATCTGCCACCTTGTAATTATTAATTTTTGTACATATATTATTTCTGTATATAATTTGTATTTTGTATATATTTGTATATATTTTGTTATTTCATTGTTATTTATCTATTTATTTATTTATTTATTGTTAATATACACCTTTTTTACAATCGATTGATTTATACATATAATTGATTTATACACATGTTATTTATTTATTGTTACATTATTTATTTTTATTTATTTATATATTATTTATTTTTTCATATTTTGTTATAATTTATTTATTGTTGATTCTATTTACACTTTTTTTAAATCGATTTATATACATCTTTATTTTATTTATTTTTACATCAGATATTTATACACGTATATACTAAAAAGTATTTATTAGATTCGGAAAAATAATTCGACTGGATTTGAATTGATTCGGGAGCCTTCGCTTACTACCAAGACACTTGGTCTGCACGACCGCGACTCAAATAAAGAGGGAGGGTGTGCGTCACGGCGGGGCCCGAATCAGTAGTGAAAACTAATTAATTTGCGTAATTATTTTGCGAAAAAATACCATTTCAGCCAGGAATCGAACCTGGATCTCCTGTTTACCGGGCAGGCATCTTATCTTCTTTCGACTACAGAGGCATGTGATGATATTTATCACAAATAATGTGTCTACGATACAATGATACACATATATCACAATATACATGTATATTCTCTCGAATCCCCACGACCGATACTCCAGAAAGATGATGGTCCTAGTTTCTCCATGGATGCATGTCTCCTTTACGGTTAGCTGTTCATAATCCCAATATCTGTCATGACCGCTTACGGTCGTCTATCTTTTACGATACAATATGCAGTTGCACTATACAGAGCCAAGACACCAACGTGAGGATTGGATGTACCGCTTGCGCTGATCTTTTCGAATGGTCGAAAATTTCATATGGTTTTGCTTTCGATATTAGTTTTATGACAGGAGGGGAGGGGGGCTTCGTCCCCCCAAGCCCCCCTTTGGGCATCCTTAACGAAGTGCGTTCTTTGCGTAATGTCCGTATTAGTTTTATATAGATGGGAGGGAGGCTTCGCCCCCAACCTACCTTTTATTGCTACTCACGGGACTTCGCTCCCGCCAAACCCTCGCACCTAATGTCCAACAATGTACATTTTTTTATATTATGTCCATAGTTTCCATTTTTTCTACACCCTCATTTTTTGCCACTTTTGAGTAGGTCAAAAACTTAGAAAAACTTTCCAAAAAAGTAATCGGTCTTCAATTTGCAGTCCCAAATTGCGTTTCAGAAGATTTCCTATCGTTTGATACAGTAGATCCAAGACCAATTTGTCCCAACTTTTCCCAAAGAATAAACCTGAGGACTTGAAAAATCTATTAAAAAAAAAAAAAAATCGGTTCCACATTTGTAGGTCCAAAATGCGTTTCACAACATTCTCTATCGATTGCTTTTGTCGATCCGAGAATCCTTTTTTCCAATTTTTCAAAGAAATTACGTCGGGACGGAAAAATTAAAAAAAAAAATTTGTAGGTCCAAAATACGTTTCACAAGATTCTCTATCGATTGGTGCAGTAGATCCAAGACCCAACTTTTCAAAGAAATTAGCTAAGAACTTAGAAAACCTAAAAAAAAAATCGGTCACAAATTTGCAGGTCCAAAAGGCGACTTCCAGGGGCTGGCTCCTCCGGGAGCCAGTACGGGCCTCGCGCACCCGGAATACCCGAGCTGGTGTGACTGGGAGAGAGAGAATGTGTGATGGATGCGTGAGACATGGTGGAGGGTCCTTGGATATTCCCGGTAGACTAATCAAGGGGGAGTAGTTGCCCCCGACCGGGCTGGGGGTTGAGGCTGGCGTCGCGACCTCCGGGGTAGTAATATGGGTAACCGTAAGTCCTGCAGCCTCCTCCGGGAGACTGTAGGCAAAGATCCCGTGAACCCCCATGTCGCTCTCCTCCCATGGCCGCTCTCCTCCCAGTGGCTGGAGCCTATGCCGGGGTTGAAGGGGGCCTGAAGGCATGTGTGTGGGGAGTTATGTGGCCAGTATTCTCCCATACCCGGAGCTGCATAGGGTAAATTGCAGCACCGTCTAGCCTGAGGCACGGATGTCCGCCCTTCGGAGGGGTACGGGTCCGTGTAATAGGGGTGACGATAAACCTTTAGCATCATTCATGGCGCGAGCCTATCCCGTAACCTCTTTAGTAGAGTCTTATTATAAGTGCAGATAGGGTGGGCCGCCTGATAAGCCGCTTCTCGGTTTCTGTACTCTTCACTAGGGATATCTTTTCAGCATGGGAGCCCTACCGCGATAGGGCTCCCATGATGGGCGAACCGCTTATATCAACACGTACAGGAATGGATCCACTTCAATCAAACTCACCGGATGGATCATTTAAATCGACCGAGACTACCTTAATGGACAAGAGTGTGTCTACTCCCGTGGATCCGCGTGGGCCGAGGGTTACTGGTTGCGAGGAAGTGAGGGTGCGCGTGGAGCGCCTCTCTCCCGGGACACCGAGGAGACTGAGCTTGAGGGACATCGTCCCTCCATCGTCGTCACTGGGGGATCGTTCAATTGGTTCGTGCGACCCCTTACCAACGGACGAAACTGCTTTGGCTAGGCCAAAACTCAGGGGCCGCCCTCCAGGTCCCAATTATAAGGGTCCCTACAAGCCAACTCCGAAAGAGGCGGCTACATCCTGGCCCACTGGTGAAGTCGGGTGGAACATGTCCCGTCCTGAGGAGGACCGAATGTCCACTACTAGTAGCGTGGGATCACGTTCTACGCGTAAGAGGAGAGCTGTCATCATGGACGGTGATGACTCTGGTGACGGAGCTAAGGAGAAGGAGGAGATCGATAACCCCGTAGACCTCCTTATGCCGACAGTCCACCTCGGAGTGAGGTTGGCTTATTTCGCGGACGAGGCCGAGTCGCTGCGGTCCCGCTGCAAAAAACTAAAGGGAGAATTTTCGGACAAGTTCCGATCGTACTTTGGAAAGATGAAGATCATCTCGGAGGAATTGACTAGGAGAGCTGAATCCAAGTCCGATGATGATAGGCTCAGGCGCTCGGTAGCGTCTCTCACGCGAGAAATGAAGTCTCTTCACGAGGAGATTCTTTCTCTCAATAGGGAGAACAAGAGGCTCATGCTGGAGAACCAAAGGTCCAGGGGCAATAGTGATGGGAATGTGGACTTCCTTGTGACGGCGAAGGAGACTTCCTCCTCTCCTCCCCGGCCAAAAAAGAGGTCCCCGCCTAGGGATGCTCTGGGGGATATTAGAAAGAAGTTTTACAGCGAGGCGTGTGCGTCGACCGTTCAGACAGGCAGAGAGTTTTTCAGCTTGCCTGTAGTAGAGGAGAGAGTGGCTACAGCAGTATTTAGTCGCATAGTCGACCTATTTACCTCTCACGGACTCTTTGCTCCTCAGGCGTTGGCTGCGCCTGAAGGAGAGAGAAAAGCTGGTGCTCTCAAGAAGGTTGAAATCAAGGAGACCTCCAGTGGAGCTGAGCCTCCCACTGAGAAGCGGCGGTCATCTCTGTCCAGGAGATCCTTTCCCGAGGCTTCCGATCCGTCGACCACCGATGCGTTTCCCCCGTCTGCTACCGATACGGATGGGGAGTGGAGAACTGTGGGGAGAAGGACCAAAAGGAGAAGGGTCTTGAGGAAGGACCTGAGAGATTCTCTCTCTTCCCCCCTCTACCCAATCTGGGGAAAGGGGGGAAGGGAACCCCTCAGGGGGTAAAGGATGTCCGGAGTGGAAGGAATCAGGAGGGAAAGGGTTTGGGCTCCGTCTCTGCAGTCGTTCGCGGGGATAGACGTCGCCCTCCTAGATCATCTGTAGTCATCATTAACTTCAAGGACAAGAGCGTCACTTCCGAATCCTTCCGGAAAATCAGAGAAATAGTGGTGCCCAGTCAGCTCGGTATTCTTCGCTCGAGGACCAGGTATACCGGCTCTGGTGACATCCTCATAGAGGTCCAGGGAGAGGACAATTCGGCCAAGGCGGATCTCCTGGCCGAAAAAGTTAAACAGGTGGCTAGCCCTAGTGTCAAGGTCTCGCGTCCGGTTCGTATGGCGGAGGTCAAATTGTACTCTGGATGACTCCGTCACTGATCAGGAGATTGTTCGCGCGATCGCGGAGTCTGCCGGCTGCAAATCGGACAGTGTTGCTCCAAGCGAGCCTTTTAAACTCGCGAATAGACTCAACGTGATATGGGTTAAGTGTCCCCTCGTCGCTGCGTTGAAGTTGGCTCGGGAAGGTCGACTGACCATCGGTTGGTCTTCGATCAGGGTCTCCCTGATGCCCCAACGCAAGGCCCAGTGTTTTCGTTGCCTGGATTTCGGTCATCTTAGCTCTGCCTGTAAGAGCGAAGTGGACAGGTCGGGCTCTTGTTATAAGTGTGGTGAAAAGGCCCACATCGCTAAACTCTGTGCTGGCGAGTTACGGTGTGTTCTGTGCTTTGAGGCCGGAATTCAGTACAATCACTGGATAGGTAGTGCTCGGTGTAGTGCGATAAAGTTCCCCGGCAAACTTAAGCCAGTTCGGAGGCTGGCCCCCGCGGAGGAAGTGCGCATGGAAGTGAACAATGGCTAGAGTGCTCCAAATTAATCTCAACCATGACAGGAGGGCCCAGGATCTCATGGTTCGCTGGATGATTGAACGTAGGATACCCGTTGCCGTCGTCTCGGATCCCTACAGGACTTCTGGAGCAGGTATGTGGTACACATCCAAAAGCCAAGTATGCGCCATTTTGGTCCTGTATAACAGGGGGACCATCTCTTCCACGCTCGTTAAACGTGGAGCCGATTTCGTGGTCGTTTCGATCAACGACTTGCGTGTAGCGAGCTGCTACTCTCCTCCGAGTAGATCTGCGGCGGAATTCGGGTTGCTCCTTCACGAGCTACATGACTTGATTGCTGACTCTCGATGTCGCATTATTATCGCGGGTGATTTTAACGCTCGATCCACCAGTTGGGGTGACCGAATCACCAATGTCCGCGGTGGGGCCCTGGAGGATTGGCTCGACATGACCAGCTTTCGGGTGGTGAACGATAGGAGTGTGCCGACATTTGAGAGGCCACAGGGCAGGTCCGTCATCGACCTGTGTCTCGTGCCCAGTGATTCCTCTTGGGAGTTCGTGAGGTACTCGGTGGACACCGTTAATTGTTCGTTCTCGGACCACAATTACATTTACTGAGATATCGCGAAGCCACGTTCTAGGGAGTTCTTCACGAAATGCGCTGTCAAAGGTTGAAGCTTTGATAAGATTGATAAGGATAAGTTTAAAAGATCCTTCTCCCTCTCCTCGGCTTTTGATGAGGCCGGTCAGGTCGTTCTGAGTGCGGATCAATTGGTGAGGCGGGTTACGGACGATATTTCCTCCGCGTGCGATGCCTCTATGTCCATGATCAGGACCAATCATCGAAGAGGGGTCTACTGGTGGACGGATGAGATCGCGGCTCTTCGTTCTGTCTCCATCAGGACAAGGAGACTTTACACTCGAGCGTGAGGGAAGAGGAATCCGCCTGAGGATCTGAGCGACTTGCGCCGTTCCTTCGTTAGAAGCATGAGGGCAGTCAAAGCTGCGATCAATAAGTCTCAACAGGCGGCGTGGAATGAACTTATCGGTGAGATTGACAGAGATCCGTGAAGTCGTCCATATATTATAGTGATGAAGCGTGTCAGAGTGCGTGAGTCTCTTTCCCCGGTGGATTATCTTCCGATGTCTCGTATCGGAGACATCGTTCGTCTGCTCTTCCCCGATAAGAGTAGGATCGCGTGGCAGAGATTGAGTGTTGTCGGTAGCGTTCCGGAGGTCACCTGCGTCGAGGTTGACCTGGCGCTCAAGAAGTCTTGCTCCCGCAGAGCAGCTCCGGGCCTTGACGGTATCACGGCCGTCGTTGCCTCCCTGGCTCATCTCGTGAACGATCGCTGCCTTGTTACCTGCTTCTCGAGATGTCTTAACAAGGGCATATTCCCCGTGTTGTGGAAGCGTGCGAGGCTAGTTCTTATTCGCAAGCCTGGAAAGGAAGATGATTTGCCTTCCTCGTTTAGGCCTATTTGTTTGCCTAGCGATATGGGCAAGATCTTGGAGCGTATTGTTGCGAGCAGGATCGGCTCATTTACGGTCTCTTCCGAATAGCGGCCTAAACCCTAACCAATATGGTTTTAGGGTCGGAAGATCGACGTGCGACGCGATTATCAGAGTGCGAGATATCGTCGACGGGCATAATGTTGAGGGCAAGCTGTGTCTTGCAATTAGCATCGACATAAAAAATGCCTTTAACTCGCTCCCTTGGGGCTGTATAGTTGAGGCTCTGATTGGTAAAGAGGTCCCCTCCTATCTTGTAAATATTGTAATGGATTACCTCTCCGCTAGGTCGATCATAGCGGTTAAGAGTAGTGGAGTATCGCGTTCCTACTCGATGTCATGTGGCGTTCCTCAGGGCTCCGTTCTAGGCCCTCTCCTTTGGATCATGACGTATGATTCTATACTTAGCGTGGGTTTTCCTAGAGGCGTGCACGCGGTTTGCTTCGCCGACGATACCCTGCTGCTCGTGGCGGCTGAGAACAAGGATGTGCTGTACAATAAGGCGAACATTGTATGCGAGGTGCTTTTATAGCACATCAGAGCGTTGGGCCTGGAGGTTTCCCCGCTCAAGACCGAGGCAGTACTCTTCTCGCCGAAGAGTGTCAAGTCGGAGCCCTTCCGATTTGTGTTTGACTCCGTTCCGGTTGTGACCAAGGCGGCGATGAAGTATCTGGGGGTGGTCATTGATGAGCGATGGAGATTCTCAGATCATTTGAGTGGCGTGGCACTGAAAGCGGGGAAATTTCTTAATGCCCTTAGCGCGTTAATGCCCAACCTTCGCGGGCCTTCGACCAATAAGCGTATGTTGTACGCGAGTGTTGTGCATTCTGTAATGCTCTACGCGGCCCCTGTGTGGGCATCGGACCGTGTATTTAATAATAAAAATCTGTAACCCATACACAGAGTGCAGCGTCGTCTGGCTATCAGGGTAATATCGGCTTACCGCACGGTCTCTTTTGTAGCGGCCATCCTGTTGGCCAGGATACCCCCATTTCCGTTAATGGCGGAGAACCGTAGATATGTATATAACATGATTTCGCGGATTGAGAATCGTGATGCATTCTATTTCGAACAGGGCTCGATTGGCCATTAAATCAAAGGGGAATGAGCTTATGTTCAACATGGCGAGCGCATATTGAGGAGATGGGTCCCGAGGATCCCGCTCCTCGCATCAGGGGGATTATTTTGCCCCACTTCTTTGAGTGGATGTCGCGTGATTTTGGTGATCTGTCGTTTAGATTGACGCAACTCCTGACGGGCCACGGGTGTTTCAGCGTGTATTTGAAAAGAATAGGCAGGTTCTATTCCGACGGCTGTGAACACTGCGAGTTCGGGACCGACGATGCGTCCCATACATTAGCGGATTGTGAGGTGTGGTCCTTTCTCCGGGACGTTCTATCGGACAGCGTGGGCAGTGCCCTGAATGACGAGTCGATCGTGCCGATAATGCTCTCTAGCGTGGAGAACTGGAGGTTCGTCGCTTCCTTTGCCGAGGACGTTATGTTTGTCAAGGAGTGTGCGGAGAGGCGAGAGGAGCGAGGTCCTTTATCGGACGGATAGTGCCGTTAGACTCGTCGTTGAGTCTCGGTGCTCCCCGTTCCGTCGGGAGATGGGATTGGCCTTTTCCCCGCATGGCCAATGGCATCACCCGTTTTTACGCGTATCCCGTATTGCGCCTTTTATGTTTCCTCGTTGTCATTTTTTGTGATGATGTCTGATGATTTTTGTCGCCACTCGTCTCCTTCTCTCCCTACTTGTTATTATTGGAGTTTGCGTATTGTCGCTTCTTTGTGGGTGTGTGCTCCTTATTGCTTCTATTTGTTACATATTTGTTATTTATTCATTGTGCTGGATGCCCGGTGGGACGACGCTTGTTGTCGCCATCTCTGTGAAACGTCCCTTTATCGTAGACCTTTTAATAGGTTATTATCTATATGTAGTTTTCGTCAACTGTGATGGATGTGGCTTATCGCTATGGCCTGGGATGGGTCTGAAGTTATGCTTGGCGTTCCGGGTCCTTCCCATCATGTGTCGTGGTTGTACTCTGTCCTGAGGAGGGGTTTTAGTAGGTATTTCCGCTTATCGGATGAGTCCCACACTATCTGGGGGGAACGGTTGCTCTCCATGTGTGCGTAAATGCATTTTCCCTTACCTCCGTTAAAAAAGAAAAGGTCCAAAAAGCGTATCAGAAGATCCCCTATCGATTGATATAGTCCATCCAAGATCCATTTTTTTCAAAACTTTTCAAATAAATTACAAACACCTACACACACACACACACACACACACACACACACACCTGCACGCGCGCACGAAGGATCGCCGACCGAGTCCGGTAAGCATATTTTGTCCGAGAACATTTTGAGCGAAAGCAAAGATAATGCATACAATATATGTTATGCATATCAATGTGTCAATGTTTTATAGGTGCACTATAGTGGACATTTTTTTCACAGATTCAGATGAGTCCAGCTCGAAGGATCGCCGACCGAGTCCAATAAGTACCGAGAACACCTTGAGCGAAAGCAAAGATAATGCATATAATGTATGTTATGCATGCGTATGCGCATCAATGTGTCAATGTGTTATAGGTGCACTATAATGGAAACTTTTTTTACAGATTCAGATGAGTCCAACTCGAAGGATCGCCGACCGAATTCGATAAGCACCGAGAATACCTTGACCGAAAGTGAAGTATGTCACTATATTTTACGGTAATGCATATAATGTATGTAGCTATCTGATATAGCTATTTATGTTCTTTTTGGCAAATTATTGAAATCGAGAAATATACAGTTACATTTAGTTATATATAGTTTTGATATTTTGCTACTTAAGGGGCCTAAGTCTCATTCATTTATATTTTTTTTTCATTTCTTCTGAAATTAGACATACATTTTTTTACTATTAGTACACTTGGCGTCATTAATGTTTTCCCTTTTAAACTTTTTTCCTTCAATCGGTCGCCTTGTATCGATTGAAGTATTAATTATTAGGTGTACAAAAAAGTTCTGAGCTTTTTTTTGTAAAATTCAATTTTTATTCAAAAACAAACAAAAAAATATTAATCAGCGAAATATTCCCCGTTTGCATCAACGACCTTTTGCCATCTTTTGGATAGCTTGCGAATTCCTTGACGATAGAAGCTCACCGGCTTCGAAACGATAAAGTCATCAATGCATTTTCGTATCTCTTCAAATCTCACGAAATGTGTATCAGCCAAATGATGCTGCAGCGACCGGAATAGGTAGTAATCGGAAGGCGCCATGTCTGGGCTGTACGCCGCGTGCGGGAAAAGTTCCCAGCCTAACGCAAAGATATGGTCCTGAGTCGCTTTCGTAACATGTGGTCGAGCATTGTCATGAAGCAAGATCACTTTACGACGTCCTTGGCCAGTAAATGGCCTCTTTTCTTCTAATTCGTTCAAATTGGTCAACTGTTGTTGGTCTACCGTGATTGTTTCACCCGGTTGTAACAACTCGTAATACAACACACCTTTCCAATCCCACCAGATACAGAGCAAAACCTTCTTGGCGTGGATATTGGGCTTTGGCGTCGATGTCGAAGGTTGACCAGGGTCACCCATGATTTTTTACGTTTAGGGTTATCATAAAGAATCCACTTTTCACCGCCTGTAATGATTTTGTGCAGAAAATCTTTTTTCCGGAACTTTGAAAGCAAAGTGAGTGCAGTGTCACGCCGACGATTTTTGTTGTCTTTGGACAATTCATGCGGAATCCATCTGCCTTCCTTCTGAACCTTTCCCATCGTATGTAAACGTATGGAAATGGTTTGCTGCGTAACGGCAAGCTGTTCTGCAAGCTCCTTTTCAGTTTGCGCAGAGTTTATATCCAGCAGTGTTTGCAATTCGTCCATTTCAATCTTTTGAGAGCGTCCAGCACGCGGTTCATCTTCAAGACTGAAATCTCCTTGGCGAAATTTTTGATACCATCTTTTACATGTAGTATGACTTACAGCGTTCTCTCCATATGCAGCACAAATCATTGCATCATTGGCTTCAGCAGCATTTTTCTTCAGATAAAACGCGAAGTGGATGGAAAATCGAATATGCTCTTTTGTTATTGCCATTGTGAACACTACTGATTTTTAAGGTTATGTGCATCAAACGCCAAATCGTATGGCATTTTAGAAGGCCAAATGTCAACGCTTTAAAACCGCAAAAGGGCAGGAAGATATATAAAATTTAAATTGTTATTTTGGTTGTATGAAATCTAAAGTTCAGAACTTTTTTGTACACCTAATAATTAGAAAAAATTAAAGTGGGTATAAAGATATCAACGACGCTTAGTGTACATATACTATATCAAAAATATTTTTAAGAAGTATACTTTTTTGTGTAAACATAGATGTGTACGATGTGATGTGTACGAATAAACTGTGTCAAAATTTTGGCTTTTTCGACGATTGATGCAGAACGCAGGTCTGTTGAACACAGTTCTGACCGTTAGATTACTTGTGATGTGACAGCTTATTCTCTTTATAAAAGAAGCTCTATAAAACATCAAGCCATTTTTTTCTTAATTTTATTCAAAAATTATCATTAGTAGTAAGTGGGGCACTATGGCACGTCAAAACAAACCCCCACCACCTTCCCACTGGCGCCAGGGGCGTGGCCCCCGACGGTCAAAAACTGGCAGCCACGTGGAAATGGGGCGTTCTGATTGGTCGGTGGGGATGGGAGGTGATAATTAGGTAATTAGTGGGAGCGTTTTAATTGGTTGGCTCCGTAGCTGCCCGACGCGTGATTGGCTCTACCCATAGTGCCCCATGTGCGCGATTGGTTGTCGAAATGCTAGAGGTAGGAGAAGGGTGAGAAAGCGTCTGGGACCGATCGGAGTCCGAAAACAAAATGGCGATTGTGAAAAGAAATATGGCGGGTCTGTAAAAGGAATATACTTGTCGAGAATGGAATGCGATTTTTTGTTCACGCGGGATGGAGCGAAGAGAAGAAAACCAATTTTTTTGTGGAATTTACTGGTTGTATACGGGATATGAAGAATCACGTTTTTCTTAGGGTGAAAGGTTTCTCGGCGAGTCATAGTCGGTGAATTTAGATAAATTTCTCGACTTGTTTGACATTGCCGTCGACTTCGTCCACACCCTCGGGATTCTGTCGGCAGGATACACACCCGCATGTCCGATACTGAGATGATGCAACGCTCGTAAGATTTCGAGCGAATTCATCCTCCGCGGTGTGGAATGATGTTTGACTTGTTTTTTGGCTCCTCGGTGTCGTTATATTTTTATAACGACACCGACGAGCCTCTTGCGAGGTTTGCAGGGTAGAAGCTTCCTTTTTTTCACGCTTGAATTTCGATAGATCTTCTTTCTCAGCTTTTATTTGCTCGCACCTCGCTTGTTCTTTTTCTAATCTCTTATTTCTCCACGTAACGAGATTCGGAAAATTTCGTTTTATTGTAGAAACCTCGCTTTCTGTATCACTGTCATCGGAACTTTCATTGATAAAAAAATTAGCGCTGCTTATGTTGCAGTTCCCTTCTTGAGATTGCATCCAGTATCTCAATTTGCATGCATTGCGTAACGCGCAATGAAATTTGTCGGAATTTCGCTGAAACCCATGATGACCGCAGCGCAATTCATGCTCTTCGCCTTCCAACAGGTTTTTGAAAGCAGGAGAGATTCCTTCTAGATTATATACGTTTCTTGCGAGTGTATTTTTCAAATAATGTATCTTCTCTCGACCTCGGGTGTATATGTAACGCGCTTGCCGTGCAATTTCACATAGTTCCGCCATGAAATGTTTGGAATTGACTGTTCCGTCAAACCACTCGATCCCATGGAAATTTCGAGAGAGCCAGTTGTTTTCTCGTCTGTATTTTTCGGGTAATTCGACAAATGGATATGGAGGCATCATAATGCAGTGACTTATGAATGCTTCGTTAAGAGCAACAACCGCTACTTCCTTCGGCATAAACTTCTCCTCAGCGTCGCGGAAACCTTGTATATCGATAACTATATCCATGATGCGTAGAATATACTTTCAATTTATTTTGCACGAAGTGACGACGTTCGCGTCTAAAGCAAAACTGCGGCTACTTTTTGTTAAGCTTTCGAAGAAATAGAAATGAAAAATAGATAACGGTGGGAGGGGAGAAATTCGAGTATGTCTCATCCGCTAAAATCAACGATAATTTGACGCGAGGAATCGATCTCTAACACGTTATCGAATTCTGCGTAAACGATACAATTAATCGTTGAGGTAATAGCTTTTTCAAATCGCACCTCTAATCGTAAACTTCCATGTCTGACAAGATTCCAATGTCCAGCGCAATTTGCCGATAGATCGGGAGTGAGATCGAAAGCGAAAAGCGTGAAACCTTTGGCATAATCTTCTCTGCTTATAGAATTCCCCTCGTTTAGAAAATGGATGCCTGTTCCTGAGAAGAGGGTGTTATAAGCCTCGACATAGAGCGGATGGTCTTTTGAGAAATTCGGTTGCAGCGGTCTACTCGGAATTTGCACGCCATCGGCATATAGCGAGAAGAAATTTATGCCGTAATTTTTGAAATTAAATGGATTTAACTTTCTGTCGCCGTTAAACGCTTTGTTATCGACGAATCCGACTATTACACGTTTCGGAAGTTGCCCGAGTATCGCGTTATCAATCGATTCTCCTACCACTCCGGCGTGAATCGTGAATGTTTTAACTTCGACTCGCGTCAGAGGATACTTGGCGGTTGTTTTACTCAGCATTCTCGCATGTTCGAGTAACACTGCGGGGCTTATTTTTGCTCTTCTTATGAGTAAACTAGCATCTAGAATGCGTATTTTCGACGTTGAGTTGCTTTCCATGAGGCAAAACGCATCTCTCGAGCGAACGAGTCTCATTCTAACCTCCACTCCGTTAATTAAAAATTTATCCTGATTAAAGACGTCGCAATGAAGATGACCTATTAGATCTACCGAACGTTCTCCTTGGATGTATCGGGCGCGTCTCACGAGAGCTTGATTGGGGTTGTCCGATTCTAATAGCGCGTCCATATAACCGGGTTCGTCCGTGTCCCATAGACAGGAAGTCAGATGGGAAGTTTTTGCCGGTGAAGAATAATTTAACAATGCTTCGATGTACGCGCGGTACGCGTAGGCGTTGTTTGGGGATGATACGAGTTTTTGATTGAAGTACACGTCGATCTGATTGAACATCGAATGTAGTAGATGATTCACAGGGCCTACTTTGTTTCCTCCTGCTCCTCCTCCTCTCCTCCCCTGTCGATGTTCCAGGACTGGGTAAACTTTCCACTCGTACGCGAAGGTTTAGCATGGTATGCATGAGATCTAGATAATCTTCTCCGTGTCCGGGTACGACGAATTCTATAGGCGCGTCGTCCGCGAGCGAGGTCATCGGTTTGTAATAAACTCATTGCGAATTCTCGATACTTGTTTGAGTAAGAGATAAACTGAAAAGATCGAGCTCGCTCTTTAAACACTCGCTCGAGTGGGTATGAAGAAAGGACATATCTCTCAAATTTACGAAATGCGTCGGTTAAGCGAATATATCGGATACGGTGCGTTTTTTCCCGCTATTTCGCCGATATTTCGTTGCTTTTTTAATTTTGCCCGTTTTCCTCTTCGATGATTTTTTTTTAATCGTTTTTTTCACGCCAATTTTCGAAGATTTCTTTTTTTTACCGGCTTGTCTGCGTTTACGAACCATGCTTCTCCCGGATTTAGCGGTGCATGCGTCGTGCCCTCCGAAGGGAAACTGACCCGGTCGTATTTTCGCGGATGTTTTATATCCCAAGCCCTTCATCAAGTTACTTATATTTTCTTTGGCTTTTCTCTTAAGATTTCCGCCCGATTCCTTGAGCCGCGTTTTGACTGCTTCCCTGAACGGAGTTTTGTTTTCAACATCCTCTATCACGCCAATTCCGGCGCGTAAAGCTTCTTTCCCGACTGCGCGCATTCTCCTGCTTAGATAAGGAAGTACTCTTCTAAATAATCCTCCGAGGAAACTACCGATCCCATGACCGCGCTGATAGGCTGAACCGACGAAAATTCGTGGAATTCCGCCTCCCCTGCCCCCACCGTTTTGCATTTCGTAATACTCGTCGTATTCCATGGAGACTTAGTTTTTCTCAAAGCTTCGTAGACTTTCCACCGCGAATGATAATTAACGGACGCGTCTAAAGTGTAATGTTGCTATCAGCGTTCCGGATTCGAATGGTATTTTTTCTTCACGGTGATCTTTTATATCTATTTCAATTTTACGGAATTTCGTTTAACGCAATGGAGTATATTGCAGAGTGGGGAAATATTTTACCAGATTCGTTCCGTACGTGTAATTACAACCGGGTGTATCGATTGAAACGATTCGAAGAAGCGGATTCCGCGTATCGCCGGTTATGTAAGGCTCGCAAATGTCGCAATAAACGTACATTTTATCAGGGATACCGTGCCATAGGCTACAGGGTTCTACAGTCCAGAAAGATACTGTGCGTCTATTACCGATGGCACAACCGAGTTTTAAAAACGGTGTTAATTGGCTGGAATTAGGTAACTTGTGACGGTAAATTGTGTCGGTATCATCTGTGTTGATTTTCAATATTTGAAAAATATTAGCTGGCAGATTTATATAATGAACGAGAGTACAGTTGTCGTCACAATCGATGCTTATACGGACATTACCACCTGAACCTTTTCGTAGTTCGAAAGTAAAATGCGAATCGCTGCGTCTGCACTCTTTATTAATCGCGTAAATAAGTTCCTCTGTATTTTCATAAACCCCTGCCTGTAAGTGCAATTCTTTCACCGTAAACTTATCAGCATTTTTCTCATCCTTTTCGTTCTTCAAATCGACAAATCTAACCTTATTATCTCCTCGACGTACGTGAAAAAGACTGGCGGGAAATTGTATCTCGCTAAGCGCGACTTCCCATTCTCCGAATAAATGTACACTATGAGGTAATTGTGTGGTGAAAGAAGAGCATGTATTTCCCGGAAAATACTTCTTACTGCTATCGCTCGGAAGAACCATGAAAAATTGCTCCTCTTCCATCTTGGAGAAAAGTTAAACTCGAAGCGGGAATCCAACTGTCGAATTTACTGGGATATCCTTGCCAGCTAACTAGCACCTGTTTATTAGCACCGCGTCCTTTACTCTTTATCACGCGCTCGACGATAAACTCTTCTTCCGCCAAGTTTTTATTGACCCGTGCTAATTCTTGTTCATAAAAAATCCCATCGATATGTTCACCCGATAAATCGCACAATTCGTACACGCGTTTTCGCCAGTGGAAAACACGACAAACTCGAAATATTTCCTCGCTCCACCGCGCTTCCTTTCTCGAAAGTGGCTTTCGCTCTACTGACGCGTACGAGATCGTTAACATCGAATTTAGCCTTTTGTTCTACTACTTTCGACGCCCCCTTCACTCTCTCCCCTCTACGTCGCTCCATATTTTCACGTGCGATGCGAGCATTTTCTCTCGTAACGGTCGCCGGTTGCATCCTGATGGAATGACGAGTGTGATTGTAAGCGCGCACGATATCTTGCAACATCGATATAACGCCGCGTGTTTTTATGCGTAAAATAGCGCCACATTCGCTCCTTCAACGTTCTATTGAAGCGTTCAACGACAGCGGCTTTGATGTCTGGATGGCGAGCTACGCGATAACGTATGCCTCTTTCTTTCAGAAAATCTTGCAGCGGGCGTGCGATAAATTCTTTACCCTTATCGGTTTGTAAATACACGGGCACTCGTCCATCGCTTCTCGAGAGAATGTTTTGGAAGCCCCTTGTCACGCAATTACTCGTTTTATCCCGCAGCGGTTCTACCCAGACAAATTTACTAAGTACGTCGATAATCACGAGCAGATAAGAAAATCCGTCGTTATAACTCTTGAAACTACGGAGTTCGATCAAATTGGCCTCTCAGGTCGTCGATATTCGTCACGTTGTAACGTAATCGTGGAAATTTTCGCCTCGAGGGGCGGTGCAATGTGTACGCGTCTTGCGATTCGAGCCAGCGAGCTACTTCTTTACGAGAGAAATTCGGTTTAGCGGCACGCATCAAGTTATCCCTTGCCTAATACCCCGCATAGTGCGCTGGATCGTAATACAAATTTTCAAGCCTGGTCATTTCAATTCACTCCAATCGAGTAAGCGTCTCTTTGTTGCCTGTCGAGAATCTTTTGCGAAGGTTATAGGGATATCGTCTTTACGAAAACGCGACGAAAGAAACAATGCGCACCTCGCTCGCTCTTCTTCTTCGGTCTTTCGGCGTTTTTGTCCCTTTCTCGTGCGTCGTACTCTTTTCCGCGTCGTCGCCGTCGACGTCGCCGGCGTTGACGTAGAAAGTTTTCTCGGTATTTTCGGAGTGGAACTCGCTTGTGGTGATGATAATATCTTGACAAATGTGGTTGCTAACAATTCCTTATTTCCTACGAGCACAGCCGGGGTGTTTGTCGTACGTAGTAATCGCGCAAACTGACCTCTTCCTATTGCTTTCACGGTTTTTCTCTCGCGCATCGCGTCGTTTATCAGTTCCGTGATATTCGAATCTTTTATAACGTCACCATCGATAGTCACGATTCCTTCCTCGTCCCAAGTAATTCTCGCGGGTACTGCTTTATCGATCAAATGTTTCAAAAGTAAACGCGCCTTGGCGCGAAAACTTTTCGGCATCTTTTCTAATATTTTTTCGACGCTTTGCCGTTCGCGCTTACGCAGAGACTCGTCTCGTAGTATATTACTTACTTGTCCATCAAGATGCGAAAGTTTGCTCAATGCTTGTGATTCGCGCGCTGGTTCCACCATGTCCCCCTCCTGCGCATCTGAATTGTTCTCATCGGCGGCGTTACGCGTCGAATCTTCCTTTTGCGCTTTATCAAAATGGAGATATCTCTACTTCTTTATACAATTTCCATTTCTCACTTACTTCGCGCGGAGTGGGAGAATTAAGAATTTTGCTCATATCGGAATCGAGCCGCGACAAAGGCGTTCCGGGTGTTTGTACGGAATTTAAATTTTCTCCATGTATCGTCTCCGAATTCTGCCTCGTGGAATTTTCCCTGATGCCTATTTCCGTTTGCTGCTGTTGTCGGAGACGATGCTGTATTCTTTCGAGATTTTCCGTGGAAATCAAGACCATCTTTTTTGCCCTTTCCATAATTAGGTTTACTCGATCTCTCTCTCGCTGACTATTCTGTGATAATTTTCGAAAATAGGAACGAAAGTATAGGCCCTATGAGATAAGGTAAAAATCCGCCTCGCTGTAGTAATAGCTTTTTCTTACTTTTCCAATTACCGTCTTTTTTCGCTATGCGACGCAAAGATGCTTTATATTTGCTGGGACGATTTTTTTCAGAACGTTCGAGCGGGACGTTACCCTTGAGAGTATTGAAAACGCACTCGCGGATACAACGAATGAATTTTTCATCCGCCTGACGTAAGAAAGAGGCGCGTTGATTTTTGTTCAAATAACACAGCGTTTTGAGAAGACAGATATTTTTCTTACCGATCGAACGTTCTGCGATTTTTCTCGCATTAACCGAGGATTCTCTTCTCTTCTTCATTACGAGGAAGTTGCGCGACTGTCGCAAGAGAATGCGAGTACGATACTTTTATATGAAACTTCAGGAAAAGGATCTGCGCGATAAACGTAAACGTAGTTCGGTGTATCATCGGAAAATATGCACGTGCGAAAACGATACTCGTCGGGAGTCGATTGTTTCAGATCGAGCAATAAATATCCGTGAGGTTGAGACGTGGCGTCGTGATACGCTTCCTCGAGGAACTTTGGATCGTTGGGATAGACTTGTCGAGCGAGATGGATTTGCGCGCGATCTCGTGGATTTTTGAAAACCACAAAGTAATTCGCGTTGAGAGATATATCGCGTTGTCCACGGCCCTGATGAAAGAGATTTTGCGTGATGAGAATTACGCTGAGATTCTTATGATGACTTCCCTTGATAAACAGATCCACGATCGCTTCGCTCGAGGATGATTCCCTCATAAGATCGTCAATTATTATCAATTTCGCGCGCGTTGGATCGTTAGAATAATCTTCCGGACGCGGTAATCCCTCGTGAAATTCGATTGCGGAATCTCGAGTTTCGTATTGAAGTTGTTGATAAGCATCCTGCCATTCGGCGTAATAAAACAAAATTCTCTCAAAGTAGACATCTGCTATAGCGGATAAATGACAAAGAAATCTCTTTACAAAGATTGTTTTTCCACATCCCGTCGGTCCGCACACGATCGACGTCCACGGATATTTCCAGCGTACATCCATTTCGCGAAATGAACGTCTTGCGCGTCGTACTTAGATTAATAAACAAAGGGATGGAACACTTGATTTTTTCTCAGAGAAATTTTTGAGATTAGCTTACTCGCGGAAAAGCCCCACCGCGGCGGAGGTGTGCTCGCGCCAGCATCTTTGCATAACGAACTCGTACTCGTCCGCAACAAGCCTCGCTCATACGCTCGGGCGAGCGTCCACCGCGAGAGCACCGTCGCTTACGAGCTTGTACGCGGTGCTCCTCGAAAGCTAATTCAAGTCGGAGAAACTTACTCGCGGAAAAAATAATTGAATACTTATTAATTTATAACTTTTTCTTTTACAAATTTAAAAAATCGTAACTTATGCGATTATAATTTAGGATTATAATTTAAAAGATATTTTACAAAGTATTTTATGGTAATGATTCTCTATCATAAATTCAAAATATTGTCTATATAAAAATTAGTGATAAAAGAAAGTTATAGGAAAATTATAGGAAAGTGGGAAAAAATTGGATTTAAAAATTTAATTTTACAAAATTTTTATTATACTTTTTCTTGCAATTAGAGAAATAAATATTTTTATTATATTTTTTCTTAATAACTAAAACTAAACTAAATTTACATTTGTAATTTTACATTTTCTAATCGAAACTTTGTATAATATACATTTTTCAAATTTCGCATTTTTTTCTTAAATTTAATACTAAAATAAACTATGACTAAAATAAAAATAATCTTAATTTTTACAAACATATTTATTTATACATATTTACATTTGTGGGAGGACGGGGAAAATCCGAGCCTTAACCTAACTTAATTTTAAGTAAAATATTATATCGTAAAACCGTAGGGATAAGAAAGAAGATTGTTGATGAATCTGCGTTTTAATAAAACAGGAGCACACGTTTTCACCTCGTTTCGCGTTATTACTTCGTGAAACGCGGTGCGGCGAATTGTCTTAAATCGCAGATTTATCTCTTCCTCCTCCTCTTTTTCCCTATTTAATAATAAATTATAAATACTCTTAAAATTAAGCAGCCTCGAGTTTTCAAAATTTAATTTAATCCCCTTTACATATTTCATATTTTCGTGCGTCCAGTGTACGTACCACGTACGCGTAAAATTTCGGTCCGCATCCGTATCCCAGATACAAACGCCTCGATGAAGCTACCACGCCCGTAACTCTCGAGTTCGTCGGTCATGTCGCCCAAAAAATTACCTGTATGCGGTTCGTACTCCTCGGGATCACCGCTGCTCGTATATATACATGAATCTGTATCGTAATATAATACGCGACGATCTAATTTTTCTAAATATTAATATAATTTTAATCGCGCCTGTGCCGTCGTGTATGCTACTATCACCACGTTAGTTATCGGTGAAGGTACCACCGCTTCGCTCTTTAACCGCCATGAAACGTATATCGCATCCTCGTTAACGGGCAATACACCGACTATCTCGTGTTCAGGACTCGACAGCAATTCGGCAAAACGCTGAGGGTATCTTATTATTTCTGTATTCGGCAGGTTACTTCGCTGGCCGAATTTCTCCCAAAACGAATTAAGGCAGAGTTTGGCGACGGAGCGTAAGCCGGAATTACGTACGATGTTGTTTTTATCGAGAATGATACCTTCGGTTGCTTCATACTCCCTCAGGTAGTTCTTTAGCAACGTCGTCGTTGCATTCGCTCGGCCACCCACTCGCCTCTTGTTTCAGTTGTAAAAAAGTGTTGATATATTCGGTAAACAACCCTCCCTGTCGCGTTTCGGGGTTATATCGCGTAGATTTGTACTGCCAAATTTCGTCTACTCGTGTCACGAGATATCCTTTTTCAACTGCTTTGCGTAATTCGCAGGACACCCATGTGCCCTCGAACACACGCTCCGCAGGATCGTCGTAAATGCACGCGTCGCGAGAAAATGATTCGCAGCATGTACGGCAAAGAGCAAATAATAATTTACCGCACATGCGGTACGGTAGTACAGGGTGGAAGAGATCACGCGGGAGGAGTACTTGGCAACGTACGAGACCCTCGACCGGAGTAAAATTAAAATTTGGCGCGATTCTAATTAAATCGGCGCATTCCTCGCCTACATAAATATCCGAGTGACCAATTGGGAAAACTCCGGTCTTGAGTACATACGGGTACAGAGAACATACGTCTACGTACCGTATCTTCTCGGCGCCCGTAACCTCGTATCGAGTCGCGATATTGCCGGTGCGTCCGCCGAAAAATGCATCGCGAGAATCGAGAGGTGAGATTTGCAGCATGGGGTGATTTTCGAGAAATTCTCGCATCTCTCGATTCTCGCGCATTTACTCGTCGAAAACGCACTCCCATTTTTCTGTTAGGATATATCCTTGACGACGTAATCGCCAAGACGTTGCAATCGTTCGTTCGTAACGCGCGTCAAACGTATCGTTAAAATTTTCGAGCGTTTTATTACGATTTAATGGATAGCAAGACGGGCATCCGTGAAAAAAGCAACCGTGAAATTGCAAGACGTGACGCCGCGTCTCACCCCCATTCTCGCATTCGTAATACCCGTCGACGAGCATGCCTTCCGCTAAACGATACTCGCGTCCGCGTCCCGCGTGAATTATCCGATGACCTAACTCATGTTCCTTCAAAATTAACCATTGCGCGCCTTTGCGCGACTGGTTATCTTTAAACCTGTATCCACCCGAAGGAATGATTCCTATTTCTCCTTCGCGCAAAAAGTTTTTCCGAAAAACTCTCATGCACGTTGAAGCGATAGTTGTACATTCCTCGAATGGACACACGTTTCCTCGCTGTAAGAATATTTTTCGGAAGGCCATGCATGCTCGGCGAAGGATACCAACATCGGTGCGACAATACTCGAGTATTTCACGTTGGAAATCAAATATTACATTTTTTCCCGACATTTCTGCGTGCCACGCGAGAAAACGTTCGCGTTCCTCTGTTCGCATTGTTTCGGGCGCGTAATAACGAACATCGGGTAGTGGACCGACATATGTTTGATTATCGACAGTATTAAATAAGTGCGGAAAGATACCTTTGTCACAAGTATCCGGTAACCCGAAGGCCTTCGGTAATTCTGACAAACGCATTGGCATATAATTAACACTGTCGATAAATTTCGTGCGATTCGCTGTTAGGATCATAATTTTTGTACCGTTTAAAATTACACGAGGTTCTAATCCGGAATAATTTTCTACAATGTGCCGAAGGATAAACTGCGCGTCGAACGATTTCGCGTTATGCGCTATGCAAATAATGCGTGTAAAATGTTTTGTAGGACGTGTTGCGAATTCGATAAATTGTTTTACCGGATCTTGGCGAAAAACAAATTCACGTACTCCGCATCACTCGCATCGCACCGACAAATTATCTATCTCCGCGCACGAATCGCAAATCTGTTGCGCGACACACAGAGTCGGGACGTGAATTTTTATTTCGGTTCCCTCAAACAATTGGTCTTGGCGTGTCTCAAAATCATAAAACACGAATGCCACTCGTCCCTTTTTGCATTTCCGCTCACCCGAGTTATTCCGCTCGCTCTTTCTCGCAAATACAGAAGAATCCCCGCCGCACTCAACAACGGAGGATCTGTCTTCGCGAGAGAGAGGCTGCGTAACAAAAATGGTTTACGGGTTTTTGCAAACTGCAGATTTTACAAAAAGAAACGCCGCATTCGTGTCTTTTTTGTCGTTTTTACAACCCGCCCGCATCCTTCGCAGAGGCGAATGGTGTTACAAACGCTCGTCGGAGTTTTACTGTCATACGACTTTGTCGCGCGATGATGTTCGAAGCATGCGTTTCCAAAGAACGAACGTTTGCAAGTCTCACACCTAACGAGTTCCACGATTTCGCGTTGATCGCACGGCGGCACGTTGTTACAACGAGAACATTTATTTGAACAGCGGTGACCCCTCTCCTCACGATACCCGATATTACATGGAATACAATACCCCCTCTACTCCCCGCGGCTGATTTTAAATTTAACATTGGGCTATAATGTCGATGTTGCTCGTGATATATAATATTTAGCCGATATAAAGGGTCGCGTTCTAGAGAAGCGAGTATCGTGCTTCCGTCAAATAAGGATCTCTCGCCGCGTCCAAAAGTAGCAGAATTATAAACAACAATAGCTATATCAGATGCGGCAAGAAAGCGTTGGAAACATTCTATTTCCCGAATCCCGCAACCTTCCGGTGGAATGGTGACACCAGCTCTCCTCGTCAAATCCAACGCGAGTTCGTGTTGTAACGAGGAATTCTGATGTCTTACCACATTCCACCGCTATTTCCTGCTGCTCCTCCTCCTCAACCTCTCCCTCCTCCAAATTTTCCTGAGGTGGAAGCTCTCCTCCACGCTGCGGCTCTTCATTGCTCGCTTCTGTGCAAAAGTTACAAAAAATTAGAAATATATTTTATAGAAAATACTTCGAGATTGCTTAAAATATTATGTTCGTATTTAATTTAGTAAACAAGCATATTTTTCTGAGGTAACTCGCCTTTTATTGATAGCGTCTTTTTCTCGCATAGAGAATAAGGCTGGGAGGAATTCCTATTAAAAAATTCGATAATTTAAAATTAAATACGAACATAAATCGTAAAAAGTAAGAAAAAAGATTATATACCAGGCGGTGTTTCTCCAATTTCCTCTTCCCCTTCGGGTTCTCCCTCGCGTTCCTCCATCTCCTCCTCCTCCTCTTCTTTCTCTTCCTCCTCCTCCTCCTCTTCTTCTTCTTGCTGCTCTTCTTTTTTTCTTCTTCTTCTTCTTCTTTTTCTTCTTTTTCTTCTTCCCCTTCTTCATCGTTCCAAATTCTCTCTCCCGGGACTACGGGGCAGAGAATGCATGTGGTCGTATTCTAAGAAAAAATATATCGTAAATTTTTATTTTCGATAATAATATTATGTCCTTAATCAATAAAGATATTATGTATTTTAATTAATATTTTCTCTCTATCGACTTACCGGGTGAAAACACTCGCTGATCGGGAGTACTTACTTCCGTATCTAAAAACAAAGTTGTATTAAAATTTTCTAATTTTTTACTATTTGTTTTAAAAATTATTTATTTAAAAATGCAAACCTACCAGATGAGAGCTGAATAATTTCTGGCGCCTCCTCCTCTAATTCCTGCGTAGGTTCAATACGTGCCCTTCCTAAAAACATTTAATATTTTAATCTTGGAAAATTTTTATTTTTTAACATTACTCCTGTCTAGTTTTTAATAATATTGCTTACGTGCTGGACCTGCTTCTATCTCATCCTCCGCGCGTCGCCTTCGAATTTGCGAGAGCGGATTCACCACCGTAGTGATTCTTTGACGTGCATTTTTTACTATAATTTATTATTAAAAATTAGCTAAATCGCGAGTTCGATATATGAGTTGCTTTTATAAAAATAATAGAATCACTTACCATTGTGGAGGTGAGAAAGGAGATTTTGGATGTGTCCACCTACATCCTACTCCTCGTGTCCAACCGCACGTCGCGTTTCAATTATTTCTCCGGCAATCCGGAGTAAACGCGCGTCGGTACCAAAGTATCCTAACTGATACAATACTCCCAATATTGTATCAGAACATTCGCACGAAAAACGTGTGAAAAGCAGATAGTTGGCATCAAACGAAACGTTAGATATTTGAGTTAAAAATTTCTTCGCGTTTATGCGAATATCCAACATCGATGTTAACTTTATGCTTCTTCTAATCACTTCACTGCCCATTTTTCGTATCTTTATTCGCGTAAAATAATCCGAAACTTTTAAAACTCGCGTGACGAAACCGAGATGAAGCACGAAAGAATTCAACTCAGAAATAGTTTTAGATAGCGCAAAACGCACTATATATAGGAAAAATCTTTTCCAAAAGAGATTTATAAAAAATTGTAGAATTATCCTGTAGTTTCGAGAGGGTGAAGGATAGGAATGCTATCTCAGCCCAGGTAATAAATCATTTTTTCTTGAAAAATTTATATTACTTGTAGCTTGACCCTTTTTCGATTTCACTTTTTTTTTGTTTACTAACGGCGTTTTTTTTTGTTATAAACGGCGCCAGATATATAGCACGTCCAAATAAATAGTTATTTGAATTTGAGGAAAGTTCTCGCTTCTTCAAATTTTTAAACATCCGAAAGATGCTCCGTTACTAGCGCGCGCTAATGCGGCCCGCGCCATCCGAGGCCGCCCGAACACTTCCGACAGCGACCGACCGACACGCGCGCCGCGAGCTGTCACGCATCGACGACGTGACAGCTATTGTTCTTAACAACGATAACCAACTAAACGGTGACACGTGGCGCGGATACGGATATAAATACCCGACAAATTTTAAGAAGAGACACCAGTCCTATCCGCTCCTCCGACCTGTCCGTCACGGACAACCGTTCCGACCAGAACAGCAAGAGAAGATTCTCTCAACGAATACCGAGCGTTCTCCGTATTCCTGTTCTATCCTATCTCGAAAATTCGGAGTATTCTCAGCTTTCTCGTTCCGCAACGAATACCGAGCGTGCTCGATATTCTTGTATCTCCCTTCTGGGGAAAAATCGGAGTGTTCTCAGATTTTCCTCTTCCCGACAATATCGAGAGTTCTCAGTATTGTCGCTCCACCTCATCTCGAAAGTCGGAGCGTTCTCGGACTTTCCCGCGACATCCGCCCCACGTGTCACAACTAGCGTCAACGGTTGCCTAGCAATGCACACGCGCGGACCAGTTATGGCAACGCGCATACCGATACGACTCCCGGCGTCCGGCATATCCGTAATAATCGCGTTACGCAAAGCGACCGCAAAGAAAACGGCAAAGAACAACTGCGCAAAGCGAGAGGCGTCACGAAATTATTGTAATTAAATTAAAAGCTCGGCTTCCGCAATACATCTCACGAATCCGGCATCCGATGAGCGATAATTTAGCGACGTCCTAAATTTTCTCAGATAATATCCGAACGCGCAGGACGAACCGTAATATTCGCTTTATTCGAGAAAATTCTTTCCTTGTTGAAAAAGAGCAACGTAAAATTATAGTTTATTCGAATGTTCAATAATTTATTTATTTAAAATTTTTCTCATCTAACATCGAAGACTCGCGTGTGTTCGAACATGATCGAATCTGTAATAATTCTGTTATTCGAGGAAAGTTTTTCCTTGAAAAAAAGCAGAGACAAAGCGAAAATACGCGTTTCTTCTAGAATCTTCTAGAATCGATTTAACTGTATATTATTTATAAAACGTACTTTTTTATTTATTTCAAGGGAGGGGAAGATGCGATATAGGTAAGTAACATACCGCTACACTGCTTCACTCGAGTAACGACATTCGAAGCGTCTACTCCGAAAATATCCCTCCAAGTTTTCGTTTATTAAAAGTGGACATTTTGTTCAAAATTCTCTCATCGAGTAATATGGCCGGACAACAATAAGTTGCGAATCCCACTAAACTAGAAATTCGCAAGATATTTAAGAACTGTGTGCAAAATGTGGAACAAAATTTGCTGCTTTCTACGACGTACCCTCTCAATACCTCTCATACGAAGAAATTACACGTGGGATTACAATTATCTAAGGAAAAGATCTTCGAGCCTATCGTTAAATTGAGTGGTAATTCTACAGAAGGAATCAGCTTTGATCCGGACACGTGGCAGCAATTTCAAGACAGTATTCGGTACATGAGCGCATACTTTAACGGAAGCAGCAAAAGCAAAGTAAATCCCATCACATTTGCAAACATATTCATCAACTTCACCTCTGTCTACGGTGCGAAAGCTGTATTGGTGACGTATAAGGAAAATGAAAATTTTCCTAAAGAAAACAATACCGGAAATACGCAAGCAGACTCGAAAACAGCGGAACAACCTCCGTCGAAAAAAAGGAAAACTTATTCCGTTGCAGTTGTAATGCAACAAGCTACTTTTCAAGGGATGGAGAATATCGTCAAATGTGTCGATGCTCGTATAAACCAGCTAGCATCCGTCGTCGATACTGTTAACAAGTGCGCACGTTATTTGATCAAGGAGATAGAACTATGTCTACCTAACAATTACATCGATGCCGATATCGTCAAACTCACCGTCCGAGGCAACCAAAAGGATATTGAACTTGCTGTGAGAACGCAAATAAATAATTTACCATTTTTGGATACATATTTTAATATTGTATTTTTAGAATTAATTACATTAAAATTTAAAGAAATTACTACTATAATTTTATTGAATCGTGAGTTATAATTTTTATATAATAACCGAATCGTGTATTTAATTTTGTAACAAGAAGAATAACTCTGTAACAAAACATATTCATATATATGCGAAAAATAAATTCGACTTATACTTGGTAACATAAATTCAAATTTACGTCGTTTCTTTATCTCTCCCTTTATCCTAAATTTTTCACAATTCCTCTTTTTTGAAAGTCATTTACGAGAGCCTGCTCGAGCGTGTTTTCCTATTGTCTTCTACTACCTCTATGCTTTCCCGACTCCCGCACATTTCTCTCTCTCTCTCTCTCTCTCTCTCTCTCTCTCCTCTTCAGTATGCTTGCATAGTTATCGTCGTGTCGAAAGAAAATTTTTTCAACCCACGTGTTTGTGGATAGGATAAAACCTTTGTATAATTCCAAGTTCGTCGTCGTAGTCACCGTCAGAAACCTCTAGTGCGAACCTGCCTGTTCCTATTTTCCTCCCCCAAATACCGTACGACACGCAGAATAATTCTAACGATTATTACACTCCGACAAACCTCACGTCTTCAAAACCTATATACTCTATAAACCTATATTTCCTACATACAAAAATGTCAAACGAGTCGGGAAATTTATCTAAATGAGGCGCCGAGAAACTTTTCGCCCTAAGAAAACGTCATATCCCATATACACCTAATAAAACTCGCAAAAAATCAGTTTTCTTCTCCACGCTCCATCCCACGTGTCACAAAAAATCGCATTTCATTCTCGACAAGTATATTCCTTTTACAGACCCGTCATATTTCTTTTCGCAGACGTCATTTTGTTTTCGGACTCCGATCGGTCCCAGACGCTTTCTCACCCTTCCCCTAGCTCGTCTAGCATTTCGACATCCAATCGCACACATGGGGCACTATGGGTAGAGCCAATCACGCATCGGGCAGCTACGGAGCCAACCAATCAGAACGCTGCCACTAATTACCTAATTATCACCTCCCATCCCCACCGACCAATCAGAACGCTCCATTTCCACGTGGCTGCCAGTTTTTGACCGTCGGGGACCACGCCCCTGGCGCCAGTGGGTAGGTGATGCGGGTTTGTTTTGACGTGCCATAGTGCCCCACTTACTACTATCACTAAAATATATAAAAATTTTTTAATAAAATGAAAAATTTAAATTACAAATTATAACTTTTAAATAAAAATTGTTTAAAAAAAAACGGCTCAATAATCCATACAGCTTTTCTTTACGAAGAGAATAAGTTGTCATCAAAATTGATCTAAATCTATAGGATACGCTAACTGTCGAAGCTGAAACTTTGTCAGAGCTTGTACTTTGTGCGTTGTAACACACACGCACGCACGCGCGCACACACACACACACACACACACGCGCGCGCGCGCGCACGCACGCAAACGTAACACAGAGATGTAAATCCGACCGGCAACCTCCACGTGGTACACCTCGGCTAACGCTAATGCCGACGGTCCAAAAGCTAAAAAAAAATCTCCCAAATTTGCAGTTCCAAAACGCGTTTCAGAAGATTCCCTATCGATTGATATAGTTTATCAAAGACCCTTTTTTCAAACTTTTCAAAGAAAAATTGTCAAAAAAATCGAAACTTGATTCTCCACGGTGGGCGATAGATCTCGACAGCTACATTTTGGTCTTTCCTCTGATCCACTCCCCTATCTCCCTCCCCCTTCCCAGTTACCGTTTCTCAAAATAGGGTCCCCATTCTTCCGGCCGTAATTTTTTTGTTTATTAATTCTTAACGATGAGCCTGCGCTCGTTCGACGCGGACCGTCGATCGCTACGAGACCCTACAGGGGCCTTAGTACCCGCTTGGCGAGTTACGGTAAAAAAAGTAAAAAAAGAAATTTCACGTCCCGAGACGGGAGGTGGTACCATCTCATAGAGCTCGACGAGACCTGCCACTTGGTCCAGTAACCTGATCCACCCCTTCCAACTTACGACGGGTCAAAGCTCCCCGGAGTGGGGATCCGTATCTCGAAAACTATTGGTCAGATCAAAAAAAGTTATAAGATTTATTTATAACGCTCGAGGAGCTCTTTCGAACGAGCCGTCGCCCGTCGTTAAAAATTCATAAACACCGGAGATATGACGTCTTGACGTTTCGACGAGAAACCCTCCACCCGATAGCAAACAAAGGAGAGGTGGAGGGGTAAGGATGGGGCGTTTAAGGTCTCGCTGAGGGAAACCCAGCTGCATCCCCCACCCCCTCCCCCACCTTGTTTGGACCCTACGGGGAGGACTGAAACTTTTCCCCTCCCCCCAAACCAATATGACGGTCGTCATCCTCGGACCCCTCCCCACCATCACTCGGAAGAAGAACGTTAATTTCGATAAAAAATTTTTTCGAAAAATAATGCAAAATCCTATAACTCTAACCTAACCTAATCCCATCTCCATGTGGTAAGAGTCGGTAACGCCGAGGTATTTCCTCGGCGGCTGACAGGGCTTCCGATAGATCGCGTGCATCAGCACGTGTGTCTGGGCTCTGGATGGGCGGTCGGTCTCACTACGGGCGTCGCAATAACGGTATGAAATTCCGGGTAGGCCCGGAAAAGTAGGCCGGGGGCAGATGCTCTTAAGCCGTCGGCGTGACTGGGCTTTGTTGTAGCCAGATCTACAACCAATAATAAAATAACAACCAATAATGAAATAACAACCAATAATAAAATAACAACCGATAATAAAAGTAGTCCGCATGGCAACAAAATTAGGTCGCATGAATCTCGAAAAGTCTTTTGAAAGACGACACAAATGTGTGACCGCCGAAATTGCGACCAGTCTTTCAAAAGACCGCAGAAATGCATCACGCGAGAACATTGCGAAAAAGTCTATCAGCAAATTCCTAAATTTGATGATCAAACCGAGCGTAATATTGATTAATCAATATCACGCAACCGATCGACGCAATCGATCAGAATGCTGATCGGGCATCGATCAGACTATATAACCGGTTACACAAGGCGGAGTCAGAAGAGTCAAGAATCAAGAATAACGTATCGTTCGGAATCATTATTATAATTATCGCGCAAGATATTACAAAAGCGCGGCGAAGTTCACGCGAGCCGTACTATCAGCATCTCAGGTGACATACTGGGTCGTCGGCCGCCAGAGTAACACGATACGCGCCGAGCCACCTGCCGACGTTTAACCGTGTGTAAAGTAATAAAATAAGAAATATTAAACTCAAGAATTTGTGCATTTATTAAATAAACCAATTAAAATAAAAAAAGTGTGTTAGTGAATTCAAGAAGATTTCCTTCCATTCTTTTGATCCTGCTCGGAGTCCCAACTCCTTAGGCTTAACGAACTCGACTATCTCTAATATTATCGTTGTAGCCCATCCGGGGTACAACAGCTTGATCGATGTCAGTTCAGAAGGGACCAGCGCGAGGACACGAACGTGTCCGCCTGGGCGTGAAGGTTTATCTTTCCTCCGGACGGACCAGTGGACAGAGGAGGGAGTTGGCGGTGGGATACACCTCGACTCTCAAATCTGAAAACAGAGCCGGCCCCTGTCGGCGGGGGCATCGGGATGCGACTCCTTGCAAGCACGTACGAATCATTTCCGCCGCATTGGTCGAAGGCAAGATCGATCCTCGTTATTGGGTGTCTGTTAGGACGTATGGCGGCGCCATAGACATCGATGCGACGGTTCGGGCGATACAGCGAGCGACAGGGGCCTTCGCCGACCGTCGCCCACCTTCTCCCTCCCCGAGCTGTCTCGATTTCTTGCCACCACTACTACCACCATCGTCGTCGTCGTTACCAGCGAGTCTCAGGGACAACTAACGCGAACGCCACGCGTTGCAGCGAATATACGTGGCCGCCACATTTCTACGTCTGTGCACGCCGCCGCCGAAACGACAATTTGCTCGTCTAGCCGGAGCGAAGGCTCTCTTTTCAAAGGGTCTTTCCGGCTATGCACAGATCTCGTACCGCCAAAATCGACAACCGCCACGACATCGAGTTATGCATCGTCAGAGATGCCATCGACTCCAGAGACGTCGCGATCGATGCCGTGCTCGACGCCGCGATCCGCTATCGTCACACCACGGGCCATCCGGGGAGCCACGCCGACGTCGCTGCTACCATCAATGCCACCGCCGCCAACAGACTCATCACGACCGCCGCCGAGACTGCGATGTTGCTTCTTGGTGAAGCGGGCCCGTCAACGAGCCTCGCCCCGAGGGTCGAGTCTCGTCGACAGGGCGATAACGAGACCGCCGATAGCCGTGCCCGGAACCGACGCGCGAGATGAGCATCAAGCATATAACACGCTTCACGGAAGAGCATGACTACATGCCGTGCTACATGCCTGATGCCATCTCCTTTATATAATGACCTTCGTTTATATCAACTGGAGCTATTCTTCCTGGT
Organism: Pogonomyrmex californicus; assembly: GCA_024349325.1. NCBI lineage: Eukaryota > Metazoa > Arthropoda > Insecta > Hymenoptera > Formicidae > Pogonomyrmex > Pogonomyrmex californicus. Next base: position 110,216 of record JAECZD010000045.1, read on the forward strand.
AGAGGCTGCCACGATGCGGGACAGGGTAGCGCAAATAGCCGCGGATTTCATTGGGCAAGATTTCCAATGAGACAATCGGCTGATGTTGCAGCGTCTCCGCCCTGCCCTTGTAAATTATAAATATGTATTTATTTATACTTATATTTCGTTGTTGGTTTTATTTATTTATTTATTTATTTATCGTCGTTGATTTTATTTATTTACACTTTTTTTAGCATCGTTAATTTTATTTGTGCTTGTATCTATTCTCGTTGATTTTATCCGTTTATATTTATATCCGTTATCGTTTATTTTATTTATTTTTACATTTATTTATTTATTTTTATACATTTATTTTTCCGTCGTGTTACTTATCAATATTTATATTTACATTCGTTATATCGATGTTATCTTTACGCGATGTATATATAAAGTGTACGCGTAGTGTGTATGTAAAAGTTTATTATATTCGTTTATATTTACAAAATTACGCAATCTTATGTCTAATGTTTGAATATATAATATTCAATTCTAATATATATAATACTCAATTCTAATATTTGTATAAAAAATTTGATATCAAAGAAGTGGCATCAAGTTATAGTTTTACATTATCTCGTTCAATATACAATTGCTTTTAAAATATAAAACCCGTGATAAGTATCAATTGAAAGCTTTTCCTTTCAACCCAAGTAATAACAGCTATTTTAAAAGTTATTACTTACTGGCGCCACTTATATCTTCTTAAAAAAATAAAATTGAAGTATATATCTTTATATTTAAAAGTATTTCTATTTCAATCCAAATATTACAAAATTACGTTATCTTATGTTTGATGTTTAATGATAATATATATAATATATATTACTCACTTCTAATAACATGTATCATTTGTATAAAAGATTTGATATCAAAAAAGTGGCGCCAAGTTATAGTTACATTATCTGGAAAGTTCAATCTTTTTAAAAAAATAAGAATAAAATTTGACACATATCTTTCCAAGAATTTTTCTGTTTTAATTCAAAATTTTTCAGTTTCATTCAGAATTTTTCTGTTTATATTACAAAATTACGTAATCTTATGTATAATGTAATCAAATAATATATAATGTAATATTCAACTCTAATAATAAGTATCATTTGCATAAAAGATTTGATCAAAAAATGGCGCCAAATTATAGTTACATCATCTTGAAGATTTAATATACAAATACTGTTTTTAAAAAAAGAAAACCCATGTGATACATATCTTTATATTCCTATTAAAGCCTTCTTATTTTAAAAATCAAATGACAGTAATGTTACGTTCCGAGGTTCTAGAGAAAAGGTAATACCTTCCGTCAGGAGGAGGAAAACTCGGGTGGACGCACGGAATCTTTGTTGCTCTCACAGATCGACATCGTGAGGTCGATCTGCGAGTCGAACGCGCGTTAAAGGAACAGGAATCAGGTCAGCGTCGGTGACGTTATAACCCTTACCTGTGCCAGCGCTATCGGTGGTCCGTTTTAGGTCAGAAAACCGAATCTCTTTTACCAGGGATGGACCTCGTGCGATCCTCAGGGAGCCGTGAACGGTTCGGGGTCAAGTTTTTGGTAAATAAATCGAGACGGAATTAACTATGATTTAATAATAAAAAAAAAGGGAATACAATATGTTAATTCTAAGATTCTTCGAAATGGCGCAAATTTTACTGTGTACATTTGAATATGGAAGTACTGGTTACAAAAATTTTATATATAGAACTTCAAATAATAATAAATAACAAAAAAAATCTGATATCTATATTCCCAATTGTTCTAATTGAGGCAAAAAATTGATAATCGCGAGCATATCGATGGGATCGGATTGCAGGTGTGGCGGGGGATTAGGGTGAGCGCTGCGGAAAGCCTTCACTACAAGGTAGGGAAGAAGGTCACGGGAAATGTACATAGGGATAATATCGTGAACTTAGTGTCTTGAGATTTGATCCTAAAACTAGCTGTCGAGTTTAAACTTTCTTTTAATGTAAAAGATTCCGGGAGGTGGATGGGTGGGAGAGCGGGGAAATTGACGGACGAGATCGTAGAATTTTTCCACGTCGAAGTGCTCTGGAGTGCACTGTTTCTCGGCTCTACTTCGATTAAGTGCTCCGCGAGTTCCTCGGCGTGTCCGGTTTCGCGACGAATTCGTTTGTTGAGCTTCTCTCGACGGTGTCGTAATGCCCGTTTCGTTCGTTTGTTCGGGATGGCGTTCGTTTGGCGTTGCTTAGATCAAACGAAAATGCAAAACTAATGAGATTATTTGAATGTTACAAATAAAGGCAAAATTTATTATTTAATATGATTAAATTATAATTACACACACACACGCACGCACGCACGCACGCACGCACGCACGCACGCACGCACGCACGCACGCACGCACGCACGCACGCACGCACGCACGCACGCACGCACGCACGCACGCACGCACGCACGCACGCACGCACGCACGCACGCACGCACGCACGCACGCACGCACGCACGCACGCACGCACGCACGCACGCACGCACGCACGCACGCACGCAACATCTTATTCATATTCTTTTTAGAGGTATGATCAGCGCTGTGTTTTTACATAAAAATTTTTTTTATTTAAATAAAATTTTATTATTTATTTTATACTGTTATTTTATAATTTTTTGTAATAAAAACGTAAATTGAGTAAAGCAATTTTGTGATATAAAAATATTTTAAAGCTAAATAATTACTACCACTTGGGTTAGAAAAAGAAATTTTTAATGGATAGAAAGATATACATATAATTTGGTTTTTATTATTTTTAAATTAAAGAAACTACTACTTGAGTTTTATTTTTTTAAAACAGTGGTTTATCAAATCTTTTATACGATTGAAATATATAATTTGACTAAAATAGATACTTGTAGTTTCATGTTTGTAAGATTATAACTTGGCGCCAATTATTGATATCAAATCTTTTATATAAATTTTACACAATCATTTGAGTTGGCAATATCCACTATACTTGACACCCTTTTTTTACCTTTTTTTAAAAAAAAAGGTAATTTTATAGTGTGTATATATATATATATTCATTAATAACATTATTTTAAAAGAACATTATTATACATGAAAAAAATAAATGTCTAAAAGTAATATAGTATAATTTATAAAAATTTAATATTAAAAAAATATTTAAACACAACAAACATGTTTATATTTCTGCTCGACGAAAACCGCAGGAAGGTGATGGTTTCTTCCATCAGGAGGAAATGTAAAAAAAATTGTCTAATATGTTATTTATGAAATATAACTATTTGACAATTTTCTACATTTCCAACGGAATAGAGGGATGAAAGGAGAAATGAAGAAATAAACATTTCACAAAAAGCAATTTCGTGACAGTTAAAAAAAAAAGGTGCAAACAAAAAATAAAATGCGATATATAAAATATTTAAGTTAATATGTATATGTGTGCGAAAAAGTTAGAATTGCCTACTATTATATAGTATTATATAGTATTATAGATTTTGCATGCAAAGTGTAAGTCAACTAATATATACACATAATAAAAACTATATTTAATCACAATATTTACAGTTGCAATAATGCATGCATTTGCAAATTGTCTTTATGAAAAGTTTTTTACACAATGGAAAGTGAGATTATTCACGTAGATTTCTCTTTCTCTGCCAAAGTGACGTACGTATGGGATGTGTAAATAATAAGGAAATCTAAAACTATATATAAAATAGGAGCACAATTACAGACAAATTTCGGTAAATACATATACAGGATATTTTAAAGAATTTGTCCAGACGATGTTCTACATCATTCTCAGTTCAGCTTTCTAATGCAACTTCTGCGGTGCTAATGCTTATGTTTCGATGGAAAACATATCCTGCAACCGAAAGTTTCTCCAGAATATGTGCGGTTTCTCATTAAAACTGTGTAAGTCCAACAATTAATATTTTTCATTTATGCAAAATTTAATCATTTTTCAACTCAAAGCCACGCCTCGTAATGCTGCAAAAAAATATCCACTCTTTCAAAAAATCACCACTCTTTTGAATTTCATATTGATTATATTTGAGCTGCGTTCCAATAATCATTGCCAGTACTGAAAGTCTATAATATACGTGACATGAACTATAATAACTTCAGCTACTAGCAATGAATATCGAAACGTAATCTTAGTTGAAATGAAATACTGATATACTCAATTCTAAAGTTATATAATAAATTCGCCGCTATTATTGTCAAGTATACATAAAAGCCGCCGAAGTTTGTCAATCTAATGATTGATAATCGCGTCCCTGATAGGCCTACCTTAGATGTAGTTGGTGAAACATAACGTTTCTTATTACAATTGCTCGCTGTGAAATAAACACTGTTTAAGCTTCCCGGATACGGGAGTAGTACGCTGAATGTGGAGAAAATTCCACAAAATCCCACAAAATTCCAAAGTTGTGTTTAGACGAGAAGCGTCAACTCATCTTGTAAAAGCTGCATTAAAACATATAACTTTTTTCAAGGATGAGTAGCAAAGCTCACTGCTCGTCTCAATTAAATTCCCCAGACATGGGGAGCAGTACGCTAAATGTGGAGACAATTCCATAAAATTTCAAAGTTGTGTTTAGACGAGAGGCGTCAATTCATCTTGTAAAAGCTGCATTAGAACATATAACTTTTTCCAAGGGAGAATAGCAAAGCCCACTGCTTGTCTCAGAGTTTGTTCACTACGAGATTGCTTCTTTGTATATTTACAGTTTACCTCTATATCTGAAGGCCATTCGATAGTCTGCAACTCCAGCTTTCGGCAATAGTACGTCTTATCTTACGGCGGACTCCATCCATAATAAACAAAGTTTATTAAGATAAGAATCCGGTAAGAAAGTTTTTATGCAAGAACGTACATAAATATATATAAATATAAAAAATATACATATATATTTATAATATATATTATGTATGATATATAATTTTTTGCAAACAGAATTTTTTATAAGAAAATAACAGTAATAATGAGTAATAATAAATAAAACAATAATAATAAATAAAAATAATTATTAAAAAATAATTACAATAATTTTTATTTCTTTTACAAAAGTTTAAAGTTTGAAGAAATAAAGTTTGGAGATAAAATTGTCCATATATAATCACATATATTTTTAATCATAAATATATATGATTATATATATTTCAATTTTATCTCATATCTCAACTTAACTTTTTGTAAAAGAATCAATGTAAAACTTATTCTATTAATTATTTCTTATGTTCTGTTATTATTACTCTTATTATTTTCCAAAAGAAAAAAATTAATATAAATTAATATATTTCGTGTATAATCATATGTTCTTGCATAAAAATTTTTTTATTAAGAAATAGCTTGGTTTTAAACTAAAAATCTATCTATAAGATCCTTTACTTTCGTAAAGAGACTTTAAATAGAGATTTTATAAGAGATTTTAAATAGACAATGAATGAAATGCATATTTGACAATAACAGCGGCGAAATAATTATAGACTTTCTAGAATTAAGCATGTCAACTCTGCATTTCAATTTAAACTAAACATAATGAATATAAAATTCAAAGGAGTGGTGACATTTTTTTGCAACATTACGACGTGGATGAGTTGAAAAATGAACAAATTTGCATCAACAAATTTTGCATCAAAAATTTTACATGAAAAATATTAATTGTTGGACTTACAGTTTTAATGAGAAACTGCACAGATTCTGAAAAAAAGTTGTAGGATATATTCTCCATCGCATGAAGTTGCGTTAGAGAGCTGATCTGAGAATGAATGATGTAAAACAACATCGTCTGGCCAAAACCTGAAAAATTCTTGAATATATATTCTCCATATTTGCTTGTAAAGAATTATCACGCTACGATTCTATAAAGTTTAAGGTTTAATTAATATTTATACATACTAAACATACGATTAATTTCAGCAGAGAAATTAGAGATGGACGTGGAATATCTTACCAGTCCATTATATGAAAAATCATTTCATAAAAATTCGCTAACTAACCAAAAAAAATGAAAAACATAAGAAATACAAAGAAATATACACGAGTGTACTATTATATAAGTATACAAAAGCAATAATGGCCATCAAGCAATCCAAGCTACAATCCAACCTCTCAGTAATTAAACTTCCATATAACTTATTTAATTGTAGCATCATAGGATTAATTATAAACATATGCTGTAATATTAAAATTTAGAAATTAACAAAAAATGGAATTAGTTTGGTTTTTGAAAAACTCAATTACAAAATGGAGGACGTAGAGGCACATTCATCGGCAGCAAACAAACACAAAAAACATATATCTTCTGTTGCATTTCTTCCATATAAATTTGCAATTGTCATAAGAGTTAAATGTCGATCATCAATTTTCATAGTTTGAACCGTTTGTCCTCTCGCCCTCAAACATGATTTTAATACGCATAGATTGAACGTGAATCGGAGAAAGTTTATTACGTTTTTTTGTTTTTACGTAAGCATGGAAAACATTCTTTCGACATCAGTATTTGAATTTGGAAGAGCTCGTATTTGTTTACTTTAAAACTTGGACAACTGTTTACTTGGACTACTATTTACATTTTTTTAAAATCCTTTAATTATTTTTAATAATGTAACAAAGCATCCGTGAAAGCTCCGTTACGCGCGCTATACAGACCGCGTCTTCCGGAGCCGCCGAACATCCTCGATGGCGACTGAAGAATACTCGCGCGCTGCTGGTCTGTCACGCATCAACGGTGTGACAGATCAGCTGTTTTTAAATTATGTTAACAAATCGCATGCTGACGCGTCAGCACAAAATAAATATATAAACGACGATTTTTGCAGAAAATAACCATACCTGTCATTCGACCCATCCGCTTCCGAAATCATCGATCCGATCCGAACAACGCGAGAATCTTCTCGCACCGAATACCAAGTATTCTCAGTATTCACGTTCTATCCTTTCACGAAAAATCGTTCTCGGATTTTCTTCCACGGGATACAGATTTTTCAGTATCCTCGTTTCCTTCTCATCTGGAAAGTCGGAGCGTTCTCGGACTTTTCTTCTACGAAATATCGGGCGCTCGTGATATTCTCGTCTCCTTCCCGTCCGGAAAGTCGAAGCTTTCTCGGACTTTCTTCTACAAAATATCGGGCGATATTTCCGTATTCCTGCCCATCAAAAGTCGGAGTGTTCTCGGACTTTTCCTTCGACATACGCGACAACACGTGTCGCGAAAGCGTTTACGACTGCTTAGCAACCCATGTGTCCGAACGCTTGGCAACACACGGACTCGATTGCCTAACAACGCGCCGCGTATCCGACCCGCGCACTATCACGCGAATACACTTCATCGCATTCACTACTCGCGCTGCGGCAATCTCAAAATTCAGCGAATATTATCAAAACCTATCTGAATGACGTTGCGCTGCGAGAGACACTTTGTATTCACTAACTACCAACTTTTAAATTAGAATAAATCTAATTACTTTATTATAAATTCATCCCAGGCGTCTACAATTTCTTTTCTGAACCCGGCATCCGACGACGGCATTTCCGAGCTCTCGAGCCACGTCTCCGCATCCGTACCGAACATTATCCGACCGCGCAAGGACGTACTGTTACATCTAATATTAATTCAAAGAGATCTTTGAGACATCTTCAAATAAAACGAAAAGAAACAATGATAAATACAATTTATTATAGCTGAAAAATGAAATAGCGTAACTTGATAGTTAATATTTGATATAACTACATATTTGGAAAAATTCTTTTTTTCTCACTGCGCGTAATTTTAAGCTAAAAATATACAGTGTAAAACGCCTTTCACTGGTTCGTAATTTGCGAAGTTTTTATAAATACGCGAATACGCTCGTCAGTTTGTTTGGGTTCGGGGTGAAAAGACGGCAAGACGAATAAATTATCTTTGATTGTCAATTATTTATTCAGTAAGAGATTTTAAATGACTTTAAATGATTTAAATTAATATGGCCAATCGTGATGGCAACGATCGCAGCGTATTTTACAATTTATTAAGAAAACAGCGCAGTTATCATATTAATGGAGTGGACGGCGATTATGTACAGCAATGATAAGTAATTAACAGATGGCGTGATTATTTACAGCGGTGCGGACGCGGAAACTTACAGCGGCGCGGACGTGGAAACTTACAGCGGCATGGGCGCGGATATAGATATTTACGATGGGCGCGGTTGAGGATCAGAGCGGCACGGATGCGATAGTGGACACGGATATTTACAGCGATCGTGGGAGATGATAGGAGCGGCGCAAATGTAGTAGCGGTTCGTCGCGAGTGTGGAGGTTGATTTCTGGAAGCAAGGAAGGCGGAGGCCATTCATGGCGACGAGAGTCGGCGTGTTCAGCCACAGGGTACAAGCCAGAAACACCTGGCGTGGCGATTTGCCGTACGTTGCATTTAACTCAGATAACGGAGGAGATGCTTTGACCGGCATCAGTAACTTTAGGCTGAGACAGTGAATACGCTACCTCGAGTGTCTCCGGCAAGCGGATTCGGCGGATCGGGTAGAAGACAAAGATCGACTTCGGCCAATAACTTCTGGCTGGGGCTGCGTACTCGCAACATCTTCTCGGCGGATTCTTTGTCGGGATCACAGTCGGTTTCGCTAGAGCGAGCCTCTCGGTTTCGAGAGCTCGGAAATGCCGTCGGATGCGTTCAGAAGAAATTGTCAGACGGGTAGTTAGTGAATACAAAGTGTCTCTCGCAGCGCGTCATTCGATTTTGATAATATTCGCTGATGATTCCGAGAATCTGTCTCTTCTACGGTCGGATCGGGCTTTTTATACCCCACCGATAATTCGGTTGATTTCGGAATATTTCGGATCGATCCGAGGGTATTATTTTACCATAATAATTCACGATAAAATAACTAATAAACAATCTTGTTTATTACTTCGATAGAATTTGAAGTATCGCGTTCAGGCTTCTCCGGATGCGTTCGGGTATCTTCGCCGCGTCGCGCTAAGTAGCGCAAATTCCCCGTACGGTCCGTAAGCTATAATTATTATTGAAATAATTAAAAAGTTTATTGGCGCTTTTGCGCTTTTAAGCTGATGGGTAGTCGGTCGCCTTTCGTCCGCAAAATGGAGGGTCGGACGGAACGATGCGACGGGGTGCATCATTACATTCCCCACCCCTTCTGAGTGCCTGAATTCGAGGCATATTTCAATCCATTCGGTGGCTCATTCGCGGCTTGCCGTTGTGGTTGAAATGAAATGGCCGAATGAGCCATCGCTCGTTGCCATGACGGGCCCTGTAACGACGGCTGACGTGCGCGGCAAAGTAAGGCACGTCAATGATGACTCCGGGTACTACCTCTACTGGGATTGGTGGCGGCGGCTCGGATCCCACGATCCGTTCGGGCTGCAGCGTCGGTTTCGATGGCGTCGGTTCGGTTGCTGGGCGCTTCCGTGGCTGCAGCGGCGTGAAGGCGGCAGTGTCAGCAGCGCTTGCATCTTCTGTTGCTGCTATTGGTCGGACCTTTGTATTCGGGTGCCGATTGCCGGCATCGTGCGGCGGTTGTTCCGCAGTGTTCGGCGGTTAGTGGCCACGGTTTGGCCAGTTTTGCGACGGTCGTAACTGGTGGCGAAATGGTTGCTGTGGTGACTGGAGTGAGTGATCGTCGTAGGCGAACCCATTCTTCCCCGATCTCGAGATTTTCGAGATCGTATTCTGGGTTGGCATATTCTGCCAGACTCTCCTCGAGCTCTTTCAATTGCTTCTCCATTCTCGACGGTGTCGTAAAGAAAAGTGGTTGGTTTCTTTTCCAAATTGTTTTCTAGCAGTCGTTCTAGTCTCTTTGTTTGTTTTCTTCCCCCGCTAATTTCGGAGTCTTCGTTAGTGCGCGTGTATTCAGTTGGAGTGGGGCGCAAATTACGCATATGTATATGCCGGTGCGTCTTTGTGCGTCTTTCAAATCCATAATTACGGGATATTATATTTCGCACCTCATACGGTCCTTCGTAGCGTGGCGCTAATTTAGCATTGAACGCATCGGTTTTCTTGGATAGGAAGTGCGTTCTTTTTCACACTTTCTCGCCGATCTTTGGTTTCTAATCTCAATGTCTGAAATTGTAATGGTGAGTTTGCCATTGAAAGGCTCTGCCATTGAAAGGTTTATGTGCACCACCTTATATGCCTCCTAGAGGTGGCGATTTGTTGTCTCAGGATGTGCAGCGGCGGTCGTCCAGTCGGGTCCCGTAGCGATCGTATAGCTAGTTCTCGGCTGTGATTTAAATAGGCCGGCATATATAACCCGTGGCGTCTACGGCGGTATTGTAAACGAATTGTAATTCGCTTATATGCTCGTCTCATCGACAATAATTTTTGTCGACATATTGTATAATCATCATCTTCACCGTGCGGTTAGTGCGTTCCACAGGGTTGTATTGTGATGTATATGCCGGTGTGAATCTCTTACGGATTCCTAAGCTTGCCAACATTCGCTGCAGCTTTTCGGAACGTAATTGCATCCCGTTGTCTGCTAACATTTCTTCTGGACAGCCTGTGGCGGTAAATGATGGCTTCTGCGAAGCTCTTTGTGACGACGTCGGCGGTGGTTTTGCATAATGGTCGTATTTCCACTCACTTCGTAAAACGATCCTCCATGTTAAATAGCTATGTGTATATAACCATTACTTCATCGAGGTAGCGGCCCTACCAGATTATCACTTGTTGCCAGAGTCGTTTTACGTCGGTGGCGTGGAGCAATCTGGGTCGCTGCCGTTTGGCTTTGTGCGCGATACAATTTTTACACGCGCGCACGTAGCGTGCAATTTCCCGGAACATTCCTGGCCAATAGTATTCGCGCTATCATTTTCGCGATGCCCAGATAACTAGCGGTCGGAGCGTCGTGGTATTGTTGCATAATCTCGGCGCATTGGTCGGACGGTACGCAAATTCTTTATTATTCGGCGGCGGGTGTTTTGCTTAAGTTTAAACTGTGTAATATGTGACGATACAATTTGCTTTCGCGTATAATAAATGCTTTGTCAGTTTCTGCATTCCAGGTCCAACGTGCGTTTTTCCGCGTTAGAGCGGTCAACGGGACGGTTACGATCGCAAAATCTTTTATAAATACGGCGATATCACGATGCCATTCCCAAGAATTACTAGACGTGCTTAACCGTAATCGGAGTCGGCCAATTCTGGATTGCGCTCGTCTTTTCAGGATTGGTACGCAGCCCGTTGCGGTCGACGATATGGCCGAGGTATTTAATTTGATCGATGCAAAATCAGCATTTCTCGGGGTTAATTCATAGCCGTGCATCGTGTAGTCGGCGGAATACATTGGACAACATTTCGATATTCATCGAACGTTCGCGTTACAACGACAATGTCGTCCAAGTAAACAAAAGTGTGCGGCTCTAGCTCTAGCCCGATTAAATCTAGCAATCGTTGGAATGTTGCGGGCGCGGAATGTAATCCAAACAGCATTACGCGAAATTGCATAAGGTCTCGGCCTGGTACGTTAAACGAGGTGATCTCTCGGTTTTCGGACGTGAGCAGTACTTGCCAATAGCTGTTCTTCAAGCTGAAAGTGGAAAAATATCGAGCGAAGTTGAGCATTGCGGATACCTGGGGTAACGGATATGCGTCGCGGGCAGTTACGTCATTTACTCGGCGGAAGTCGATACAAAATCGTGGCTTTCCATCCTTTTTCCGAACAATAACGACAGGAGAACTCTAAGTGCTGTGTGATGGCTCGATGATTTTGTTTGCGATCATTTCGTCCACCTTTTTATTAATGATTTCTTGCATAATCGGATTGCAGGACTGATATCTTTGTTTAATCGAGACGATATACTCAGTAATACTCGGATTTTATGTTTTATTCGATCAGTCCTTTGATATTTTCGAACGTCGTGAGTTCTCTTCGAAGAAATTTGCGTAAATGTTCGTCCGGTGTGACTGTGCGGTTATCGAAGCAATTTTGGCGACGGTTTTATGCATCGGCGATCGGATAATAATGTCGATGGTGGTCCAAAGGTCGACTCCGATCAGCATGTCGCTGTGGCAAGATGTAGAACCGGTGCCATCACCGGTGCAACCCGTGCTTGTGCTCCGATTTTCACGGGAATCAATATCGTTCCTTGTGTTTTCACGGATTGTCTATCCAACCGTACCTGAGTCTGGCAGTTGTTTGGCGTGAATTTTAGTTTTTGGACAATCCACGCTGTCGCGGCGTTAACGAACGATATTTTGGAACCGGTAGTAAGGCTTGTATCGTATTGATATAAACGATTAGATGCGGTCGCGGTAAATAACTCAGGTGGAGAACCGGAGGTGCGGCCGCGAAATCTCCGGTCCGGGCGGCGTTTCCCGGTGGCGGATGACAATCTTGTGTATAGACTCCATTCTTGCCGCACTGTGAGCAGAATCGGCGCAGAGTATGGCGGCATTCAAAACGAGTGTGCCCGCGTTGCTTGCAATGCCAGCAACACACTTTTGAATCGTATGTGGTAGCTGTTACGAACGGCGCATTATTTTCTCGGTTTCTACATGTTTTTTGTCGTTATTTTTGGATCTCCTCATATTCTACGGCGTGTTGTTGCAAATTGTAGAGAGTGCAAACATCATCGTGACGGATATATAATTTATAATCCGGGTGGAGATTTTCATAGTTGGTCGACTTGTACGGAGCTGGAGTATCCCCCGGCCCGTCTCATGAGGGTCTGCACGTATTCAATATTCTTTATGTAAACTTTTATTGCGATGCAGAAATTAGTGGTTCTGTAAAGAAAAACTTTATTTAATTTGTACTACTCTTTTCGTTTGTGCTCTTAAAAACTTTAACTAAAAAGTTATACAGAACAACTAATTTTCGCATCGCGATGAAACTTTACATAAATCTTTTGATTTCTCAAAGTAACAAACTTATATACTTATATAAAAAGTACTTATAATACTTAAAAGTACTTATATTTATATATAAAGCACATATATAAAAAGAGTTATAATTTTTATCATTATTTCTTAATTACATTTCTATTGAAACATTGCTATTTTATATTTAAGGGGTTATATACAGATGTACAGGTAAAAAAAATTGATTTTTGAAAATATTTATTTTCGTAAACTATACCATCTAAAGAATATTTTCTGAAAGTTTGAAGTGATTTGAATTAAAATTATCGGAGATATAGTACGAGAAGAGTACGCTGCAAAGTACTTAGTGCAGATAATGCGCTATAACTGCCGAGGCAAAACGATCCTTTCTATGTAAAATTGAAATGTAAATTGATATTTTGGAGACAGCTCCTGCAGCAGAAGGTTTACTTTATGAGCTTGGAATAGATTCTATGTAAGTTGAAAAATAGTAATTTTATTTAGTAAGAACTTAAGTTTTAATTGCGTTTTTCTCGAAATTAAATTTTTTTCAAATATACGAATTGATGCACTGTCAGAATTTAAAATTATATTTTTCAATTTTTTTAATTTGATGGCATTTTTATGGATTTTTAAGACTCGGTTCTCTCGCGACGCGATATGGGTTGTGTGACGTCAGAGGCAAGAAATGACATGTAAAAAGTTTCTTGCGTCGTATAGCTTTTCTTGTACTTGTCCCTTAAAAACATGATATTTTCGTATTCTTAAGACTTGTAAAAAATACTAGAAAGATATCTGTCCAATAAATCATATAAAAGTGTAAAATAATTTTTGAAATAATGGTCACTGCTTAGCTATCAGAAACAACTAGATCTAGTGATCTGATTATTTCTAATAACTAACAGTGTACTATTATTTCAAGATTTATTTTACACTTTTACGTGATTAGACAGATATCTTACTTTCTGATATTTTTTACAAGTTTTAAAAATACGAAAATATCATGTTTTTAAAGGAAAAGTACAAGACAAAGCTATACGCAAAAAAATTTTTACATGTCATTTTTCGCTTCTGATGTCATAATTCAATATGGCTGCAGAGAGACAAGAGCCTGAATTTCTTTTTTTGTATCTTACCGCCATAGTCATCTTATTCAAAATATAGTGCAATCACAGAACATTAGTATATGGTTTAAATTTTTGCTAATTATTTCTGCACACATAATGGAAGTGAAAATAACTAATAAATAAGAATAAAAGAAACATATGTATGTAACTTACTGAATTTTGTCGCTCATAAGATGACAAATATTAAATTGATCGCCATTACTGGTAAATAAGGATGGATCCGATGAGAGACTATTATATAGAATACATATAGAATTCTTCATGTGTCATACTTGATAATGTCAAATTTATTATACATATGTAGAAAAAAATTCATGAAGATTATATAGTATATATTGCAAAAAATTATTGTTTTTCTACTTCTGATATCAATCCAAGATAGCGTTAGTAGATGTTTTAGATTTATAAATATATATTTTTATCTCCTTGTTCGATAGTAATTGATCTTCGCTTTTCAATCATGAACTAGATATCTATTTACTACATACAATTGCATTACAGTTGCTGCTAATTCGCTATCAAGTCGCTATATACATACATACATACACACACATACATACACACACACACACACTACACACACCAACTTGACAACAATGCACACACCACACACACACATTGATAATTAAAACCAAAAACTTTACTTTTTCATTAAAAAAAACTTATTGCCCTGATACATCGCTTACTTATTGTACTTCAATATGATTTTGTATTCATATTTAATTGTACTTCAATATGATTTTGTATTCATCAGATCACTGAGATTCTGAGGATGACGTAAATAAAAGGTCCAAATGTTTGATCAAAAATTTTTTTGAATAAAGACATATCTCAGCAATAACACCCGGCTTACGGCTTTTTTGCTCTTGTTTTAATGAATTTGAAGAAGCCTGGACACTGCCTTAACGAATTTATATTAAATATTAAATTTATTGTAAAATATTTACATTCTTTTTTACAAATTGAAAAATGTTTCAATACGTTCCGACATACGTTTCGACTCTAGTTTGAGTCATCCTCAATGTATACAAAAATGAATATAAAAATAAAAATAATTATAAAAATAAAGATAAGATGCCGTGCTTATTCGACGTGCTCACTAATGTTGATTTCGTTGACTCGAATTATGATCATCATCCTTAAAGAGATAGATCAGTCTTTAAGGGTTGTCAATTATCGGATGGACACGGCTCACACATATCGAACAAAGCACGCGCAGGAGTGCAGCACGGTTCGTACCGAGCAGCACACCGACAGCGCGTCCGTGTGCCTCGAGTTCAAGGCAGTGACTGAACGCGGTGATTCTACGAGTCAACAGCTTATTATCAAAACAAAGCCGAGGTTATAGCCTGCTCAAGACCGAAATGTATGCGTGTAAGAATTCAGTATCAGACTGAATTCAAGCAATTATTCTGTTTCTTAATATAAAGCATCTCTGAGATTAGTCGTTTCTGCAAGTTACGTTCACAGTCTAACACTTTCATACCGTCCCAGTCAAATTCATGATTGTAATCTAATCTATGTTCGGTAATGACTGAATGTGTGTTCCTACGTATATGATTCTGGTGTTCATGCAGTCTCGTTTTTAATTGTGACATCATTGTTTGTACACCGAACATAGAGCTAACCGCAGCCTTCATATTGAGTACGCGGATTTTGTACATATATTTTGTTGAGTTTAATGTGCTGGTAAGAGCGTCCTTATGAACCCTGATCATGCCTTGTCAACTTGTTCTCACTGATTCATACTGCGGTATCGGGATTTGCGTAAAAATCATCAATATTTTTTTTTGAGTTTTGAGTTCGTAGTCTCCGGAACAAAGGGTAAAGTGAACCATTTTGTTCCTTGTGATTGCGTTGTTGCATTCGACATTCTTGTTTTATTTTCTTGTCTGAATAACATTTTTAATCTCGAATGGATGTTACCAAAGATAAAACTGAGAGGGTAATCATTCAATAACAAAGTCGTAATCACTAAATTCAAGTTTTTTTGGTGTTTCGGGTGGGACAATAAGAATGCTCTATCGACGAGTTCAGCAATAGTGCCTCTTTTTTGGGCGAAAAGATGCTGGAAGTGAAAATTGAGATACCTTTCCGAGAATGTGGGTTTATGAAACCAATCAATCTTGATATTCTTATTAACAATTTTTAAGGTCAAGTCAAGAAAATTTAACTCGCTCCCCCCCACTTCAGCAGTGAATTGCAATCTGGGATGATACGAGTTGAACTCTCCAAGCATCTCGTTAATCAATCGGGAAGGAATGGCCACTGCAATATCATCAACATATCTATAGAAAAAAGGCAAATGCGCCCTAACATCTCCAAGCATGCTTTCCTCCAAATCTCTTAATACTAAATCGACTATGATCGGAGACAATGGGGAACCCATGGGTGTTCCAAAGGTTTGCTTATAGATTACATTGTCAAATGTAAAAAAGGTAGAATTTAGGACAAACGAGACTGCACTTAAAATTTCATCTTTAGGGATGTCGCAATTATTCGAGATGTCTCCCCAGCACTTTGCAATACTGTCGATTGATAGATCGATAGGAACATTAATGAACAAAGAGACCGCATCGAAAGACACAAGTGTATGGTCATCATTTAATTGTATGTCAGACAGCTCATTGGCAAGTTTAAAACTATTTTCTACATGTGTCGAAAGCTTTGGGATACTTCTTGACAGTAGTTTATTCAAGAAGGATGCCAAGTTGTACAGAGGACTATCAATCGACGAGACAATAATTCGGAGGGGGCATCCCTGTTTATGTATTTTTGGGAGCCCTGGGAAGAATCTCCTCAGTACAGTAGAAATGCTTACAAAGTGTCGGATATGTAATTAGAATTTTTCCAGGTTTTGAGAATATCCCGCAACTTGCCAGTAATAACCCTCGTAGGGTCTTTCGTGATCACGCTATAAGCCTCAGTATCGTATAACATATCTTTCATTTTCGTAAAATAGCTATTCCTATCTAATGCGATGGTGACATTTCCTTTATCTGCTCGGGTGAATATGATATCAGGATGATTGCGTGTGAATTGTTGTGTGGATTTTAGTAATAAGGATAATGTGATGTTAATGTTGGTTTTTTTGGAGGGAGAGTGTGAAGAGATTGTTGATGATAGGCAATAGCCTATTCCTCAAGTTCAAGCGCGCTTCGGAAGGAAACTTTTGAATGTTATTTTCGATATTTTTGATGAACTCAAAGATAATTTTTTCCAAGCTGTACGAGAGTAATGCGAAATTTTCGCTAAGTTGAAGCAAACGCTGGACTTCTTAAAGGATATAAGCGTTGGACAAATTGAGAAGCGTGAAGAGAAGGTGGGGGAGTATCTTTAAGATAGGAGAGAGGGTTAAGGGAGATATAATTTGAGGTGTCAGAGGGTGGGTGTGGTATCGATGAGACTGAGAAAGAGGCAGGAGATTGTGAGGAAGTTGCAGAAGAAGTGGGGGAAAATGAGCAGAAGTATTTAACCGATCTGATGTTTCTAACTTCCCGTTCTTCTTGTTTTTTAATTAACCATTCAGTTTTTTGTAGTTATTATAGTTTATTGTGTATGAAATTGATAGAGACTTATTCTGCGTGATGAAAAAATTATGGCATATGTTTCTAGAAATGTGTTGCGAGAATGTCTTCCTCTCCAACCGGAAAACTTCAGTTTGGGACCGTGTTACGGTTAAGTAAGCATCTTTTAATTCGGCCCTGAGCACTCTATTAATGAGTTTATCTTTCATTTGTTTAAACCGAGCTTTACTCGTATGATGATTCAAATTTAAGTTAAGATTCCAAAAAGGAACTAAATGTGGTGGTAATATGAAATTCTAAACAACTCTTAATAAATAACGCAAAATGCAATAATTTAACGCAAAACTCGCGTACTTCAGTGCATGAACAAGTTGAGAGACATGATCAGGATTCATAAGGACGCTCTACCAGCACATTCCAAAAGGAATATAGTGTACAAGATCTGCTGCGGCAACTGTGATGCGTGCTATGTCGGACAAACAATGAGACAATTAAAAACGAGACTGCATGAACACCAGAGTCATATACGTAGGAACACACATTCAGTCATTACCAAACATAGATTAGATTACAATCATGAATTTGACTGGGACGGTGTGAAAGTGTTAGACTATGAACGTAACTTGTAGAAACGACTAATCTCAGAGATGCTTTATATTAAGAAACAGAATAATTGCTTGAATTCACAGTCTGATAAATGATGAATTCTTACACTACGCATACATTTCGGTCTTGAGCGCGCTGTCGGTGTGCTGCTTGGTACGAACCGTGCTGCACTCCTGCGCGTGCTTTGTTCGATATGTGCGAGCCATGTCCATCCGATAATTGATAACTCTTAAAGACTGCTCTATCTCTTTAAGGATGACGATCATAATTCGAGTCAACGAAATCAACATTAGTGAGCACGTCGAATAAGCACGGCATCTCATCTTTATTTTTATAATTATTTTTATTTTTATATTCATTTTTGTATACACTGAGGATGACTCAAACTAGAATCGAAACGTATGTCACATTTTCAATTTGTAAAAAAGAATGTAAATTGCGTACTGCGAACAGCGCTGATTCTCATTTGCCTTTCTATTATTTCATATTTAATACCGAGAATCATCTTATTAATATCATTTAAATGTACAGATTAAATATTAAATGTATAAAGTAAAAGAAATTAAAAATTATTATAAAATTATTATTTAATCTAGAAAGAGAAAGAAAGAATATTGTAGGATTTACAGTAAGTTTAAATCCTCAATTCAATCAAATCTATTTTTAAACAAATTATTGCTGGTATTCCTAATCAATTCTTATATTTAAGATTTCAACCAATGAGTTGATTATATAAGCTTATTTCAGACGATTTTAGATATAAGAACAAACATGAATGAGTTTTTTAATTCATCGATTTATTAATCGCATTATGCGTAACTTTGTTTGCTCTATAAATATTATATGCGTATATAATGCAAATGATCGATGAGTAAAAAACGTACACACACACACACACACACACACACACACACACACACACACACACCACACACACACACACACACACACACACACACACACACACACACACCACACCACACACACACACACACACACACACACACACACACACACACACACACACACACACACACACACACACACACACACACACACACACACACACAGTTATATATATATGTATATATACATGTACATGTGTATATATATATATATATATATATATATATATATATATATATATATATATATTATCTAGCAATTATAAAATAAATTATAAATACATATGTAGATATAATCAGATGTATAAACGATACAACTGTTGTAATATTATGACAAATATTATAATTTTTTTTATATAATACGATGTATAAACGATAAGATTGTTGTAATATATTATGGTAACGGTGTAGCGGAGCGTATGTAAAAGCTCCGTTACTAGCGCGCGTTATACGGCCATCTCATCCGAAACCGCTCGAACACTCTCAACTGCGACCGAGCGATTCACGTGCGCCACAGATCAGTCACGCGCCGACGGCGTGACAGATCAGCTGATCCTAAACAATTTTAACAAATCGTGTGGTGACGCGTCGTCTTAAACAATTTCAACAAATCGCGTACTAATGCGTCAACACAAAAATTTGATATATAAACCCGACAAACTTTTGCAAACGACACCAAACCTGTCCAATCATCCGACTCCGTCCGCTTCCGAAATCACCAATCCGAACAACGCGAGAATCTTCTCGCACCGAATATCGAGCGTTCTCAATATACACGTTCTATCATTTCACGAAAAATCGGAGTGTTCTCGAGTTTTTCTTCCGCGGGATACCGAGCGTTCTCAGTATTCTCGTTTCTTTCTCGTCCGGAAAGTCAAAGCGTTCTCGAAGCGTTCTTCTACGGAATATTGGGCGCTTGCGATATTCTCATATTCCTGCCCGTTCAAAAGTCGGAGTGTTCTCGGATTTTTCCTTCGACATACGCGAAAATAAATACGTGTCGCGAAAGCGTCTATGATTGCTTAGCAACCCGTACGTCCACACGCTTGACAACACGCGGGCCTGGTTGCCTAGCAACGCGCTATCCTCATTGCGAGTATACCTCATTGCATTTACTGCTCGACCGCGCTGCGGTAATCTCAAATATTATCCAAGCCTACTCGAACGATGTTGCGCTGGGAGAATCAAATACATCATCTTGTTTTCATTAAACTGCCAATCTTGTTATAATAAATTTAATTATTTTATTGTATATTAAACCCAGGCATCTGTAAATTCTTTTCTGAACTCGGCATCCGACGAGCATTTCCGAGCTCCCGAGCTATGTCCCCGCATCCGTATCCTATATTATCTGACCATGCAGGGACATACCGTTACAATGGTAATTTTTTTATATCATGTATTAATATATAATTTCTATGCCTTGCAGTTTAGGATGGCAGATACATTCTTCTTTTCATATATCTATTACTTTTATATTACATAATGCATATATCATAATATATAAAGTATCCTCATAGTCATTTCTTATATTTTTATTTCTTATAATTTGAATTGAATTTTTGTTTCAATTAATTGTAATTTTTGTAATACAATTAATTTAATTTTGTATTATATTGTTGTATATTATTACTTATTTTATTATTTTTATATTATATAGTGTACATGTAATAACATATAAAGTATCCTCATGGTCATTTTTTATATTTTTACTTCTTATATAGGGTTGTCGGAAAAGTCGTGACGTATTTTTTCTATCTTTTTAAAAAATCATTTATTTATATAAAGAGCAAAGATCAATCAATGATATATTGCCCGTTTTATTCGACAATCTTTTACCATCTCACTGAAAAATGGCAAAAGATTGTCGAACAAAACGGGCAATATATCATTGATTGATCTTTACTCTTTATATAAATAAATGACTCATAATTCCTCGTTCATAGAAGAATCTGTTTTTATCGGCGAAAAACTGAACAAGATGCTGATTTACAGCCTGAATTAAACCATGTTATACCAAGCAAAGAGTTTTGAAGAGAGCAAAACAAGTGAAAGTCTGACGGCGCAAGGTCAGGCGAATGGGTGTGACGACACATTCCATCCAAGCTCCAATAATTTTTGACGGGTGGTCAAACTTGTGGTCTCGCATTGTCGTGATAGAATACAATTCCTTTATGATTAACGAGGATATTTCTGAATGAATTCGTTTAAAATGTCCAATTGCCGACAGTACACATTCGAATTGATTGTTTGGTTCCTCGGTAGGAAAACACGACACCTTTAAAATCCCACCACACTGAGAGCATAATCTTCTTCTGATGAATATTTGCTTTTAATGTCGTTTGAGCCGAATCATCACGTCAGGATCAAGATGCGTTTGCGCACATTGTTGTAAACAATTCACTTCTTATCAAGTTATCAGTTGCTTCAAAAAAGGATTTTTCTCAGTTTAATAAGCATATCGCAGATGTATTATATGCGCTATCAAATGAACTTCTTTGAGTTTATGAGGAATCCAAATATCGAGCTTGCTTACGTATCCCAGCTTTTTCAGGTGGTCGTGAACGCTTGAATGATGTTACAAAAATGCGTCATGACTTTTCCGACAATCCAATAATTTGAACTAAATTTCTGTTTCAATAAATTGTAAGTTTTGTAATACAATTAATTCAATTTTATAATTAATTTAATTCTAAATTATAGTTTAAGACTGACAAATACAGCAATCATACAAATACGGATTACTACTTTGTATAATTTTGAGTCTCTGAATATATATCTGTTATCTAAGTTAGTTGACAGAGAATTAAAATGTTGTTTTAAGAGAAAATTTAGTTCCTAAAAGATCTTCAGTCGTTAATTAATAATTTCTCAAATTATTTTAACTATTTTTATTAAGCTGTAACGATGCACTCCGCCGCATCGTTCCGTCCGAACCATCACCCTACCAGACAAAAGCCGACCGATCACCCGTCGGCTTAAAAGGCGCAAAGCGCCGATAAACGCTTTAAATTACCGAAATAATTACTACGGCCTACGGGCCGTACGGGGAATCTGCGCTACTTAGCGCCACATGGCGCAAATACCCGAACGTGCCCGGAGAAACCCAAGCACGCCGTTTCAAAGATCAGAAGCAACGAACAAAGTTATTTTGTTATTACAAATTAGTTCGACAAAATAATACTCGCGGATCGACCCGAAGAGACGCCGAATTTCATCGAATTATCCGCGAGGTATAAAAAGCCCGATCCGATCAGAAATGAGAGAGATCCTCGGAATCATCCGCCGGGCTCGCTTAGCGAAACCGACTCCGATTCCGAACCGAGAATCCGCCAAGCAGAGGTTGCGAGTACGCCGCCCCAGCCAGGAGTTACTGGCCAGAGTCGATTCTCCGTTCCTATCCAATCCACCGAATCCGCTTGCCAGGAACACTCGAGGTAGTGTGTTCGCTGCCCCAGCCAAGGGTTACTGACGCTAGCTAAGCATCTCCTCCGTTTCCGCATAAACGCAACGTATTGGCAAGCTCGCCACGCCAGGTGTTTCTGACCGTTGCGCCCTGCGGCCAAACACGCCGGCCCCGCCGCTGTGGACCGCCGTCGCCATCCTTGCCTCCGAGCATCTATCCGCGATCCGCGTCCACTGTAAATATCCGCGACCCGCGCCGCCGTAACAGACCAGCGATCTGCGTCCGCTGTCAATATTTGCGACCCACGACCGCTGTAAATACCCGCGACCCGCGCCGCCGTAACAAGATCCGCGTCCGCTGTACATATCCGCGTCCACTGCTTTGGACGACAACTGCGCCGCTGACTAATTAATTGTAAAACGCGCTGCTATCGTCACCAACACGATTAATTGTAGCAATCTTGTCATCCAGCATATATTAAATACAGATATTAATATCAGAGAACTTATTCGTCTTGCCGCTTTTTCATACCGACCGACCGACGAGCGTATCAGCGTATGTAGCATATCCTTGCGGAACACGAACCGACGAAAAGGCGGATCGTTTTAAAGCTTTGTGATTACAATATTAAATATTTCTCCGAGATTTCGAATGATGAAGAAATTGATAAATCAATTTTATTCGTTAATTGACTGAATTGGATTATTGAGGATCATATTTAAAGTACCATATTAATTTACGTAAATTTTTATTTTTAAAACGTGCTTATAATGATAATAGCGTTGTTTGTCATTCTATTTTTATTTTATATATAATGAATAATAATGTTAAAATGAGATGAAACAGCACGCTAACATCGTTATATATGCAGAAATGTACATTGTTAATTTAGAAGAGACAGAAGATAAGATTAAATTATTTTTCAATATTTTTTTAAATTAATTTATTTTTCAAAATAAATTAATTTATACACGTAATAATTATAGAATATTGCCAAAAGAGATTAAATTTTGATACCTAATATTAGATACTTGAGCATTATGATAGATAAGTTTTCTAAAAGGAAATCAATAACAGACTTTGCTTCCTTAAAAAATTCAGAAGCAAAAAAAATTTTATTATAATAGGGTAATCCTTGAACAAAAAATGTTCAAAATGGCACATTTAATAAACAAAACAAATCAGTGAGTGTTGAGTAATTTTTCATTAGAATTGATATCTATATTTAGATTCATAGAAAAACTGAAGGCAAAAACCAATCATAAAAAATCACCGATCTGCTTTGTTTGAATGTACAAGGGTAGTTTGAAAAGTTTTGAACCTAACATAGAAACAAGTATTTTTTCGGTCAAATATAGTTTTATTTTTCAACATAATCTCCTTTTAAGTCGATATACTTTTCCCATCGATACTCTAACCTCTTTAAACCCCTCCAAATAGTAGTTGGCGTCTTGCTCCGCAAAATAGGCGTTTACGTATGCGATGACCTCCTTGTTCGATGAAAATCTTTGTCCTCCAAGCGAAACTTTAAGCTTAGAAAACAGGAAAAAGTCGCTGGGGGCCAGATCTGGTGAATACGGTGGGTAGTCAACCAATTCGTGAAGTGCAGTTCGTGAATTTTGGCCATGGCGACCGTCGA
The DNA here is from genome assembly GCA_024349325.1 of Pogonomyrmex californicus. Lineage (NCBI taxonomy): Eukaryota > Metazoa > Arthropoda > Insecta > Hymenoptera > Formicidae > Pogonomyrmex > Pogonomyrmex californicus. The sequence continues at coordinate 134,270 of JAECZD010000045.1, forward strand.
AGTGTGAGCAGGTGCGTTGTCTTGATGGAACAGCACTTTCTTCTTCTTCAAATGCGGCCATTTTTTTGTAATTTCTGCCTTCAGCTTATCAAGTAATGATGCGTAATACGCTTCCGTTATTGTTTTACCTTTTTCAAGATAGTCGATACACACAATTCCGTGACTATCCTAAAAAACAGTCGCCATTACCTTCCCAGTTGATGGAACCGTCTTCACCTTTTTCGGAGTAGGTTCACCCTTTGCAGTCCACTGTTTTTTGTCTGTTCTTTGTTTTGACTGTTCTTTTGTCTCTGGAGTGTAGTGGTGGATCCAAGTTTCATCTACAGTTATGAATCGACGCAAAATATCTGACTCGTTTTGCTTGAACCATTCCAACAGGGCCTTGGAAATGTTCATTCGAATTCGTTTTTGGTCCAAAGTGAGCAAGCGCGGCACCCAACGTGCGGATAGCTTGCACATATCCAATTCTTCAGTCAATATATGACAAACGCGTTCTTTCGATATGCTTATAGCCTCTGCTATCTCTCTAACCTTGATTCGACAGTCGTCCAGTACCATTTGGTGAACATTTTCGATGTTATCAGCGGTGGTCGCAGTTTTTGGCCGTCCCGAACGCTCATCATCAGCTAAACTGGTACGACCACGTTTAAATTCAGCTGCCCATCTTTTTTACGGTGGCAAATGATGGGGCAGAGTCCTCGTAAACAGCATCCAACTCGATTTTAATTTGCGCAGGCGCAGGTATTGCCTTTTAAATGTAAGAATTTAATCACGGCACGATATTCAATTTTTTCCATTTTTACAAAAACACTGACATCGACTGACACAAACGACTGTCAAACAACAACTGAGCGTCCAAAATGGCTGAAATTTTCACAAAAGTTTTCAAAGCATATACTATTGTGTAACGGCAGGACCGTTACGTGTACAAAATATACATATATATATATATATATATATATATATATATATATATAAATAGATATACGCTTGGCTTATTATCCTGCGCTACCTATCCTGCTTGCACACACACCGCTCGCGCTATCACACTCGTTTGCCTGTCTGCACGCGCCGTCTCGCTCGCGGTGCCCCACGCGATACCGACTCCCCACCACTGGACTGACGGCACGCAGTGGGGAACGCCGGCCGGGTATATAAGCTCGGCCGGCCGAGACATCGGGACGAGATCCCATCCTGCGATCCGACTCCTGACACCGACCTGACCAGTACCTACTACCTCTCGGGGCCAAGGTTTCGCTTGGCTCTGTCGGGTTTCGCCGACTCCTGTCACCACTCCTCGGGCTAAGGTTTCGCTTAGCTCTGTCGGATTTCGCCGACTCCTGTCACCACTCCGCGGGCTGAGGTTTCGCTCAGCTCCACCGGGTTTCGCCGGTTTCCGTTGCGAAGGCAGGGCTCGACGTGGCACTCAGCTCTGCTCGCAATATCTAGCCGTCCCGCCTGACATTAGCTTGTAAGTGCATGCGATAGAGATTAAGTCCGCTAGTTATAAGCCAGTAATTCTAAGATCTTTAGCTGTAACCGTGCCGTAGTAACTAAGCCGTCATCGATCGCACGCCGCACCTGTCTAGCGCTTTGCGTCAACAGCTTTGCGTCTCCGCTTTGCATCTCACCTCCTGCTGCGGCCAACTACACTGCGACATCTCCTGGCCCTGCACTCTGTATCTATCTTTCTCTAAATAAACTATCTTTTTCGCTTCAATCTGTGTTCTCGTAAGCTTAAGTCTCCCCTCCTCTCGAACCCGGACACCGACGAGCCGATCCGAGCGTCGAGCGAGGTCGAGCGAGACCGCGTCACAATTGTAGTACTAGAATGATTTTGACGAGTAACGTCATCTTCATGTTAAGGTCAAAACTTTTCAGACTACCTTCGTATGTACCCATTGAGTACTCAGACTTGTGTCTGTAATTTACGTTTGTATTTGTTTTCTTTAAGTATCTGAGACTTAAAAATAAAGAAATAAAGTATGAAAATTAACATTATACAAAATATTAAATGTAAAAAGTAAAAGAATTAAAAAGAATTAAAAATTATTATAAAATATATTACTTAATCTGAATACTTAATTTGAATATTAAACTTTTTTTATTGCTATATTTTTATTATTTCATTATTTCGAAAGTGATATTAATATTTCGTGATCTCTATATCTAATATTTACAAAATTACGCAATCTTATGTCTAATGTTCGAATAGTATATAATATTTAATTTTAATATTTGTATAAAAGAGTTGATATCAAAAAAGTGGCGTCAAATTATACTTACATTATCTCGGAAGTTCAATATACAATTGCTTTTAAAATATAAAACCCGTGATAAGTATCAATTAAAAGCTTTTTATCAATTTTTGGCGCCATTTATATCTTAAAAAAAAAAACTTAATAAAAATATAACTCAAGTATTATGCATATCTTTACATTCAAGAATATTTCTATTTCAATCCAAATATTATACAATTACGTCATCTTACTGATGTTCAATAATAATATATATAATATATACTACTCGCTTCTAATAACATGTATCATTTGTATAAAAGATTTGATATCAAAAAAGTGGTTATAGTTACCCAAGTTATAGTTACATTAACTGGAAAGTTCGATCTTTTTAAAAAAATAAGAATAAAATTCGACATCCTATCTTTGCATCCAAGAATTTTTCTATTTTAATTCAAGTATTATATTACGTAATTATTTCTATAACATATCAAAGAAATAGCCTAAACTTTTAATCCTGTAAAGTAGAAAAGAAATTTTGTAAAAGAAAAAAGACGTTATTAATCCAAAATTAATATCAATTTGTAGTTGCCAAAAAATTTTATTGAATTATTGTACTTGTGTTTATATAAAAATAAAATATAAAAGAAATCTGATGTGTAAAAAAAAAAGTCATACAAATTCATCAAATCTTCCTTCCATCTCCAACACACACCACACACGCACGCACGCATGCACGCACGCACGCACGCACGCACGCACGCACGCACGCACACGCATACGCACACGCACATGTACCCACGAATTATGTTAAGAAAATAATTATATTCTTAAAATGTTAATCATAAATTATTATTATTATTATTATTATTATCTTTTTGAAGAATGTACCTTTTAACAAACTTTTGCTCGGATGAAATATTATGTACCCAATCTATTATTATTATTATCATTTTATTTGAATGTAACTTCCAATAAATTTTTACTTTGATTATTTGTAAAATTAAATTATGTTATATTCTATTTGTTTAGTCTGTTTAATTAAAACTCAATGTTAAAATAAAAATTCGTATTCCTTATTTAAAATAAAACCTCGATCATTCCCGCACTCTAAGGATTGCACGAGGTCCTATCCCAGATTAAAGAGATTCGTTCTCTGTCCAAAAAACGGACCACCGACCACGTTAGCACAGGCGCGAGTTATAGCGTCATCGATCCGTGCTCAAAGGGTGCGTTCGATTCGCAGATCGTTGCCTCAGCGACGATCTGAGAGAATAAAAGCAGTTCCATGCGTCCACCCGAGCTCTCTCTCTTAAACAAATCGACCTTTCCTTTCCTCCGAAGTAGTGATACTAGGCCGGTTCTAACCCAGGAGCTTCGAGCGGGGTGCGGGTGTGCGGGGTAACTCGGGGACGCGGGGGTAAAGGAGAGGGGTAACTGGTAGGCACGGGGAAGGGGGAATGCTTTGTCGATGATCCTTTGGAATGTACTTTTGAGGGGGAAGGGGAGGAGGGGGTCTTTTTTTGTCTAGGAAGAGCTGTTAAAAAAAATATTTTTGTAAAATTGACGTAGGAAAAAAGGAAAAAAAGCGCCAATATTCCGGCTGCTATGTACCTAAACAAATTGCTATTTGGAAAATTTATAATGATGTCCCAATTTAGAAAAAATATTGACGACTGTACGTGTCACATGTTAAGAGAAGCGCCAATAATCCGGCTGCTATAAACAAATGTACATGTTGCAACGAGTTAATTTCGAACAATCTCGAAAAATCCGTTATTTAATGAAAATAATGTACTTAAACAAATTGCGATTCGGAAGATTTATAACGATGTCTCGACTTAGAAAAATAGTATTGACGACTGTATGTGTCATAGCATGATAAGAAAAGTGCCGATACTCCGGCTGCAATAAACAAATGTACGTGTCACAACGTGTTAGTTTCGAACAATCTCAAAAAATCCGTTATTTAATGAAAATAATGTACCTACACAAATTTGAAAGATTTATAATGATGTCCTGATTTAGAAAAAATAGCATTGACAATTGTACGTGTCACAGCATGGTAAGAGAAGCGCCAATAATTCGGCTGCTAAACAAATGTACATGTTGTAACGAGTTAATTTCGAACAATCTCGAAAAATTCATTATTCAATAAAAATAAATCGGTAAATGGACACTTCTTCTCTCTTAATTTTTTCCTAATAATAAATATTGAAACATGCTCGTTCCTGTTTGGTCAAGTCCAAGTTTTCACGTAAGAGCCAAATAAATTTTGACAGTGACACGAAACGGAAACTATAAAACTGAATACGATTTTTTATCGATGTTACACCGATAAATAATATTCCATCATAAATACCAAGTTTCTTTTTATGTTGAAAAAAACTATTTCCGGATATCGATTGATATTATTCCAACTGTTACTTTCAAGTTATGCTGTTTTTAAAAAAAAGTCATCAAATCTTTTCTATCGAATCTTCTTATCGGAGAAAAAATTGGGGATAAAAAAAAAACGGGAAAACTTGGGCTGCTATAAAAATCCAAATTGCAACTCGGAAAATCTATGACCATGCTTCGAGTTTGACAAAGGGACAGCGAAATTACAGACGATATACAGTAGATCATTGGGTATGCGAGATCACAGTAGATTTTCGGAAGTCTTGAAGTGAATATCGACTGCGATACTGTGTGCGTGTGTAAGAAAAATAGTTGACGATGAATAATGTGTTAAATATAGAAAATGTTTAATATAAACATGGAAAACCTCAGGAATATAGTGGACGAAGAGTTTGGAGATGAACTAGAAATGGAGATTAACAATATTGATAATATTAATATTGACATTGAAGACTTCAATCAGTTACACATATACTTTACATATTTAAAATATTATAGATAAAATATTATATAGACTTTTAAAATTTAAGAAAGATCAAATGATAAACTTTTTTATAGTAATTTTAATTATTTTAAGAATTAGAGTGACTGCTCTTAAATTGAATACTTTTTCTTAATATTAATATAATATTTTTATAATATTGTTATGATCAAGCGGTGTTCCGCTCGACGCTACTCTCATACATTTCCAGCCTGAAGAAGTAATTGCTTATTTTAATAGGGTTTTAAGTAAAAGAAATTATTGTAATTCGAAGAGAGTTGTTAGTAATAGTTGATTCTTTGAAAAGTTTTCATCACTATTTATATGGACGAGAATTCTTAATAAGGACTGATCATGTTTCTCTCCGTTGATTGATGTCTTTTAGGAAACTGAAAGGTCAGTTAGTCCGCTGGTTGGAATGTCTCAGCAATATAATTTTGAAATTTCTCATCGAGCAGGAAAATCACATGGGAATTGCTGATGGATTATCAAAATGCCCCTGTGCGGAAGGTGACTGCAATTATTGCGCCAGAGTGGAAAGAAAAGAGGAGGAAAACAAAGTGGAATATTTAAGAAGGATAGTTTTAGAGGGTATCGAAAACTTGGCGGTCAGCGCAGTTAGATCCTTCGATTGTTGAAATTCTTCGAAGTAAGGAAATAGGTAGATGCTCTCTTCAACATGAAATTATTTCCGGGAATGCTTCTTCGAAAATTTATTAGTCTCAATGGGATTCTTTGGTAATTAAGGATGGAATTCTTTGTAGGGAATCTTCTGATTTGAAAAAACTATTATTCTTCAAAATGTTGTTCCTCATAAAATGATGCAACAGGAGAAGGCTCATGATTCTCCTACAGAGGGACATTTTGGAATAATAAAATAAAACTTTTGAAAAGATTCGGAAGCGTTTCTTTTGAGGGACATGCAAACAAGATGTAGAACATTGGATCAGGATCTGTAAAGTTTGTGTAGCTAAAAAGATTCTGCTGGAAAGGGAAAATCTGCTTTTCAGATTTATAATGTAAGTGCTCCCTTTGAGAGGGTGCAAATGGATGTGTTAGGCCCCTTACTGGTTTCTTCTGGGAATAAATATTTATTAGTAGTCACTGATTGTTTCTCAAAATGGATGGAAGCTTTTCTACTGAGAAATATCAAAGCTTGTACGGTGGCGGAAATCTTTATAAGTCAGATAGTATCTAGGCATGGAATGCCATTGGAAATACATACGGATCAAGGTAAGAATTACGAATCGCGAATGTTTCAGGAGTTATGTCGAATTTTAGGAATAAAGAAAACTCGCATTACTCCTCTTCATCTATAATCTAACGGTCAGGTTGAACGACAACATCAGACTTTGTTAAATTATTTGTCTAAATTTGTTTCAGAAAATCAGAGAGATTGGGATTGTTGGGTTCCTTTAGGATTATTACCTTATAGATCTTCTAAGCATGAGGTCACAGATTTTACTCCTGCAGAGTTGAATTTGGGTAGAGAATTAAGATTGCCATTAGATCTTCTTCGTGGTTGTCCTCCTGAAACCAATAATGTTTCCCAAGAAGAAGGATATTCATTTAAATTGAGGGAGAGAATGATTCATATTCATAATGTTGCGAGTACGTATGAATTTAACGTATGAATTTAAGGTTGCAAAGGATAAAAATGAATTACGATCGGAAGGATAGGACTAAATTTTATGCCTGAGCAGAAAGTTTGATTTTATCCTTTGTTGTGCGGGTCGTTTCGGTGGATCGATCGAGGAGTCGGCGAGGAGGATGCACTCACAACTTTTGTTTAATATCAATAAATTTATTTAATACTTAATACAGATTGTCCTGTTTAATTCGGACCGCGACAGACGTGACGGCACGGCGGATCTTGACCAGTCCTCTCCTAGACTCGGTCTCCCGTTTTTATCCTGTTCCAGGCGGCCGGTCCTTACCGTGTCATCAACATGTTCGTCAGCGTTCGCGGTATATTTCTGGGTCGCGCGGCGGTTTTCCGCGTAAGGGCCGCGCAACCCGGTTAGCAGTTGCTTCATGTGGGACGGTTACTCGATATTCGCGCGATTAGCACGGTAGCGTTGGTAATTGCTATCGTTTGATAAAATAATAATTCGTCGGGTAACGTATCGCTTGCCGCAATCCGCTTTGTCAGCGGTGGGCGTGATTGCGTTCTCGGCGCTCGCGACATCCCTTCCCCTTTGATGGAAGGGAACCATGGGGTTTCGGCTTCCATGTGTCCCTTGCTTGTCGCTCGCGGCATCCCTCCCCCCCTTCGATGGAAGGTGATCTTACTTGTTAGTTTACATATGTTGTCGCGTAACTGTATCATAATCGTGTGCTTATGACTAATATAATATAGCATCGTCGCGGCGCCTCTGTGCGGTCTCGCTTTTCTTTTGCTTTTTATTTTTGTTTCTGTTTGTGCGCCATGTTATTAATCCTATTATATCCTATAGTTATTATTACTACGCAAGTGCCTGTTCCCATAGAGTATACAGTGTATTTATTTTAAGTAAGTTATAATCGTTATCTTCTAGTGTTTCTCTTATTTCTTCTAGACTTATACTTAACTTGGTTAAATCTACGGGGTTCTTAATTATTTGTCGTAACGTGTCGGTTTTCGCTAGCTTATTCTTATCGGTGTCTTTATTTTTTATTTCTAATGTTATATTGTATTCGGGGAGGTAGTTTTGGATATATTTTGTTCCCTCAATTTTTCGTGCTTTTAATATTACGTTTGGTGTGATTAGTTTGCAATTATCCTTTAGTTTTATTTTTCCGGTTTCTTCTAATATAATTTTCTCTTCTATTTGCTTTTCGCACTTAATGCTAATTTCTTGCTTGTGTGCCGTGGAGTAGAGCCACGCTTGCTCCTCCGTCAATGCTATCCACAACGGTGTGTTAGATATCATATGATTCTTTTCGCAGTACTTGAGCTGTCCCGGTGTATGTGTATATATTTGCACCTCGCATGGTGCTGTTGTTTCCGCATAATATGTCGCGAAGTTCTGTTCGCATGTGTATGTGTTTGTTTCTCGTATGCAGCGTTCTAACTCTACTTCCTCCAGTAATTTGTAGTGGTGATTCTCTTTATCTATAGCTATCAAGGGATGGTTTATTTTTATGTAGGCGAATACATTCGCATGGTCGTGTACTGGTAACGGTATTGCTTTAACTAGTTTAAATGTGGGGTATGCTACTACCGGAAATCGCAAGATTGTGTATATGTATGGCCCATCTGAATACGCGCTAAAAGTAATGTATGTGTGTATGGTCTGCCAGTGCTCCGTCTGGATTTTAAAGGGAAAGTGTAATCCCATGGTTAATTGTGTAGCCGCTTCTTTGAGGGCTGTTATTATATGTTTGATGGGTAGTAGTCGTGTCGGTATCATTCCGTTTTTCCCGTATGTCAGGTAGTCTATTACATTTTCCGTGTCCTTCGTTAAATCGTTCATTATCGTTGTCAGGATTAGTAAGTGTTCGTCTACGTCTGCCTGTAGTGTTGACTCGGTCAATCGCTGTTCTAGTCGTTTTGTCGCACTCATTATCAGATTTTCATTATAATTTAAAGTATTTTCTAATTCGTCCAAGTGCGCTATTGTGGCGTTGATTACTTTTATTTGATTTGCTACTGCGTGCTGCAGTACCTTGCCGTTTGTTCGTAACGTTTGCAGTTGCTCGTCTATTAGCTTCTGATCGTCGGCGTCCATCGTTCCGAATAATATTTTGCTGACCGACCCGACCGCATCTAGCAGTCCTCGTCGTTTGTCAGTCGTTTTGTATAGCGTTTCTACTTGTGTCAACAGTAGTCTACTTGTGATCAGTTTGGTGTTTTTTCTTTCTATTATCCTCATAATGTTTCGGCAACCTAACTGGGCGTTGCCTATTACTTTTCGGCATTGTATTTCGGTTTCCTCTATGTAGTCTTGTAATTGCTGGTGTCTGATCTCTAATTCTTTTGCGCTTAGTTTTATCACTAATTTCCATGCCGATTCAGCCTGTCTCAGCTGACCGATTTCCTCGTAGTAGATTCCTGGCTGATGTGAGAACAATTCCCAGTCAAGAGTATGCTGAGAGTCAAGTGTCGCTTGTCCTGCTCTTCCCCACATAAGGAGCATCCTGCAAGTTTAGGGTTCAGGTTACTTTTCCGTGAATCCTCGTCGTGCATTTTTTATGTGCTGCGTTTAATATTATAAATTATTTTGTTCAGTCTGCCGTCGACCGTGGTCTCTCGCGCGTCGTGGACGATTTTTTTTTTTTTGTTGTTTGTCAGTTCATCAGCATGCAGTGCACTAGATGTGGTCGGGAACATGTTCCCATTATGTGCAGTGAGTGTGTGCGGCGGTCATACCGTCTGGCGGTCTAACGGGTGGCCTTGAGAATGTCGTCCAGGTGGCCATCCACGGTTGTCTGGACGGGGGAGTATCGTCCTTGTGTTCCAGCGATCTGCGTGGAGAGGTCTCCTGAGCCCGTCTGTGAGGAGTTCTACCTCCGCGATTCGTTGCGGGTGCGGGTTTGCGTTGCCACCGGGCAACGGTTCGTCGTTGTTCTGCGCGACTGGTGAGTCCTTTTTTTTTTTTTTTACTTTATTTTATGTTGTCATTATTGTTAATGTCCTTATTTTACTGCTTTTGCTTTTTGCTTTAATCTTCGATGTATAGTTTAAGTCGGTTCGCGTGCACCGTCGTAATTTTTCGTTTCTGTTTAATCTTGTAATTAACATCAGAGATTTTCTCGATTACTTGATATGGTCCTATCCATGGTGCTTCCAATTTCTTTGATCGTCCTCTGCGCACTGCTTCGTCATGCAGGAGGACCTTATCTCCTACTTTGAAGGTTTTAGTATTCGTATTTTTATCCGCATAGATTTTTGCCTTTTGTTTTGCTTCGCGAATATGTTCTTTTGCTACTTTCTGTGTGGCTCTGAGTCGTTCTCTTAATTCTTGCGCGTAGTTATCGTATGTATAATATGGTTTCGGCGGCGCTGCCAGGGCCGTAAGTAATGTTGCTCGGTGCCCGTACATCAATTCGAACGGTGTATAGTCCGTTGCTGTATGCGGTGTCGTATTGTACGTGAACATTGCGTATGGAATCCATTCATCCCAGTTGGTTTGATCCTCGTTTATATAATGCCTTAAGTATTCAATCAGAGTCCTGTGCGATCTCTCCAGGCTCCGTTGCTTTCAGGATGGTACGCGGTTGTTTGAATTTTCGCTATTTTTAGGAGGGTGCATACATCCTTGAACATTTCACTGACGAAGTTCGTTCCTTGGTCTGTCAGTACTGTCTCCGGTATTCCGAATTCGCATATTATTTTTGTAGTGAACTCTTTGGCAATCGTGTTTGCTTCCTGGTCGGATATCGGTATTGCTTTACTAAATTTTGTTAAGTCGTCTTGGAATGTTAGTAGGTATTTATTTCCTTTCATGGTGACCGTAAGTGGTCCTATGATGTCCAGGGCGCATTTTTGAAACGATCTTTCTGCCGTGTCGGTCAGTACTAGAGGCATTTTGGTTTTCTTGCTTAGTTTGTTTTTCTGGCAATATTCACATTTGGCGATGTATTCTTCCACATCTCGTATTAGTCCGTGCCAGTTGTGCATTAATCGTATTCGATTTATGGTACGTGTTACGCCTTGGTGTCCTCCGAGGGGGGCATTATGATATTCGTACATTATTTGTTCCTTGTCTTCTTTGCTATATTCGCGTTCTTCCTTGTCGCGCTCGATGCTGTTTATTTGTGTGTCAGGCGCGATCGGGTTTCTGCTGAGCGCGTCAGCATTTGTATTGCCTTTACCTGCCTTGTGTATCACCTCATAGTCGTACTCTTCTAATTTGAGCCTCCATCTGATTAATCGTGAACCAGGGTCTGTTATACTGAATAGCCAGATCAATGGCTTGTGATCTGTGATTATTTGAAATTTTGTTCCATAGAGGTATGGTCGAAAATGTTTAACGGCCCATACTATGGCTAGCAATTCTTTCTCCGTTGTATTGTAGTTTTGTTCTGCTTTATTCAGAATTCTACTTGCGTATGCAATTGGTCGGTCTTGGCCTACTGGCCCTTGCGACAATACTGCTCCGATGGCGTATCCGGATGCGTCTGTCGTTACTATAAATTGTTTAGTGAAGTCCGGGTAAGCTAGAACTGGTGTGGTCGTTAACTTTTCTTTTAATGTTTCGAATGCATTCTGTTGTTCTGCTGTCCAAACGAACTTCTCATCCTTTTTTGTTAGTTTTGTCAGTGGTTTTGCTATCTTCGAAAAATTCTCGATGAATCTTCTATAATACCCGGCTAATCCTATGAAGGATTGCACATCTTTTACCCGTTTTGGTACTGGAAAGTTTGCTACGGCCGTTATTTTCGCAGGATCCAGTACTATACCGTTTTCAGAGATAATGTGTCCTAAGTATGTCACTTCCTTTCTTAAAAATTCACATTTATTCGGTTGTAGTTTCAGATTGTAATCTCTTAGTTTTTTGAATACTTCAATTAGTCTTTTGTTATGCTCCTTCAAATTTGGTCCATATATTACGATGTCATCTAGATAGACTAGGCATTTGAGATCTTGTAGTCCGGTTAGCACGGAATTCATAAGTCTCTGGAATGTTGCAGGCGCATTTTTTAATCCAAAAGGCATTCTATTAAATTCGTAGTGCCCGTAAGGTGTGGAGAATGCTGTTTTTTGTTTGTGTTCCTCATGCATGGGGATTTGATGATATCCCGATGCTAAATCCAATGTTGTAAAGTATTTCGCGTTTCCTAGCTGGTCTAGTATGTCAGTGATATTCGGGAGCGGGAAAGAATCGCCAATTGTTAAGTCATTCAATTTCCGAAAATCCACAACTATCCGTAGTTTTCGCTCTCCAGATGCGTCTAATTTCTTTGGTACTACTAGTAAGGGTGCGTTCCACTGACTCGTGCTGGGACGGATTATCTCGTCGTCCAGCATTTTCGCTATCTGTTTATTTACTTCTGCCTTGTGCTTCTCTGGTAATCTATATGGTCGGACATTCACCGGCGCGCTATCTACTCGCGTATTTATTTCATGTGCTACTGCATTAGTGTACGATAGGCGGTCGTTTTCTAGGTGGAAGATATCGCAGAAATCTTCGCAAATCTGGTGCAATGTTTTCTTTTCCTCTTTATTTAAATGCTCGGTTCGCATTTGTCTGTGCAATTTTTCTTTACGAGCTTGAATGGGCTCGTCGCTTGCTTCGTTACTTGACACCTCCATGGTATACATGTGTGCGGCGTCTTTTGTCTTTATCTCGTCTACCGTGACTAGCGGCGTTGTTATCTCTACGGATTCTCCCGTGGTATTTATCACACTTATTGGACATACGTTTTCTTCTGGTATGACCAAACAATTTCCTATGAAAATTCCGGGTTTAGTTTCGACTGCATTTACTATTCCAATGCTATTCCGATCGGTTACTGCCTGAATTATGGTTTCACTGCGAGGCGTTAGCATGGTTTTCTTGTACGGGTAGAGTTTGAAAGTTGTGTCGCCAATACGGACTTGTTTTTTCCCATGATCGCATTTCGCTTGCTGTTTATTCAAAAAGTCTAGTCCCAGTATCCCTTCATAATTTATTGGGAAGTCATCTCTCACCACATACATAGTGTGCCGTATCTCTCGGTCTCCTAGCGTTATCGTTGCTCTTATCTTTCCGAGTGTGTGTATCTTGTGGCCCGTAACTCCGGTTAGGGCTAAACGCTCTTCGCGCATTAGTGTGTTTCCCTTTAGATTTCCTACTTTTATTAATGTCAAAGTGGCGCCTGTATCGAGGAGAAAACTTGTTTTCCCCTTTTTTGTCTCTCGCATCGGCAGGGTAATCAAATCTAACGTGGCGTTTGTGTGAGGTGTATTCACCTGTGTCACTTGATGCTCGCGTACGGTTCGCGTTATCTTTGTTCTCGGTTTCTCTTCTTCTTCGTCGTCGCCACTGCTTGTGAACGATAGGTCATCGCTCCCCCTTTGCTGCTTATTCTTTCTCATTATTACAGCGGTGTTTATTTTTCGCCCTTTTTCATTATCCTGTCTCGTGCGTCTCGGCTGCCCCTTCTCGGGCGGCCGTTCAGTAACCAGCATTCGTCGCGCTTATGACCTGCCTTTTTGCAGTACGAGCAGTATTTCTCGATGTTATTTACGTTCGCCGGCCGTTCGGCTCGCGGTAGCGGATATTTATTTGTGTATCGGCTTGAACGACAGTCGCGCGCCAAATGTCCTAGCCTACCGCATTTGTGGCACTCTAGTTTTTGATTTCGGTTTCTATACTGTTCTTGGTTGCTTCTAGCTTTCTCGTTATTGTACGTTTTTATAGGTTGGCTACCTTTTAATTTTTCTTCGGCTGTCGCGCCTAGCATTGCGGCTGTTAGATTCGTATAGTTTCTGGATCGTACTATTGTTTGTATCTCGTCACGTAATCCTAGTTGGAAATTTTCTAGGGCTAATTCTTGTATTGTATCTAGGATTGCCTTTCGTTGGTCCGCGGTGTGCTCGCGTCCTTCTACCATAGATTGATAGAGTTCCATTGCTAGTTTGTCAACGCGGAGTCCGTATTCTCGCGCGCTTTCCCCGGGTTTTTGACGGGTTATATTAAACTCTCGCTGAATGTGCGTAGTGCTACGCTTCGCCAAATAGCACATCTCGATCTCGCGCTTCAGTTGCATGAACGTGCGTATATCTCTCGTTTGGAAATCGTGCATGGCTTTCCCTGTTAGTTTCGTGCACAAGATCGCTTTTAATAATGATTTTTCATCGGCAGGATTTATTTCGCTCATCGCGTACGTGCTTGCATTTAAAAATTTTTGAACTTGGTTCCGTGATGATCCGTCCATTTCCGGGATCATATCGCGGGCTTCTTTCAGTTTCATAAACGTATGTGCGGAATCTCGCGAATTTCGGACATCGTCCCGTGTACGTCCGTATGTCATTTCTATCGGTTCGTCATTTTCTGCACTCCGATCGTAATTAACGACTTCTAGTTGGCTTATGCGGCCCTGTAGTGCTCGCATGCCTTCTATTAATTCGGCCAACATTGCATCTCGCGCGTCGTGCGAAGATTCCGCCGGGTCAGGTTTCCAGTGAGCCTGGCTTAGAGTGGCTCTCATCCTTTTTACTTCGTCGTCCAATTCTTTGTTTACTATTTGTTGTTCTTCCGCGATCGATTTTAACGGTGTACCCGAGGGTTGATTTGCCATTTCCGCTGGATTTATGTTTCGTGAAGCGGTGTAAAATTCGGTTGGATCGAACACGCTGCTATCGTAAGATGTCAATGAGAATTCTCCGCGGCTAGGGTTACTTGCGTTCGTGCCGTCGCTATGGTCAGATCTTGCGTCTGTTGGTTGTAATAGAGCGTCGTCGCGTCTCTCACTACTCGGTAGTAGGCTATTATCTATGTCACTAAGCGAAAACACGCGTTCGATTACAATGTTCGGATGTAATTCCGATTGGCTCGTCAGACTATCGTCGGAATAATAATTACTTAAATCGCGGCGTACGTTATCGCGCGGATCGCGTGAATTTTCCGTCTGCTCGGGATTCGGAGGGCTCGGGCTGAGCGCTCGGCTGGCTGACGCACTATGTAGCCACGACGTGTTTCTTTGGGCAGGAGTTTGGTTAACTCCCTCGTTCGACATCTACCTACACGCTTCTCTCGCTATCTATTGCGCTGGGCTTAATTTTCTATGACTTACATTACGCTCGCAATTCGCATGTTTGTGACGTGGCGCTGACTGTTGCGGTAGGTCGTGGCTTCTCCGGTGGCACTGATATGCTCTGCGTTGTGGCTCTACCGGCTCTTTCTCGCCGCAGGGACGTCGACTTCTTTTCCGGCCTTCTCTTTGACTTCCGATCGTTTGTTCCTTCCAGATGACTGGGTGTAGCTGCGAAACGATCCCACCGCTGCCACCAGATATGTTGTGCGGGTCGTTTCGGTGGATCGATCGAGGAGTCGGCGAGGAGGATGCACTCACAACTTTTGTTTAATATCAATAAATTTATTTAATACTTAATACAGATTGTCCTGTTTAATTCGGACCGCGACAGACGTGACGGCACGGCGGATCTTGACCAGTCCTCTCCTAGACTCGGTCTCCCGTTTTTATCCTGTTCCAGGCGGCCGGTCCTTACCGTGTCATCAACATGTTCGTCAGCGTTCGCGGTATATTTCTGGGTCGCGCGGCGGTTTTCCGCGTAAGGGCCGCGCAACCCGGTTAGCAGTTGCTTCATGTGGGACGGTTACTCGATATTCGCGCGATTAGCACGGTAGCGTTGGTAATTGCTATCGTTTGATAAAATAATAATTCGTCGGGTAACGTATCGCTTGCCGCAATCCGCTTTGTCAGCGGTGGGCGTGATTGCGTTCTCGGCGCTCGCGACACCTCAAAGAATGCGAGGAAGGGCTCCCAAGTTGCAAAGTAGTTGGGAAGGACCTTGACGATCGCGTCGGCAAGAAACGATCTTCAGGCTGGAAATGTATGAGAGTAGCGTCGAACGGAACATCGCTCGGTCGTAACATTACCCCCTTCTCTTTGAAATTGTTGTCCGACAATTCCAGGGAACTCCCTCGCAGAAAAGTCGGCTTCTTCTTCCAAGGTGAAGCTCTCAGGGAATCTGTCGGCTTCCTGCTCCCCGAGCTGCTGCTGCAGGTAAGGATGAGGTGGTTAGGAAAATGAATGATGTAGTTTATTGCATTCGAAAAAGGCATAAAAATAAAGTAGTACATTTAAATAGATTAGCTCCATTTGAGGAAAGGAAAAGAATCGAAACTGAGCCTGTAAGTGTATAAAAGAGACATGTACATTTTTCATTTTTCATTTTTGGGAGATAATTAATTTTTAAAAAAAAGTTCTTTAGTAATAGATATTGTAGATATTGTTTATGTTTGTGTTTCTTGTTTGAGGTTTGTTGGCATCGAAGGAAGATCTTCTAGATCTGCCCGAACATTCGGCTAAGAAAATCCTTTTTTTTTTTAAGAAGTCCGCCTCGCTCTCGGTTTTTTTGAACCGTGGTTTTTTTAAGGGACTTAGGGCAAATGCCGAGGCGGGAACTTGTCCAAGGACGAAAGGGTCCACGGAAACTCCCCTCCCTCCTTGTCCAAAGATTCAAGAGAGAAGTGCGCAAGACACAAACACAAGATAAAGAAGCATCTCGGAAGAAGAAAGAAGAGGGAAGATGACCTCGCAGGCATAAAATTTCCGGGAAGGGTGAAGTTTGGTTCGGCGCTTGGTAACTTGCAGCAGCAGCTCGGGATAGAGCAGGAAGCCGACAGATTCCCTGAGAGCTTCACCTTGGAAGAAGAAGCCGACTTTTCTGCGAGGGAATTCCCTGGAATTGTCGGGACGACAATTTCAAAGAGAAGGGGGGTAGTGTTACGACCGAGCGGTGTTCCGCTCGACGCTACTCTCATACATTTCCAGCCTGAAGATCGTTCTTTGCCGACACGGTCGTTAAGCGTTGTTTTGATGAGAGAGTCGTCGGCGCGACGTGCGAGTTTGAGCTGTGTCGCGGCAAATTATTATTAAACTGTGAAAAGCTCTTGTTATCGCTCCTGTGCTTAGTGCTTAATAAAGTGTTTCTTTTCTAACCGTCTCTTCCTTTTCTTGCGTGAGAGTGACACGAGTAAACCCGCCGCGAGTGCGAGAATATATAATTCTTAACTTTTGAAGTTAAAATAATAACAATTTTAATAAATTTTAAAAGAATAAATAGTTTTTATTAATTATAAAATTCTTTTAATGTCTACAAATTATTTAGTTCACTTATGAATCTATGAACCAATTAATCAAATGGAGTTAAATATTTATAATTCTGTAAAACGTGGTTAAAATTTTTAATTAAAATGACGTAGAGAGAACTATAGAAATTTTATACTTTAAAATTTATGTTTTTAGTTGTTTATAATTTTATAATTATTTTAAAGTTACTATATCAAACTTACAGATACAGATTTAAAGCATAATATTGAAGATATTAAAAAAATTATATAATTTTTAAATAAAATATAAACAAATACATAAACGTACTAATAATATTATTAATAGATTAATTTTATATATTTCTTATATCTCTTAAATTTTTTATATCTCAGTTTTATATCTCAGAATTATTAACAATAATTTATCTCTAATTTGATTTTAGTTAAATAATAGTAAACTTTTTAATTAAATTAATCTAATTTCTAAATATTTATAAGTTAAGAATTTAAGTCAAAATTAAATAGTAATTTTTTATTTTAAATGTATGTGATTAATAATAAGTATTAAATAATTAATAATGATAAACGTAATTAATAATAAGTATTAAATAATTTAATTGCTCTATAAATGTACGTATAAATGTACTGAGTTTCAGTAAAATCGGAGAATTACAGCTCATATAGCTCCGAATTTTATATTACTTTGGTTTTGGACAAAATCTTGTTCATATTTGTAAAATATTTTAACTTCTACGTGATGTTAAATAATTTTCTATTCGATTAATGAAATGTTTTTTATATCTTTATATTTATAAACTTCAATGTCACTTTTGTAGATCATGAATAAAAATAAAAATTTTTCAAATAACGGACAAAAAATTTAAAATTATATACAAAATTGCGTTATTTATACGTTTTATAATTATAATTTATACGTTTTATTTATAATTTCTTACGTTTATGGACTGTTACGTCCAGACCCCGGAATTATTACTTAAAAGTTGAAGGGATGACACAAGAAAAGACGTAATATTCTCTACCGAATATCCTCTCGCAGATGACTGCTCTGGAGCGTGCCTGCGAGTCGAACGCACCGTACAGATCAGCCGATATGGGTCAACGTCTTAAAAAAGACGCTATGACTCCAACTGCGTGACGTACGTCCGTCGGTTTGTTAATTTAGACAAGAGAATTTAATCTCTTTTGCTTGGAATAGGACCATATGCGATCCCCGAGAGCGGGCAGGAACGAATGTAACGAGAGGATTAAATTACGAATAAATAAATTAATTTATTGTTAAAGTAAACATTTAATTAATTAACGTGAAACGAACAAAATACAAAATTAAAACATAAAATACTTAACATAAAGGAGAAATGGTACGCATAGTAACTACTCGGTAGATAATGGTAACAGTTAATATCCTTTCGAAATTTGGGGGCATGAGAATGGAAAAGAATAAAATTGCATATAAGTGCATGTAAGTGTAGCACACGGGTGTTACAAAAGTGCGGAGGACATAGCGATTCGGGGTAAGACTCTACATTAAAATGTTTAGAGCTATGCTCGGTTTTTACAATATAAGTGAATTAAAAATAATAGAATAATTTAAATAAATATTTATGTAAGTATAAAAGTGTTAAATCTTCAGCACGGTAGGCTCAGAAAGCAAGGGAAAGGGGAGCAAGGGAAACAATCGGTATTTAAGTGGTAATGGGTAAATTACAGATCATGTTAATCCATGCGACTTACTACTGCGATGATTACAAAAAAAATGTCGTTGTAGTTGGATCGGCTAAAAACAACGGGAGTTGGGCCAACGGCCAGCGGTTGGTTCTCTGCAGGGTACTCCTGGAGTTCCGCAGGGAAGTAGAAGAAGCAAGGGCGCACAAAAGAGAAAATACTCCCGTTTTGAATACAAATAAATGATAATAAAGAGAAGTTATAAATTTACTTTAATTCACCAGTCTCAATATTAAAACATTAATAATTAAATCTGCGGTTACTTTGGAGAGAAACTACAAAGATTAAATTGCGAGTTAAGGAGCGAATGCGAACGCGAACAAACGTGAATGCACACGTATGTCCGTAAAAAGATTTAAGATTGCTCGTGAAAAAAACTGACGGATCAGAACGCGTGAAGACTGCCGGTCAAAAGATAGTAATCAAGTGCGTTTCCTTCGGAAAGGATCTTAGTAAAAAGCTGTTGCGAGGGTGGGGCTTCGGTTCGAAATTAAGAGTATCTCGCGGATCTTTAACGAATAAGAATTAGCGAGGGATCATTGAGGGATCATGTGGGAGAGTTAGCCTATCGTAGTTCTGAATTTTGAAAAAAAGTGATTGATACAGGCAGAATTTTTAGAGAGGATATTTAGGTAGTGGGTCTGAGCCTCTATTAACATATGGCATCTAAATATCTAAATATTTGTGGTTGAATGGATGGTCGGCGGATTAAATAACTAACGCTATGAAGGCGACTATTCGAGCACGCAGCTTGCTATGAGGGAAAACAGATACCTACTTTGATAATTTATAATTTTCCGTCGTCGCTAGTGCACTAAGGGTTTCTTTGCGTTCATATGGCTGTCAAGTGTTATTTTAGTTTAGTTGCAATTCAATCGGGTTTTATAGCTTATTTGTTAGTTCGAAAAGCGAGTCCTCAACAGTCTGAGGTCCATTATTATCGTTATTTTTTCGTTATATTTTGATTATTCAGACTGACGGAAGTGTATTTCCGATCAGATATTGCTCGAAGCGAGCATGTCCGGCTTGGATCAGCGCTCGACGCAGGTTTACAAATTCATTTCCTGCCTTATGTTTAACGATCATTGAGAACTGCGCCGTCGGCGAGGGGGTGGATAATTTGAATCCATCCCTTCCGTTCTTCCGCTAAGATTCGACATAAAGTCCTCGTGTCCTGCGACCACAGGTCACAAGGAATGAGGGGAGTCAGATGAGCTAGCCCGCAGGTAAGAGCTTGCCACGGTAGCTCGCGAAATACATTTTCCAGAAAATATATATCTGAGTAATACCTCGTGTAAACTCGCCCCCAGTCACGAAGAGCGATCCTGGCTGTTTGTATGTTGAGAAGAACCGCGGTTACGAGGTCTCTCCGCCATGCGTTTCCCTCTTTAACGGCTACTATATCGTCTTGTTTCACATCACTTAGGTAGCGCAGCTGGTCCTGTTTTATAATCATTCTCTGATGTAACTCCTGGTGGAACTTTTCCAATGCAGCTTCGCCGTTTTTTAGCTGGACCCAAAAGAGTAATGGCGATTCTACTCGCAGAATCTTCACTTCCAAACATCCGCATGTTAAGAAATTAGTGTCATGTGATTCGATTTCCATTTTTATTGTTCTAGAAGAAAGATTTGGTTATAGTAAACAATAATATATATATATATTAAAAAAAAAGGAAATATTGTTAGGTAGGGAAAAGGTTGGGGAGGGGCAGGGTGACATTGCCCTCCCCCTCCCCAAGTGAGGATGGCGGCGGGGCAGGTGTCCTTTTCCAGGGGCTGGCTCCTCCGGGAGCCAGTACGGGCCTCGCGCACCCGGAATACCCGAGCTGGTGTGAATGGGAGAGAGAGTATGTGTGATGGATGTGTGAGACACGGTGGAGGGTCCTTGGATATTCCCGGTAGACTAACCAAGGGGGGAGTAGTTGCCCCCCGACCGGGCTGGGAGGTCGGGGCTGGCGTCGCGACCTCTGGGGTAGTAATATGGGTAACCGTAAGTCCTGCAGCCTCCTCCGGGAGACTGCAGGCAAAGATCCCGTGAACCCCCATGTCGCGATGGCCGCCCGCCTTTCAGTGGCTGGAGCCTATGCCGGAGTTGAAGGGGGCCTGAAGGCGTGTGTGTGGGGAGTTACGTGGCCAGTATTCTCCCATACCCGGAGCTGCATAGGGTAAATTGCAGCACCGTCTAGCCTGAGGCACGGATGTCCGCCCTTCGGAGGGGTACGGATCCGTGTAATAGGGGTGACGATAAACCTTTAGCATCATTTATGGCGCGGGCCTATCCCGTAACCTTTTTAGTAGAGTCTTTCTTACAAGTGCAGATAGGGTGGGCCGCCTGACAAGCCGCTTCTCGGCTTCTGTACTCTTCACTAGGGACTTCTTTTCAGCGGGGAAGTAGCCCTACCGCGGGCTCCCATGATGGGCGAACCGCTTATTACTTTTCGACTAGGGATGGATCCGCAAAACGTTAATTCTCGGACGGATCTTTCGTATCGACTGAGGCTATACCAATGGACACGAGTTTGGCATCCCCTTCTGGATCGCGAGTTCCCAGGATCGCGTCGGTGGAGGATGTCAAGGTACATATCGAGCGCCTTCCTGTGGCTACTCCTAGGAGGCTCAGTGTGGGCCGTGCTTCCGTGCGGTCTCCGGCGCTGAGCGAACGATCGGTGAGTGTGGCTGATCTTACCGCCCGTGATGTCGCGATGTTGGAGAGACCCAAGAGGGGTCGTCCTCCGGGCCCTAACTACAAGGGTCCTTATAATCCGGTCCCGAAGGAGGCGGTCACTGTGTGGTCTACGGGGGACCTGGGGTCTAGGTCGTCCCGGCTGGAGGATGATCGTCTGTCTTCGTCCGGCAGCGTGGGATCTCGTTCGACGAGGAAGAGGAGAGCGATTGTCGCCGATAGTGACGGGTCGGATGACGCTGGTAGGGGTGAACCGGAGGCGATTGATGATCCGGTTGATCTTCAGATGCCGACGACTCACCTTGGGGCGAGATTGGCGTATTTTGCCGACGAAGCCGAGTCTCTCCGCTCTAGATGCGGTAGGTTGAAGGGGGAATTCTCTGGCAAGTTCCGTTCCTACTTCGGCAAAATGAAAATCATTTCCGAGGAGCTTACCAGAAGGGCCGAGGCAAAGTCGGATGATGATAAACTGAGGCGTACGGTCATGTCGCTTTCCAAGGAGGTCAAAGCTCTAAACGAGGAGATTCAGCACTTGAAGAAGGAGAACAGACGCCTCACTCTTGAGAGTCGTAGGTCTCGTGACGAGCGTGTTGAACTTTTGGATGTTCCCGCTGTCTCGAGGGTGGATCATTCCTCCCCGCGTCGTTCGAAGAGGTCTCCTAGGGAACTTTCCGAGGAGCCCAGGAGGAAGTTGTACAGCGAGGTTTGTGCTCCCTCTGTACGCGAGGATGGGGGCTCCTATAGCCTCCCGGTGGTTGAGGAGAGAGTGGCCTCGGTGGTCTTCAGTCGGCTGGTGGAGCTGTTCGCCTCTCACGGGTTTCTTGGCCCGCGCTCGATGGCACCCGCGTCTGAAAAACGTAAACCCGCGGGCTCTTCCGTGGTTAAGAGGGTAGGAATTAAGGACAACAAGCCTAGGAGATCCTCGACTGTTAAGTCTTTGCCGGATCACTCGGACTTGTCGGCTACGGACGTTTTCCCTCCCTCCGTAACGGACACCGACGGAGAGTGGAAGACGGTTGGTAGGAGGAAGAGGAAGAGGACCAGTGGGAAGGATAGGAGAGACTCGCTTCTTCCCCCCTCTCTACCCGGTCTGGGGAGAGCGGGAAAGGGAGTCCCTCGGAGGAAGGATTCAGGGAAGAATGAGGATACGGATCGGCGTGTGGGCGATCGGCGTCGTCCCCCTAGGTCCTCCACTGTGGTTATCAATTTCAAAGACAAGGAGACGATTCCCGAGGCTTTTAGGAAAGTCAGGGAGATGGTTCCCCTGAGTCAACAGGGTATCTCCCGTGCTAGTACGAGATATACCGGTGCCGGTAATGTTCTCATCGAGGTATATGGGGAGGATAACTCGGCCAAGGCGGACCTCCTCGCCGACAAGATCAGGCAGGTGGTGAGCCCTAGTGTGAAGGTCTCTCGCCCTGTGAAAATGGCTGAAGTTAAGCTATACGGCCTAGAGGACTCTGTATCTAGAGGGGAGATTGCGGATGCGATCGCGAATACGTGCAACTGTAAGAGTGATGGTATTGACCCTAGTGCTCCTTTAAAACTTGGAAATAGGCTTAATGTCGTCTGGGTCAAATGTCCCCTCGTAGTGGCGTTGAGGCTCGTGCGGGAGGGCCGGTTTATGATCGGTTACTCTAATGTTAGGGTCTCTCTTGAACCTCAGAGGAAGGTGCAATGCTACCGGTGTCTTGACTTTGGCCACTTGAGCTCGTCGTGCAAGAGTGGTATCGACAGATCTGGTTCGTGCTATAAGTGCGGTGAAAAGGGGCACGTGGCCAAGCAGTGTTCCGGTGTGCTCCGATGTGTTCTGTGCTTCGAGGCGGGTATACAGCACAATCACCGCATTGGTAGCGTCCGTTGCGGGGCGATTAAGTTCCCGGGGAAGCTCAAGCCGGTTCGGAGGCTGGCCTCGGTGGAGAACGTTGAAATGGACCTTCACAAGGACTAGGGTTCTC
Organism: Pogonomyrmex californicus; assembly: GCA_024349325.1. Lineage (NCBI taxonomy): Eukaryota > Metazoa > Arthropoda > Insecta > Hymenoptera > Formicidae > Pogonomyrmex > Pogonomyrmex californicus. Next base: position 157,477 of record JAECZD010000045.1, read on the forward strand.
CAGGTCAACTTGAACCACGATAAGATGGCTCAGGACCTGATGATCCGCTGGATGGAAGAACGCAGGATCGCGGTTGCTGTCGTGTCGGACCCCTACAGGCCTGCCGGCTCGGGTATGTGGTACTGCTCGAATAATCTTAACTGTGCTGTCTTAGTGTTGTATAATAAGGGTTTAATCTCGTCGTCCCTTATGTGTCGCGGTACTGACTTTGTGGCTGTTACGATCAGCGGTTATCGTCAGCTGCTACTCTCCGCCTAGTAGATCTGTGGTAGAGTTTAACGCGTTTTTAAATAACATTCAGGACGTTATCGGTCCTGGCCCGCGTTCTAGATGTGTAGTCGCCGGCAACTTTAACTCGCGCTCGACATACTGGGGTGACCGAATCACATCTGTCTGCGGCGAGTTGTTGGAGTGCTGGCTGGACACGATGGGTCTATACGTGGCAAACGATCTCGGGATTCCCACGTGCGAGAAGGTTCAGGGCCGGTCGATCGTTGACCTGTGCCTGGTGTCGAGTGACGTCCCCCGGAGTTCTATCAGATGTAAAGTGGACGAGCTCAATTGCTCGATGTCTGATCACCGGTATATATATTGGAGCATCGACCGTCCTCGCTCCGGCGGGGTCTTTGACAGATGTTCTGTCTTGGGTTGGAGTGCCTCGCTTCTCGACAGGGACAAGTTCGAGGAGTTCTTCCGTCTCCAGTCCTCGCTTACGGAGATCGATCACTCCTCGTCGGGCGCGGATCGATTGGCGGCCCGATTATCGGGCGATATCGCAATCGCCTGTGACGCGTCTATGCCGAAGACCCGGTCTCGTCATCGGAGAAGGGCGTACTGGTGGTCTGAAGAGATCGCGCTCCTTCGTTCCGACTGCAACAAGGCGAGAAGGAGGTACGTAAGGGCGCGGAAGAGGAACATCCCGGCTGGCGATCTGGAGGTTCTCCGCCTCTCCTACCGTCGTGGGATGAGGAGGGTCAAGTCTGCGATATCCAGGGCGCAGAAGAGCGCGTGGGCTGATCTTATCGATGAGATCGACAGGGACCCTTGGGGTCGCCCATATAGGGTCGTGATGAGGCGGGTCCGGGATCGCGAGTCCTTGGCCCCGATCGACTATCTGGACTTTCCTCGTATCGGTGAGATCGTCCGTCTCCTGTTTCCGTCCACGGAGAGGATTAGCTGGGTGATGTCTCGGCCCGACCGTGATCTCGTTCCGGAAGTTACGGCCGCCGAGGTCGAGATTGCGCTCAAGAAGTCGTATTCTCGCCGCGCTGCGCCGGGTCTCGACGGCATTACCGCTCGTGCGGCCTCGATGGCTCATGTTGTCAACCAGCGTTGCATGCCGTTATGCTACACCCGTTGTCTCAGGGAAGGTGTATTCCCGACCATTTGGAAACGCGCGAGGCTTGTCTTGATCCGTAAGCCGGGTAAAACGGACGACGCACCTTCGTCCTTCCGACCTATCTGCCTTTTGAGCGACTGGGCAAGGTACTTGAGCGTATTATAGCGAATAGGATCCTGGCGTACCTGCAGTCCCTTCCGAATGGAGGCATCAGCTCCTTTCAGTTTGGATTTCGCTCGGGCAGGTCTACTTGCGACGCGATCCTCTATATGAGGAAGATTGTCGATGGGTTCACTGCGCAGGGTAGTTATTGTCTGGCCATCAGCCTGGATATAAAGAACGCTTTTAACTCCTTGCCGTGGAACCGTATCGTGGAGGCTCTGTGCTCTAAGTTCGTCCCCCCCTATTTGATTGATGTCATTAGGGATTACTTGTCGAATCGTTCGGTGATTGCGGTTAAGAGTAACGGCAGATCTGTAACCTATGAGATGTCGTGCGGTGTCCCTCAGGGTTCCGTTCTCGGACCACTTTTGTGGAATGTTACGTATGACGCCATTCTCAACTTGGGTCTTCCGGGAGGCACACACGTCGTCTGCTTTGCGGACGACACGTTGTTACTGGTGTCTGGCGAATCGAGGGAGCCCCTGCGACACAGGGCGAACCTTGTGTGCGAGATTGTGCTTATGCACATTAGAAGCTTGGGCTTGGAAGTCTCCCCCCCTAAGACGGAGGCTCTCCTCTTCTGTCCCCGCGGTGCTAACTCGGATCCCATACGGATCTCCCTGGAGTCGACCGTTGTCTCTACCAGTGGGTCCATGAGATATCTGGGAGTCGTGATCGATGACCGGTGGCGTTTCTCTGAACACCTCAGGCTGGTCTCGTTGAAGGCGGAGAGGCTTCTAAATGTCCTTAGCGTATTGATGCCCAATTTGCGCGGGCCCTCGGTTAATAAGCGTCTACTCCAGTGTAGTTCACTCGGTTATGCTTTATGCATCCCCGGTGTGGGCGCTGGACTACGTGTTTACCGGTAGAAACATGCGTCCGATACACCGCGTTCAGCGACGTCTGGCGATCCGGGTGATCTCTGCGTACCGCACGGTTTCGTTTGTGGCGGCCACGTTATTGGCCAGAATCCCCCCGTTTCGCCTTTTGGCGGAATATAGGCGATATGTATATAATACTGTTGCGGACGTCGAACGACGTAATAATTGTAGAATCTCGTTGGCAGCGAGAAGAGTCGTGAGGAACAGAGGCGGAGAGATCATGCGTGACGCCTGGCGAGCGCAGATAGAGGGGATGGGTCCCGAAGACCCTGCGGCGCGTTTGAGAGGTATGATCCTCCCATATTTTAACGAGTGGATGACCCGTGAGTACGGAAATCTCACGTACAGACTGTCTCAGCTCCTGACGGATCACGGCTGTTTTAGTGTTTATCTGTGTCGCATAGGGAAATATTTCTCGGAGGGTTGCGAACATTGTGAGTTCGGTAGAGACGACGCGTCGCATACCTTAGCCAGGTGCGAGGCCTGGTCCTTCCTTCGCGACGAACTCTGTAGAATAGTCGGCAGGGCTCTCACTGATGACTCGGTGATCCCTATAATGTTATCGGGCGAAGAGAATTGGGAGCTGGTGTCTTCCTTTGCGGAGGAGGTGATGCTGACGAAGGAGGAGTCTGAGAGGGTCAGACAGCAGGTCATTTCCTCGCCTGGATAGTCTCGCATCCTCGGGATGCGATATATCCTGCCGCGACGAATGATGCGGTTGGCCACCCGCATGGGCAATGGCATTGTTCGTTCGCGTGGCCGGGTACATCCCGCGTTGTATCCCTTCCTGTGTCTGTTTTGTTTCTCCTCTCGGTATCGTATACTATCGTGTCTCTGTTTGTTTATTCATCCGTGGTGTATATATATTTGTTGGTGTACATACATATATGTTATTTTATTTAACTTACCTTGGTGTGAATGTTCGCTTCCGAACTGGATACGCGGCTTCGGGTTCTCTCGTTCTCGCGCCTCCTGTTTGGTTCGTATGCGTCCGTACTGGAGACCTGTAACGCAGGTTTGTATATATAGTAGTGTAAATAATTACCGTTTTGATGAAGCGACTTTTGTCAGGACTGGAGTGATCCTGAAGTTGTGCTCTGCGTTCCGGGATCTTTCCTTGTGTCGTGTAGGAATAGATAGAGGATGGTTTTTAGTGGGTAGTTCCCGAATAGCGGGAGAGTCCCACACTCCCTGGAGGGTACGGTTACCTCTAGGGGTGCATAAAGGCATTTTCCTCCTCTCGAAAAAAAAAAAATGTGTCCTCGCTCCGCCGCCCAAGGGAGGATAGGAATTGGGCTGAAAGAGCCCGACTGGCTAGCTGAGCACCCGGAAGTATGCCGCTGGTCGTTCCCGGGCGCTCGGCTAAATGGCCGAAGAGGACACCGTGTGATTTTAGTGGGTAGTGGGGGAAATAGTCCCCTGAGTCCCATACTCCCCTAGGTACAAGAGACCAGGGGGGTGCGTAAAATGGTATTTCCACACGTAAAAAAAAAAGATAGGGAAAAGGTGGTTTTTTTTAAAATATCGAATAGGGAGGGGAGGGTATACAGGTTGCAGATCTTGTTAATTTGGTTATTCGATTGTATCTGGTTTTTTGCTTATCTCGGCTGGGGCCGTGGGTTCGGGATTTTCAGGCTTGTTTCTCTTCTTTCCTAAGTGTAATAGAAGTTGAGTCCCATATGACTCCTATCAAGTATATTGACCATCCATATACGAGAGTATCTAATATTAATTTTATTATTCTCCCTACTAGGTATATTCCAATAACTCCGGCGCTGATGTTTCCAAAGATTAAAAATTTACTCCAAAATTTCTGCAGATTCAGCTATTTTTGTTATAGATGCTTTATCCATTAAATTTGAGAACGACCCTCCGCTCAAAGACGCCGGTCGTCCCATCATTCCTCTGGCCATGGTATTGAGTACTGCCGGCCTCTCGGCAGAGAACATTATATGATCGCAAAGATCTTCAAGATCACTATCAGTGTATATTCCGCTCGTTGCGAGCGCTCCAGGATTAATATTTCCATCGGTTTAGTCATAAGTTTCATGATGGTCGATGGTTGTGCATCCACCGATCTTGGCATTAATTTATACCATGCATCTCCTAAGAGATACACAGCAGGTGTAAACAAAATTACATGTTACTTGAGTCCCTTGGCGCAAAAGAATATGAGTCTGCGGGGTAAAAAATAAGTATTGTTTTCTCGAATTATAGATAGCTGGTCGTAGCAATCATTGATTCGTGCAATTTTCACTTCGACGGATACGCACTTTACGATGTGAATTACCCGCCAATAAAGCCATATATCCCGGTCCTTTCATTAAATGGTAGGCAAAAATATCTGGTGATTGTGTAGGCAATGGCTAAAGCATTTTGTAACATTTTGTGTTCCAGTGTACATTGTTGTAGTAAAATATTTTGGTATAATTGATTTATTTGTGTGCGGATATGTTTTTCGACGTATACGAATTTCGAGTTCATATAAGTAAAGATGTCGAGGTTAGAGACTCGAGATTGTTTTTTAAAGACTGCTACGTCAGGTGAGGTTTCAAAAATAATTAACTTGTGTATAATATAATAATTAACTTGATGTTCCGTGCGTATGAGCGTATATCCGCATGTTGCATACTTTCCTTTAATTGCTAAAACAAAAACAGTGTCTTGAGCAGTTAGAGTAAACCGTTACAGGTTGTTCATATTTTCGCTCATATTATCTAATATTTTGTTTGCATATCCGCTATATAATACTCCATAATTATTATTAATAAATTTACAAGAATCTGCAGGCACTGGATTCCAAAAGCTATCGCCTCCTTCTACTCGTATATCCGCGCAACAAGTAGCGCTAAGTTCACTAAGCTACTCCTCTGAGTAGTACTCGATTGGTTTATTCGTACATCGGCTATGTAATCTTGTAACGTAATCCTTATACTTGCGAGTACGACAACGTCTGTCCACGTGCCGTACAGATCTGAATATGTGCTCCCTTTGTATGCATTGTCGCATCTATGTTGCCTGCTAATGTCACCGGTCGTGCTGAGGTGTGATTCGATTTTAATCTGGTAATATATGTGTTGTGTAATTGATAAGTTCTATAGGCATGCATATGCTGGCATACTTCGCGCGATGTTTCTTCTATGTAGGAATATTTGCCGTTAAAAACGTCCATGGAGTGAGAAAACATGCCACATCTTTTGATCATTCGATTTCAACTTTGCATTGAATTACTCTTACTGCCTCGAATTCATTTATCTGTAATAATTGTACATAGATTGTAATAATTTTACTGCTAGATTCTACGTTTTATGATGGAATGTCACATTCCTCGATATTTAACAAAGGTGGTGTAATTTGCAAATGACGATCCGCAATCATAATCTATGATTCCATAATTTTCGACCGCGTTATTAAGATTATCAGGATTATGGTGATTATTCTCGTGATTCGATGATCCATCTGAAATTTCGATTATCATTATTATTTATTTGAATGTTAGTTCCTTATTGATGGATATGATAATGGTTAATTTGTAATTCTGCTGTTTCTTTGTTTATTTATGGGTTTCAAATTTTTCACAGGTCGCGTTTGTTAATTTTCGTAATGTCATTCTTAAGTATTCTTATTGTTTAACATATTCTGGAAACCAGGGTTGATGATAAAAAAAAATTTATCTGTAATGGTAAAATTTGGACCTTAGCAGGCAGGCAGGTTTGTTGACTTCTGCCATTATTATCAAAGTATTGTCTCGTATTTTCTCGGATTCTCCCCCTTTGGTCTCGTTTTTGTTGGGTTTTACGACTTATTTCTGAAACATGTGTATACCGAGTGTTCGTAGTAATGCGATGAAACTAGTTTTCCATAAACGTCTTCCACCGGTGAGTTTTAAACAGATTTCCTTTTTATATTTATAAAAGATTTCGTGAGCCCACAGTTATTCTTGAGTCTCTATACGATAAGGATGGCCGCACGATTTTTCGATGATTATGGGCGTGATAGTGGCCTGACTAACGAGGCCGGTTCGATGGGAGATAGTGTGAAGAAGGAGATGCGGGGGTTATTTATCTTGTGTCCTCGCGATTCTCCGTGATCCCGTTTAGATTGTCTTTCGATTTCGAGCGGCGCTTATCCTAGAGGTTTTCGAGGAATTCGTCGCGAGAGCTGTGTGGGTCCGGGTCGCCATTCTCCGAACCCACGGAATCCAGGCGGAAACATTGCAGCTTCGCCGTCGCCGCAACCGGCTCGTGATGCCGGTCGTTCCTTCTTTCCGTCTCCGGATAGGATCGTACCGGAGCTGCCCGAAGTTAATGTGGCACGATTATCGCCACGATCGCGTCTCGAGTAATTGCGATATAATCGGGTGGACGACGGACGTCCGCTTCGTCCATCCCGTTCGTGGATAATATGGGAAAATCATCCCATAACCGAAGTGGATAGTGACGGTGAAATAGTGTGGTGGCTTCGTGGGCCGGAAACGAATGCCCAAGAAGGTGTAATGCCGGTTGATGGTATGGATTTGCCAGAGCCAGGTGAGTTTCCTGGCTCGGTATCGGAAAGGCGCGACGAGTTCTCCTCGTCGTGACCTAGACGACGACCTGGAGGAACTGGTGGACGACGCCTCCTGTCACGTTATCGACGGGGTCGGGGTAGAGTCAGGATGTCTCTATACAACGCCTGAGACCATCCGGACTAGACTGTCAACGAGGTGATGGCCAAGACCGAGGCGTGGGCAGAGCTTCTCGACATTCACCGCCGTCATGAATGTAACTTCCACCGATGAGTTTTAAACAGATTTCCTTTTTATATTTCCTTTTTGTTTCTTTTTTGTGTATGTTCTTACTGGTAGGTTATCGAATAGTTAGGTAATTAAGTTATCATTTATGCATATCATTCCTTCTTTTCTTCGACTATTTTCGGGTGGGATTAATTATTGATTTTAATAATCGACTGTTTTAATATGTGATATTCATAATCGGTTAGTGCACCACTCGACTGTTTTTCTTTATACAAATTCTTACATTATTTCTGTTCAATATTTCTAACACCTCGTGAGATCCAGTATATTTTATTAATAATAAATAATGAAATATTGAATACATAAAAATAAAATGACGTATATAAAAAATATTAATCTGTAATTTGGATATTTTCTTCCAATTCTCAGATAAAAGTGAAAAAAAAGAGAAACAAAAAAATGTACCAATTGAAAAATAGAAAAAAAGGAGATCAACAGAAATCACTTATAAGAAAAAGGTAAAAGATTTCTTAATCATTACAAATATCTGAGAAAAAAATGACTTTGTTGAAAGTGTGTGTAAAAAGTAAATTTTCTTCTTTTTGTTACAGAAGTGCAAGCAGTGTAATAAATATATGCCAAATTTTAAACGACACATAATGACGCATATTGCAAATAAAATTTCTTGTGACATATGCAGACTTAAACCGTTCGGATTTAAAAAGACACCAAAGCGTTCAACACAAAAAATAAAAATTATTCATATTATATTCATATTAATATCGCTTCTTGTATGTAATGTAAATGCCGTGTATTTATTTTATCTTCTTGGCCTCTCCGTTTTTATCTAAGTGGGCAGGAGCGGCCGATGCTATGCTTTTTAATATGTTAAGTTTTTCTCTTTAATTTATTTATTTTTAATTATGTATATTTAGTAATTAATTTTTAGTTTTTAAGCTATGCAGACAGGACTCCTGCCCGCCTCTTTTTAGTTTCCGGACATCTTATACTTTTTATTTATTTTATATATTCTTTTGACCGGACAGTTGTTTTACACCGCTTTTTGTAATTTTTTTTACTTATATTTTTTTGTTATTTTTATTTTTATTTATTTACATTATTCTATTTTGTTTTTTTCTCCATTTGTGGAATCATACATATTCAAGTGTGGGTGCCGTGTTACTTTATATTTTAAACAAGTGTAAGTGTGTTCTAATGAAATGTGTTAGAAACACATTTTATAGAGTAATTAATTTTTGTCATCTTTAAAACTTTACATAAATTGTTTTTAATGTTTAAAATAAATAAACTGTAAAAAATATATATTTTAAAATATATATTAAATATATATTTATATTTTTTAAATATATTTTTAAATAATTTAATATTAAACATTTCGCCGATCAGCTTGCCCTGACATGTTGTCAAGGTTATGTTTCTGAGTAATATTTTAAAGGTTTTAGCAATTGTTCATTTATAAGTTAGTATTTATTTACAACTTATTAATGAAACAATTTTCATAAATAAAAGAATTTTTAGATATAATGTATATGAGTAGGAATTTGTAGATTTCCTTTTAATGCATCGCTACGCACGAGTCGCGTGGTATCGCCGCTTGGAGAAAACAATTTTTTGCATGCCTAATAACGATAATCACCAGGCGGGAATATCTCACCGCACGCTTGCATTTGCCGAACTAAGACGATGATTTTTCAGAATTAATAACTCGATAATTGCGAAAATTGCGATTATTGCGAAAATTGCGAAACAGTAGAGGACTTTTCTATTCAATTTTATCAGCTCTACCTGCCCATGAGAGGCGATACAACCGATATCAGACATGTATATGTATGTATGTATGTATGTATATGTTAATTTCTTTGTTACATGGACTATATTAATGAAGAATATTGTGACACGTTACTTACCAGGTGTATGCATAAGTTTTTTCCGGTTTTTTAGTAAAAAAAGACACGTAATTTTCAAGGAAATTAATTTTTTTATTCAAAATATTGGCCATCGGCTTCTACACATTTCGCCCATCTTTCAGGTAATTTATGAATACCATGCCAGAAAAATTGCTTGTCTTTTGCGGCAAACCATTCGTCGAGCCATTTTCCAACTTCCTCGAAATTGCTGAAGTGCTGCTCTGCGAGCGCGTGCCCCATTGATGCGAAGGTGATAGTCAGATGGCGCCAGGTCTGGGAAGTACGACGGGTGCGGAAGGATGTCCCATCCAAGCGATTTCAAGATGTCTTTCACTGGTTTTGCTGTGTGAGACGGCGCATTGTCGTGTAACAAAATCACTTTGCCATGTCTTCTGGCCCATTCCGGTCGTCTTTCGATTAATGCGTGGTTTAAATTAATCATTTGTTGGCGATAGCGTTGTGTCTTAACGGTTTCGCCGGGCTTCAAGAGTTCATAATACACAATACCGCTCTGGTCCCATCAGACACTGAGCATGGTCTTCTTGCCGAAGCGATTTGGCCTTGGTGTTGATGGACCGGCTTCGCCAGATGAAAGCCACGATTTTTTCCGCTTCGGGTTTTCAAAATAAATCCATTTTTCGTCACCCGTCACAATTCGATACAAAAATGATTTCCTTTCGTGGCGTTGAAGCAGCATTTCACAAGTGACTTTGCGATTTTCTATTTGACGTTCATTCAAATCGTGTGGGACCCATTTACCGAGTTTATTGATCTTTCCCATTGCTCGTAAACGTCTGCTGATTGTTTCTTGTGATACATGTAATGCTTCTGCTAATTGCCGTTGAGTTTGAGTTGGGTCATCATCCAATAACTCCTGCAATTGCCGTCTTCGCATTTTTGTGGTCTACCAGAGCGCTCACTGTCTTTCACATTAAAATCACCACTTTTAAATTGTCGAAACCATGTCTCACATGTTCTAATCGATGGAGCGTGTTCACCATATGTTTCTACCAGCAAACGATGACTTTCAACAGCCTTTTTCTTTTGATTAAATAAAAAAAGCAATGCGTGCCGCAAATGTTCTTTTTCAGGCACAAAACTCGACATGATCACTGAACGATAAAACAAAGACGCTAGTTTTTAGCGGACTCAACTTGTGTGTGTTTGTAGTTTTAAATGTCAGACGAACAAAATGATGTATGTGTCAAATTAATACACTGCGTACTTTTCGCTGGCGACATCTCTTAGTTAAACCGGAAAAAACTTATGCATACACCTGGTATTTATGGTGCAAGTAATAAAAACGCACATGCAGCAAGACAAATATACATGGAATGTTCCTTTAATCATAATCAGAATACGCCAGACCCAAATGTATTTCTTCGCCTAATAAATCGAGATAACAAGCTTAAGATAACAAGCTCAATCCAAACAATAACAAAAAATGTTGGCGCAGGTCCTGATTTTATCGCTAGAACACTTGAAAATGAAGACGAAGTATTACGCATTGTAGAAGAAGATCTTACAACGAGTATTCGTGCAGTAAGTCATGAAATGGATATTTCAAAATCGACAGGAAATCGTCAGGAGACACGGTAGTCAAGTCAACTGAACGCTACCGTGTGACTTTACGCGAGTCGGCGAGATGCGAGCACCTAAAACTATCAGATCTCAGTAACCGATAAACTGATCAATTTCTAAGTAGGCTCAATCGGTAGCTTCAGTTCGACTTGTATAATAAAAGTATTTTTGTTTTTCTACTAAGCGCCCTACGAGTGAAGATATTTCTACGCAAAGTCCGATTTGAAAATTTTTACTTTAAAAAACGTCGTCGTCGTCGTCGTCTCCCATGTACAGTTGCAATTTCTGTCGCGAGAACCGCTAATTCGCTGATTCGCTTAGTCTTACAGTGACCCTGATTATCGGCCTGATTTATCCGCAGGGTCAACTTTTGCACTGACAGTTTACACTGTTCACGTATATTTTCTTTATACTTTGTACTGAATTAATCTATTAACATTTAGTCGATAACATATTCAATTTATTGAATATTGATTGAAATATATTCAATTGATTGATTGAACACTGTTCACGTATATCTTTATATTGAATTAATCTATTTACGCATTCAGTCAATAACATATTCAATTGATAATATCATGAAATAAGCTGCAACATGGCTACGGAAGAAAATATGTAAGTATATTCATCCTAACATTTTATATAATTATAATAAATAAATTTATATAATTATAATAATATAAAATAAAAATATTAATTTTTAATCATTTCTAATTTCAGAGATATGAGTGACGAAATCAGTCAGATCATTGTTAACGACACAACTGAAATCTTGAATCTGAAGGCGGAAATTAAAAAATTAAAAGAAGAGGTGAATAAAAAAATAAATCACTCCTCAGAACCTGCAAAGGGTTCGTCTCAGCCGGGACCATCACTGCATCTGGACCATCAGAGACATAGCCGCCGATGCCACAGCCAGATACAAAAATACGTAAGTAAAACATTAATATATATAACACCCATGATACTACAATCTTCTTTTTCATGATTAATAGTATTTAATATTATATTAATGTTAAATAATAATTTAATATTATTTAATATTTAATATTATATTAATATTAAATAATAATATAATTATTTTTAATTTAATTAATATTTTTAATATTATTTAATAAATATTACAGCACGACGCTGGCAGAAAAGTCGGCACGCACGCGGCGGACGAGAACGTGGCGTGCTTTTCTGCTAGCGTCGTGTTGTAATATTTACATTGTTAAATAATATTATTAAAAATATTAATTAAATTAAATAATAATTATATTATTATTTAATTTAATTAATAATAATAATATAATAATAATAATATAATTATTATTTAATTTAATTAATATTTTTAATATTTTTAAATAATAATTATATTATTATTTAATATTAATATAATATTATGTAACTGTTATGTACATATTATGTAACTGTTATGTTTCTAGTAAGCAATGAAGATATTAAAAAAGCTTTGGATTGATTAAAAGTTAACCAAGCATCTTGAGAAATAGTTTTGGAGAAATGGAGCTTAACTTCTAAGTACTCGATTACAAATATTGATGAATTCATCTGATAAAATATTAAGTAACATATTCGAGGAATGGCCTTTTGAAACATCCATATGGATATAAACTTTTGAAACTTGATTTTCATCAAATGCAATTAACAAATTTTTGTTTAACTTTAGATAAATGGAATGAATTTTTTAATACAGTCAAACAAAATACACAAGTTACGAGTAAAAATGATGATTTCTCAAATTTAATGGAAACATTAAATTTAAACATATCCGAAGGTAAAATTATTCATATTATACTATATTGCATTATATACAATATAAATGCTTTGTTATAATTTAATAATTTTTGGTTTGTTAAGGACTCTAAGTTAACGATTGCAATACAACTTCTTTCATATTTGATGCCCCTAAAACAAAAAGTTAAACAAAAAGGTCAAACTGGGACAAAGAAACACTATAATAAGCATCCATTACTTTGTCAAGAGACAGCATGATAAAATATGTAACTGTTAGTATATTGATGTCTGAATTTTTATTTAAATATTTACATATGGTTTTCATTAACTCAAAATTTGATTATATTATTATAAACTTGTGCTGATATTACAAAAATTTATCAAGAAGTCAGTGATATAGCAAAAGAAATGCAAACATCTGTACAACCTTATATAATAGTTGTGGGCTCAATTAAAAACGTCACCAACTCATATGTCACAATTGATGAAGTCTTATATTCAATGGAATCTACATTAGAAACTTTAGATGTTTGCTTTAAAGCTTTTCATGTATTAAAAATTAACTATCCTGATACTAATAAACATTTATGGATGCTTATATAGAAAGGATTGTATCAGTTCCATACACTGTGAGATATATCATATTCAAATACAGAACATATACTAAAAAAGCTTACAATTAATACAGTTTGAAATGGCTAAGTACACATAATTGAAGTGAGTTACTATTTTTTTCTGAATAAAATTTTTATTTTATATATCAGACTAAAGGATTCGAAGAATTTTGAAGATTTTGTTTTTTGTTTATTATAGTATAGTATTTACACACACACACACACACACACACACACACACGCGCGCGCGCATTTATTATATAGTGTATCATATATAAGTTTATGTTATATGTACATACATATATGATATACATTATTCGTAAATTGAATATTACATATTGATAAACTTTTTAAAAACAAAATTTTTTAAACTATCTCTTCTATAAATATTATATTACACTCAAAATACGTATATTATTAATATAATTACAAATTTTTATATCCAAAATGTTTAATTGTATGTTTTGTAATGAGATCTTATCTGACTTCGAATATTTGAAATGCCATATTAAACTTAAACATATTGATCAATTATATTCAGAAAATAAATGTAATTTTTCGAATTGCATAAAATCACATACTACTGTGTATTCTACTTCGATACATACAGCTCATGATATTGAACCAGATAAAAGATGTAAAACATATAATAAAGAATCCATGTCTTTAAACAAATCGATGATTGAAGCTACAACTTCTCAGAACGTAAATCTAGTAAATTGATGCTACAAATTTAGAATCTATAATAAATAAAAAAAAAAGACTATAACTTTTCTCTTGAAAATTTCAGTTCTGAAATATTAAATATAATATTATCTCTAATTACAAAATTATATTCTTTTGAAAATTTGAATAAAAAGAACGTCCATAAAATTGTTAATGAAATTTTTTATATTTATTTGTCAGACAGTTTTGAAATATTAGAAAAGAAAATTGGCAATACGAATAATATATGTAATTATTTAAGTATTATGAAAGAGAGCTTTCAGAAATTTAAAACTGAGCATTACACTTTAAAATTTTTATCTGATATTCATTGTTTAATAAAACCGACAAAAATAAAAATTTATTCTTTTTTAATTCCAAAAAAGAAAAAGTTAAAAAGCAATTGGTTATACATTATAAAACAATTGCTCTAGTTCCTATAAAATCTGTTTTGAAAAAGTTTTTGGAATTGCCTAATGTTTTCGCTAGTATTATAAAATATATTAATGAATGCAAAAATAATACTACATTAATACACTAATTTCGATTTATCGAGAATAGGACCATCATCTCTCTGAAGTACCGGTCGTGAGGATTCGAAAGAATACATGTATATTGTAATATACGTATATATATATATATATATATATATATATATATATATATATATATATATATATATATATATATACGTATATTACAATATACATGTATTCTTTCGAATCCTCACATTACTTCAGAAGATGATATATATATATATATATATATATATATATGTATCACTGTATTGTGACGTGTTATTCTAAATACGTTATTTGTGATAAATATCATCACATGCCTCGGCATAGTCAAAGGGATAAGATGCCTGCCCGGTAAGCAGGAGATCCAGGTTCGATTCCTGGTTAAGGTGGTATTTTTTCGCAAAATAATTACGAGTTTTCACGACTGGTTCATCGGGCCCCGCCGTGATACCCTCCCTTCTTATTTGGGTATGGATGGCGAAATGTAGAATTCTACAGGATTAAAAAAGAATGAATTTGTTCTACCAATTGCAATATTTTTTGACGATTTTGAAATCAATAATCCGCTAGGATCGCGCAAATCGATTCATAAGTTAGGTGCAGTTTATTTAAGTCTACTTGGTTTACCTTCTAAATAGTAGCAATCTTGGTTTACCTCCTAATAGTAGCAATCTAGATAATATTTTACTTATGCAACTTCATAACTATCAAGATTACAAAAAGTTAGGAAATAAAATCTTTTCACACATTGTTGATCAAATAATTGATCTAAGTACTAATGGATTAATTATAAATGTTAATAAAGAGGTTAAAATAATCTTCCGCTTAATGTATATTGTTGAGGATAATTTAGACCTGAACACAATTCTTGGCTTTTCAAAGGGATTTAATACTCAGTACTATTGTCGAATTTGTACAGTCACCAAGGATGCACAAAGTTTTGTTAACGAAGAAAAGAAATATATAAGAACACAAAATGATTATTTTAACTGTGTTAATTCTACGTTTGGAATAAAGGAAGAATGTATTTTTAATAAGATCCCTAATTATCATGTTTTGGAAAATTTATCTATAGATCCAATGCATGATTTACTAGAGGGTATTTGTAGATACGACCTTTCTAAAACCTTATTAAATAATTTTATTTATATAGAACAATTTTTTACTTTGGAAATTTTCAATGAGAGACTATTACATTGTATTAATTCATTTCATGAGAATGTACTTCCACCATTTAATTCTGACTCAATTAAAACCAAAAAAATTATAACAGCTTCTGAAATGTATTATTTGATCAATAATTTGTCATTGATGATTAGTGATTTTGTACCAGAAAAAAATTTAAGTTGGCAGTTATTTTTATTTTTAAAAAAGATTAATATATCATGTTCACGTTTCCTTACCTCTAATTGTATTGATTTATTTGCTCTTGCTGTAACTAAATATTTATCTTTACATAAAAAAATTATTTAACATTGCATTTAAACCTAAACATAATCTATTTTATTATGCAAGAATTATGAGAAAATATGGACCATTAATGTCATCTCTTCATTTTGAGGCAAAACATCGAGAATTGAAACATTATGCTAAAGTTATTACGTCACGGTCAAATCCTTCCTATACACTTGCTTTCAAGCATCAATTAAAACTTTGTCATTGATTTGTTTGCGGAAAAGGATTATCAAATCGTTTACAACATGATGCTAAAATAATCAAATTTACTACATTATCAGACTATCTTGATATGAAAAATGTTTTACATCCAGAAATAATAACTTATATATAATGATTTACATACAGTATCATGGGCTATAATTAATGTACACAGTATGAAATTAATAATATTATATGTACAAATATTTACGACCGTTCATTTGGAAAAATTCGATATATTCTTTTGAACCAAAACAAAGAAATATTCTTTCTATTAGAAAAACTTTCTACTTTAAGTTTTAATCCATATAAAAGTGAGTACAAGATATTAGAATAGAATCAATTTTTTTTTACAAAACAAAAAAATTTAATAGATTGTTTACCATGTTTATTTTCAATATACTGAAAATTATATTTTCTGTGAAAATTTATTTAACTTTAAATATATTATTGCTGGTATAATATAAAAATGTCTTATATATTGTTACATTCCTTATTTCCATTAAGATGATTATTAGATGTATTCATTTGCACATGTTCTTTTAATTGAAGTTAAGAATATATTAAATAATTATAATTACGAGTCGCTATTCATAGGCTGAGTAATCTGTTACGTCCGAGGATCGAGAGAAGAGATAATACTTTTGGTCAGGAGGGGGAACTCGGGTGGATGCACGGAACTTTTTTTGCTCTTCAACGTCATGGGGTCGATCCGCGAGTCGAACTCGCCCTAAGAGCATAGGGAATGGATCAACGTCGGTGACGCTATAACCCTTACCTGCGCTAGCGCGGTCGGTGGTCCGTTTTTAGATCAGAGAACCGAATCTCTTCAACCAGGGATGGACCTCGTGCGACCTTCAGGGACTCGAGAATCAAGGGTTCGAGGTCAAGATTTTTTTTAAATAAATTGAAACGCAATTCGGGTCAACTATGATTTAATAATAAAAAACGAAATACAAACATCTTAACTCTACGCTCTTATGTAATAGCAAGCGAACACAAATGTTAAAGTGTACATTTAAATACTTTCGTTTCATGAAAAACTTTCGTTTACAAAAACTTTCATTTACATAAAAAAAAACTTTATATAGTTGAGAATCCGGTTATCTCTAAATTCCCAATTGCTCTAATTGGGACAAAAAGTTGATTATGGCAAGGATGTCAATGGGATCGGGTTGAAAGTGTGGCGGAAGATTAGGGTGAGCGCTGCGCTTGACGGGAACGAGATAGGGAAAAGGATTACGGGAAATGTACATAGGGATAGTGTTGTGAGATTGATGTTTCGAGATTTCTTCCCAAAACTCATTGTCGGGTTTAAATTTTCGTTTTATATAGAAAACTCCCGGTGGAGGATGTGTGGGAAATCGAGGAAATTGGCGGACGAGATGGTAGAACTTCTCCACGTCGAAGAGGTGGACTGATTTTTTAATTCTGCCGCAGAGCGGAGGGCGGTGGCGTACTTTTGTAATGAGATATTCGCGAATCTGGATTCTATTTTGATCAACTGGTCCGCGAGTTCCCGGGGTGTTCAGTTTCGCGACGAATCCGCTTGTTTTGTTTTTCCTGACGATGTCGCAATGCCCGCTTTGTTTGTTCGGGCCGTTATTTTCGTTTGGTTCACTATGATAAATGTAAGAGTTAAGTGAGAGAGAGAGAGTGAATTTAAGAGAGGTAAAAAAACTGAGGAATCGTGCTTCACCGAGTCAATCGGCGGAATTGCCAATTTGGAATGTGAGGAGTGATTTAAGGAAACAATTAAGTTAAGATTGCGAACCAAACAGCCAGTCAACCGCGGAAAAGAATGATAAAGACGAACTTACTTTTGTTGTGGCGCAGGTGATGGACGAGAGTTGTTGTGGCTTGGCTGGATCGTGAATCACACGGAATTGAAGTTTCGCGCACAGATTCTAACTGAAAATGTATTTCGCCAACAGTTTTAAAGGATCCCGTCTATGGAAGTGTGGAGTGAAGAGAAGAGAGAGCGATCTGCTCCAAGTTGCGGTTTATAAAGGGTTCCGGAAGGATGGGAATATCTGAGGACGATGAATTTCTGTGTTGGCTGTCAAATGATAGAGTTTAGAAAAATTGCGAGTATAGGAGGAAAAGGAAAGCAGTGTTCTGTGGATTGTGGTTGTTTTTATGTTTCCGGATTTCCTGGCGAATGACAGAATTAGTTAGTGAAAATTTCATCAGTAGTATGATATATAGTGAGTAGCCATGGCCCGTCAAAACAAACCCCTACCACTTTCCCACTGGCGCCAGAGGCGTGGCCTCCCGCTGTCAAAAAACTGTCAGTCACATGGGAATGGAGCGTGATTGGTCGGTGGGCGTGGCAGGCGATAATTGCAGGCGGTAATTAGTGAGGCCGTTCTAATTGGCTGAAGCCAAGGCTGCCCGATGCATGATTGGCTCTGCCCATAATGCCCTATGTGTGTGATTGGTTGTCGAAATGCCAGACGAAAAAGAAGGGGAAGGGGGAGAAAGTGTCTGGGACCGTTCGGGGTCCGAAAACAAAATGGCGTCAGCGAAAAAGAAAGATGGAGGGTGTGTGAAGGGAATATACTTGACGAGAATGGAATACGGTTTTTTATGACACGAGAGATGGAGCGAAGAGAAGAAAATTGATTTTTTGCGAGTTTTTATTACGTGTATATGGGCTATGATGAATCACGTTTTTTAGGACGGAAGGTTTCTTGGCGCCTCATAGCTAACGAATTTAAATAAATTTCTCGAGTTGTTTGACATTTTTTGTATGGAGGAAATAAATAAACGTTTTGAAGACGAGAGGTTTTCGAAGTGTAATAACCGTTAGAGTTAGAGTTATTTATCGAGTTGTATGGTATTTGGGGGAGGAAAACAGGAACGGTCAGGTTCACACTAGAAGTTTCTGACGACGACGACGACGACGACGAATTTGGAGTTATACGAGGCTTTTATCCTATGACAAACGTGGATTGAACAAATTTTCTTTTGACGCGATGATAACTTTGCAGGAATATTGAAGGATGAGAGAGAGAGAGAGAGAGAGAGAGAGAGATATGTCGGGAAAACAGAGAGATACTAGGAGACAATAGGAAAACACGCTCGTGCAGGTCAGCGTAAATAGCTTTCAAAAAAAAGAGAAAGAGTTGTGAAAAATTTAGGATAAAGAAAAAGATAAAGAAACGATGTAAATTTGAATATTATCAGGTATAAGCTAAATTTATTATTTTTCACATATATATGAATATGTTTTGTTACAAAATTAAATACATGATTCAGTTATTATATAAAAATTATAACTCTTGATTCATTAAAATTATATTAATAATTTCTTTAAATTTTAGTGTAATTAATTCTAAAAATACAATATTAAAATATGTATCCAAAAATGGTAAATTATTTATTTGCGTTCTCACAGCAACTTCGATATCCTTTTGGTTGCCTTGGAGAGTGAGTTTGATGATATCGGCGTCGATGTAATTGTTAGGTAGACATAATTCTATCTCCTTGGTCAAATAACGTGCGCACTCGTTAACAGCATCGACGACAGATACTAGCTGGTTTATACGAGCATCGACATATTTGATGATATTCTTCATTCCTTGAAAAGTAGCTTGCTGCATTATAACTGCGACGGAGTAAGTTTTCTTTTTTTTCGATGGTGATTGTTCCTCCGCTTACGAGTCTGCTTGCGTATTACTCCAGTATTGCTTTCTTTAGGAAAATTTTCATTTTCCTTATACGTCACCAATACAGCTTTCGTTCCGTAGGCAGAGGTGAAGTTGATGAATATGTTTGCAAATGTGATAGGATTTACTTTGCTTTTGTTGCTTCCATTAAAGTACGCGTTCATGTCCCGCATATTCTCTTGAAATTGCTGCCACGTGTCCGGATCAAAACTGATTCCTTCTGCAGAATTCCATTCAATTTGACGACAAGCTCGAAGATACTTTCCTTAGATAATTGTAATTCCACGTGTAATTTCTTCGTATGAGAGCGTACGTCGTAGAAAGCAACAAATTTTGTTGCACATTTTGTACAGAATTCTTGAATATCTTGCAAATATTTTCTACTTTAGCGGGATTCGCAACTTCTTGTGGTCCGGCCATATTACTTGACGAATTTTGAATAAATGTTCACTTTTAATAAACGAAAACTTGGAGGGATATTTTCAAAGTGAACGCTTCGAATGTCAATACTCGAATGAAGCAATGTACTGATATGTACAGCAATACCTACTTATATAGTATCTTCCATCCCTTCGAAATAAATAAAAAAGTACATTCTATAAATAATAATCAAAAAATTGAAGATTTTAGAAGAAATCGCATCTCTTCGCTTTGTCTCCGCTTTTTTTCAACGAAAAACTTTTCTCGAATAACAGAATTATTACAGATTCGATCATGTTCGAACACGCGTGTGTCTTAGATGTTAGATGAGAAAAATTTTTAAATAAATTTTTTAAAATTTTTAAAAATTTTTAAATAAATAAATTATAAACATTCGAGTAAACTATAATTTGACGCTGCTCTTTTTTCAACAAGGAAAGAATTTTCTCGAATAAAGCGAATATTGCAAGTTCGATCACGTTCGAACATGCTTGAATATTAGATGAGAAAATTAAAAAAAATCATCGAAAAACATCATACAAAAACTATTTCAAGAAAAAGAAATTATCGAAATATACAATAAAATTACGAGTAAGAAATATTTTATAAAAAAATTAAATTTGAAGAAGCGAGAACTTTCCTCAAACTTTAACTATTCATTTGGACGCGACATATGTCTGGCGCCATTTATGCGTTAATAAACAAAAAAAGGTAAAATCGAAAAAGGGTCAAGTCTAGATACAAAAAATACAAATTTTCAAGAAAAAATGGTTTATTACTAGGGCTGAGATAACATTCTTACCCCCTTTCTCCCTGAAACTACAGAACAGTTCTAGAATTTTTATAAGTCTCTTTGCCAGAAAAGGTAGGATTTTCCCTATATATGCGTTTTGCGCTATCTAAAACTATTTCTGAGTTGAACTCTTTCGTGCTTCACTTCAGTTTCGTCACGCGAGTTTTAAAAGTTTCAAATTATTTTGTGCGAATAAAGGTGCGAAAAATGGGCAGTGAAATAATTAGAAGAAGCGTAAAGTTAGCATCGATGGATACTCGCATAAACACGGCGAAATTTTTAATTAAAATATCCGTTTCGCTCGATGCTAACTATCTGCTTTTCATACGTTTTTCGTGCGAATGTTCTGATACAATATTGGGAGCATTGTATCAGTTAAGATACTTTGGTATCGACGCGCAGTTACCCCAAATTGCCAGAGAAATAATTGAGAAATAATCGTGACGTGCAACTGGACACGAGGAGGAGGATGTGAGTGGACACATTCAAAATCTCCTCTCGCATCTCCATAATGGTAAGCACCGCACTATTATTTCTATATATAAATAATTACAATAACAAATCGGTTTAGCTAATTTTTAATAATAAATTGTAGAAGGAAATGCTCGTCAAAGAGTTACTGTGTTAGTGTATCCTCTCACGCAGATTCGGAGGCGATGCGCGGAGGAAAAGCCAGAAGCAGGACCAGCGCGTAAGTAATATCACTAAAAAACTAGACAGGAGTAATATTAAAAATATATTTTACAATGTTCTAAGATTAAAATATTAAATGCTTTTAGGAAGAGCACGTGTTGAATTAACGCAGGAGGAGGAGGCACCTCCAGAAATTATCCAGCTCTCTGGTAGGTTTACATTTTTAAATAAATAATCTCTAAGATAAAAGTAAAAGATAAAAGAATCTTAATACAATTTTTTCAGATACGGAAGTAAGTACCCCCGTGTGTGTTTTCGCCTGGTAAGTTGATAAAGAGAAAAAATTAATTAAAAGACATAATAATTATATTAATTAAGGGCATAATATTAATATCGTAAAAAATTTATGATATATACTTTTTTCCTAGAATACGATCATATGTGTTCTCCCGTAATCCCGAAAGAGGGAGGGGATGAAGAACGGGAAGAGAAAAAAGAGGGGGAGGGGAGGGGGAGAAAGAGAAGGAGGAGGAGGGAGGAGGGGGAGGAGGAGGAGGGAGAAGGGGGAGGAGGAGGAACGCGAGGAAGAACGAGAAGCCGAAGAGGAAATTGAAAGGAGAAACACCTTCTGCTGGTATATAAATTCTTTCTTAATTTTTCGATTTATGTTCATATTTAATTTTAAATTATCGAATTTTTTTAATAGGAATTCCTCTCAGTCCTATTTTTCATGTGAGAAGGAGACGGCAACGTTAAAAGGCGGGTTACCTCGGCGAAAAATATCATGTATGCATGTTTATTAAATTAAATACGGACATAATATTCGAAGCATTATCGAAGTATTTTCTATAAAGTAAAATTCTAATTTTTGTAACTTTTGTGCAGAAGCGAACATCGAAGAGCCGCAGCGTGGAGGAAACCGAATACTCCCTGCTCAAGAGAATTTGGAAGAGGAAGAAGAGAAGGAGCAGGAGCAAGAAACAGTTGACAAAGAAAGGGAGGAGAAGGAGGTGAGAGAGGAACAAGTGGAAGAGGAAACAGAGGAGGAGGAGAAGGAGGAGGAGAAGGAGGAGAAGGAGGAGGAGGAAAGGGAACAAGCACGAGGTAGAAATTTTAACCATTTACTATTAATCGGGGAAAATTCGCGCGTTTAGAACTTTCGAGATATTAGGAAGGGAGACGATATTCCGTTTGCGTCCGCTACCCGAAGGAGTAAGCTTTATAATTGGCTTAAAAACGCATTCGCTGAAATTCATGCCTATGCATTGCATACCTTCGAACCGCATGATTATGTGAGATTTTCATTCGATTCGGAAGATTTAACGCACGGTCCTGTGGGGTTCATTTCGACCGGCACGCGACTTAACTCATGAAGACATTTTGCGTCTTGTGAGTTCAGTAGCGCAAAACGCCGGTGGTCTCGATATCGCGCAGAATTTTAACGTATTTTCAATGTCACGGCACCCAGAGGTCGCGGGCGCGTTTTGAATAAACTTATACGGGAAGACGTTGCGAAACGTTCGATTTTAACAATCTCCAATTTGGATAATTTGTGTTTTCCCTGTTCTCTCGTAGCCACGCAAATTTATCATGAACGCGGAACGTTGCGAGCGGGGGAACTTCATGAGCGATGGAATGTAGTAAGACGTCAGAATTCCTCGTTACAATGCGATTTCGCGCAGGATTTGACAAGGAAGGCTGGCGTCACTATTCCACCGAAGGGTTGCGAGATTCGGGAAATAGAATATTTCCAACGCTTTCTCGCCACATCCGATATCGCGATTATTGTTTAATTTTGTAATTTTGCCACTTTCAGACGCGGCGAGAGACCTTTATTCGATGGAATCGCGGTACTTGCCTCTCTAGAACGCGCTTATACCGATTAAATATTGTTGCGGCCGTGCGATGTTCCGCTCGGCGCTGCTCCCGAGGAATCAATCAATACCGTTCGATGAGAGTTTTAAGTGAGGATCAACCCTTGACAACGCGTTGTTCTGCGATTGTTATGTGATGTTTACGGCCATATTCCGCGGCGGACGGACGCGTTTCTATGCCGGTGTATCGATGGTCAAATAAAGAGCATGTTTTTCTTAAAAACTGTGTTCTCCTTTCCGGAGGCGCTCCGCCGAGAACCGCGAATGCGACAATTTTTGTCTTGTCCGGGATTGAATTTTTCGATCCGCGTGTGTGTGAGAGTGATAATGGCGGAACGACAGACGGAAGAGACGGAGACCGGACAGGAAGAAGCGACAAGACGAAGAGTGGTTTCTGCTAGAAAGAGGGCCTGTACTCGAGCGGAAGGGCCGGAGGCATCTCCAAATTTGGAGGAGATTCTTCGCTTGACGCTGGAAGAGCTTCGCTCTCTGAGAGAGAAGCGCGCTCGACGGAAGACGAAAACATCTTCGATGTCCGGTCCGCAGGAAGAGATTCCGCAACATCCGATATCAGGCCAGTCGTTTTCAAATTTTAATTTCGGTTGCGGAATAAAATTAAAGCCCGATACGTATGACGGGAATGTTCCGTTGCATGAATTTCTTACGCAATTTGACTTGATTGCGCGGACTAATGGTTGGGGTAATTCCGAGAAGGTTA
This sequence comes from Pogonomyrmex californicus, assembly GCA_024349325.1. Taxonomy (NCBI): domain Eukaryota; kingdom Metazoa; phylum Arthropoda; class Insecta; order Hymenoptera; family Formicidae; genus Pogonomyrmex; species Pogonomyrmex californicus. The sequence continues at coordinate 181,448 of JAECZD010000045.1, forward strand.
TGTTAGTATCCTGCCTCAGGGAAAAGGCGCGTTCAATTTTGGAGGAACGGAGCTGGAAAATTCTCAACTCGATAGTTTGGTTGCGCGATTAGAATTGCGTTTCGGAGAGAATTTTTCTATTCAAAATTATTATCTTCAATTTATAAATCGGAAACAGAAGCCAGAAGAGGAAGTAGCGACGTTAGGCTCAGAATTAGAGCGACTTTCTCGTCTGGCTTATCCGGAAAGTTCTCCTGGTATGCGAGACAAAATTGCCTGTTCCCAATTTATTGTGGCTTTATTGGATGGGAACATTAAATAAATTCTTCAATTAGAGGGGCTCACGTCCTTGAGGCCTGTCGTTGAGAGAGCAATGGCAATTAAAATTATAAGAGAAAATAGTTTTGGAAAAAAGGACTATTGTGAACAAGTGGGAGTAAAGAATTTTTCTTTTTCAAACGGGAGAAACTTTAAGGGGGAAGGAAATAAAATTTTTGAAATAAGCGGGAAGCAAATTATAAGAGATCAGAAAGTTATGTAGAGAGGAATAAATTTCCTCGCAAAGAAAAAGAATACTGGCAATGCGGTAAATGGGGACACTTTCGCTCGGAGTGTCCAACCCTTTTGATATCGCAAAAGGGAAATTAGGTTTCATTGAGCTTATGGAGGCGAGTTCAACGAAAAAGAGTCATGCCCCAAGTAGCATTAGGCGTTTTAGAAAAAAATGTGAGAAGAATGAAAGTTTTGTTTTGCGCGGTTTGCTAAATGAGAAAGATTGTTTATTTAAGTTAGATATGGGCTCCGATGTTACACTCATAAATAGCGGTTTTGTAGGTATTAAAGGGAAGCGATTTTCTGTAGGAGAAAGTAACTTGAGATAGATGTAGATATCCTACAGGAGAAAAAGTTCCGGTAAAATTTAAGGTTTTAATTAAGATTGAGATAGGAAGATTTACTTTGGAAATTTTTGCGTTAGCGGTTGAAATGGCTGAGGATTGTATTCTGGGAGCGGATTTCTTTTCGCGCGTAGGAATGCAATCGATTATGGAAATTTTTCTTCAAAAAGGATTACAAGTTAGTTTCTGTCGGCGGATAACGAGTGTGGAAGAAGATATTCCTATGGAATTAAAGGAATTCTTCAATAATAATTCTCGCGAATTAGAAGAGAAAGTGATTTTTGCTAAACTTTTGCAGGAATTTCACGATGTATTTTCTGAACAAGCCGTTGGGGGAAAGTGTGAAGTTCTTCAACATAAAATTGAATTGTTGGATTCTCGTCCTATAAAACAGGTTCCTAGGAGAATTCCAATACATTTGCGTTCAGAAGTTGAAAGAATTATGGAGGACATAAAAGAACAAGGGGTAATTGAAGAATCTTCAAGCCCTTGGGTTTCTGCAGTAATTCTGGTAAAGAAGAAAGAAGGTTCTCTTAGATTTTGCATTGATTATCGGAAATTGAATGCGGTTACGAAAAAAGATTCTTATCCGCTACCAAGGGTTGACGATCTTTTTGATCAGTTATCGGAAAATGCCTGGTTTTCCACTCTGGATTTGAAGAGTGGTTATTGGCAGTTGAAAATTCGTCCCGAAGATAGGGAAAAGACTGTTTTTTCTGTGGAAAATAAGCTTTGGCAATTTGTCGCGATGCCTTTTGGTCTGTGTAATGCTCCGGCTACCTTTGAGTGTCTTATGGAACGGGTACTACGGGATTTCGAAAATTTGCCTGGTTTATTTTATAACGGAGCGCATTCCTCCGCTCCGTTCCTCCTCCGAATTTCCCCCGACCGACCCTCAGTCGGGGACCGCCGAACATCAGGCGGAGTGCGGCAGTGGCCGCAAAGAGGCAGCAATGCCTCATTTATAATAATTGTAAATACGCGAACTCCGAAACGTCGGAGAATACCACGAAAACATACGTGTTTTCGTGGTATTTCCCCGCACCGCGCCAAGCGTCGCGTCACCGAGCGCGAACGCGTCCCGCACCGCACCGACGCCGCGCCACGCAATCGAGCGAGCGTCCCGCACTGCGCCACGACCGCGTCCACAAGCGCGTAACCACCCCGCGCCGCACCGATTACCTTCCCACCGAACTCCTTCCCTACCAGAAAACCCATCATCCCCCGATCCTTTTTTCCGTTCCTGGGGAGAGGGATGCTAACCCCGAGATCGACCAATCCGACCGATCCGACCGAAAATACCGAGGTCGATCTCGGGTATAAAGGCATCACTCTCCAGAGAAATTGATCCGATCTCATACTCACGATCCGATCTCATACTCACGATCCGATCTCATACTCACGATCCGATCTCACACTCACGCTCCGATCATTCCTGTTCCGAGAGCTCGCCTCGAGGAAACGATCTTCCGCCACCGGTAGAAAGCCTGAGATTTGTTGGGGTTCTCCCCAACGCGCCAAGTTCGCTTGGCCTGGCCGAACGCCGTCTCCGTCGCTCGCACGGCAAGCCGAGAGTTGCTGGGGTCTCCCCAGCGCGTCGAGTTCGCTCGACCCGACTCTGCCGTTCCGAGAATTCACCGCCGAGTATCGGGGTTCTCCCCGATACTACCTCTCCGAGCACCAGGGTACACCCTGGTCGGCCGAGTACACTCGGCACCGCCACCTTTTTCTCCGCACGCAGCTGGGGCCCTCCCCGGCTGGCCGAGTTCACTCGGCATTCAAACAGACAGACGAGGGGCGCACCCCCCGTCAGCCGAGCACTCTCGGCAGGGAACGGGCTCACCCGTTCTCCGATCTCAACGATCCGCCGAATTCGCGAAATCTCCATCCTCGCGACAACATCGCGACACGCGTTTAAATCCACGCCGATTTAAAGGCCCGCGACCGAACACGTGCGACACCGCCGCCGCCGCGCGCGCCCCGCGCCACCGAACTGCGCGCCGCGATCAGTATCGCGTCGACCGCCCGAGCGATCTCTTATATTGTATTATATTTACGCGCTATCCACGCGCCGATCGCCGTCTCGCCCGTTCACGGCCACAAACATTTACGCGAAGTCTCGGTGCATTCCATCGCACCCCTATTAATTAAATAAACATCGTTATTGGTTATAATTTTCGTCTAACGAGTTACTAACGCCTTTCTGTCTCCAACGTCCTCGCTTCCCCTCCTGGCAACCGACTGACCGCTCTCCGCGCGGGAAAGCGAGACCGTTATATGGCGCCCGAACAGGGACCGGAAGATAGTAAGACCGCGGAGACAGGAAACAAGAGCGAAATGGCCGATGACGGGATAGATCGGTTAACGAAAGCCGAGTTGCAGGAACGGCTCGGACAAATACAACAAAGTACCGCCGGGCCCGTCGAAGCGCTACGACAGCGCCTGCGCAGATGCACGCGCGATCATCCGGGAACGTCTCTCGAGCCACCCGCGCTGACACCCCTTGCGTCCCCCGTATATTCCGTACCCCCCGAATTTCCGATCCGTATACCGGAGTTGCCACGGCCGGCCGAAATCATGGGGCAAATGCGTAAATGGGGCTGCTTTTTCGACGGACGCGACCCGATCGGGTTCCTGGAACGGATCGAGGAACTCGGCGACACATGCGGTTTCACCGAATCACAACTGCTGACCGGTATACCCGCATTATTACGGGGGGACGCAATGTTGTGGCACCGAAACAATCGCCAATACTGGGCCGCGTGGGAAACGTTCCGGCAAGATTTCCTCGCGCAATTTTGCCCGCAACCAGAAAAGACCGCCGCACTGCGTGAAATCTACTCCCGCACCCAGAAGCCCGGTGAAACGTACGCACAGTACGCCACAGCCCTTCAGACGCTCATGCGCCGCGCAGGGAATTTCGGAGAACGGGCGCAGACCGATCTGCTCTTCGCCAATCTCCACCCGGATTATAAAATATACATTCGTCGGGAAGACGCCGCGAACCCCCGCGTCCTGCAGGCACGAGCGACCGAATACGAGGGGATCCAAAAACAGCGACAAACGCTACGAGCTACCGAACATCGGGGGGAAGTCATCGCGAAAACTAGCCGCACGGCTGCCACCGCATATAACCCTCGCGATCACTGTTGGCGATGCCGACAACGCGGGCATACCCGTTTCGAATGCCGACGACCACCCGTGCGGTTCTGCTCTCAGTGCGGAAAAGAGGGGGTATTCACCCGCGATTGCCACCCGCCGGGAAACGCCAGCAGGATCGAGAATACCGCGGCCGCGTCTCGATCCCCGTAAACTACACCCCGCGGCCGCACCTGACCGTACACGTGCTCAATCACCCGATCGAGGCAATGATCGACACCGGATCGGAGCTATCATTTATCGATCAAAAGACCGCGCGTTCTCTAGAACGACTCCGCTTCCTGCCGACCGCCGACCACGGTCAGGTGCGACTCGCGGACGGGACGCAGGTCAGCACCACCGGCACTATTCGCGTACCGCTAAACTTTTCCCCTCGCGTCACATGGCACACCTTCCGCATCCTGCCGCAACTCGACAACGCCATGATCATCGGGATGGACGTATGGGCTGGGTCGGGAATTATCTTACGACCACCGCCGCCGTACTCACATACCTACGGCACCGCACCGACCAAGCAGAGTTGTCCGATCTCGGAGGATGAGCAACTCCGAGTGTTCCTCGAGGAGGAAATAAGGAAATTCGACCACGTCCGTGGACCGACCGAGTTAACCGAGCACCGCATTAAGCTCATCGATCCCACGCCGATTAAACAAAGATACCGACCGCGGAATCCGGCAATGCAAGCGATTATTGACACGGAGGTCGATCAAATGCTGCAGGACGGCATAATTGAGCCATCAACAAGCGCGTGGAGCTCTCCGATCGTGGTGGTCCGGAAAAAGGACGGAAAAAATCGATTCTGTATCGATTTTCGTAAAGTGAATTCCGCTACCGAGCGTGACGCCTATCCGTTGCCACAAATTTCCGCCACACTGGATAAACTGCGCGGGGCAAGGTACTTGTCTACCATCGACCTGAAGAACGGTTATTGGCAGGTACCCCTCGCTCCCAGCAGTCGACCAATCACCGCATTTACCGTCCCAGGCCGAGGGCTAATGCACTTTCGGGTCATGCCTTTCGGCCTGCATTCAGCTCCAGCAACGTTCCAACGATTGCTCGACCGCGTAATCGGGCCCGAATTAGAGCCCCACGCGTTTGCGTATCTGGACGACATCATCGTGGCCAGCCAGACCTTTGCCGAACACCTGCAGCATCTGCGCGAAGTCTTCCGCCGACTACGCGCGGCCCGACTCCGCATAAATCACGATAAGTGCCGATTCTGCGTACCGGAGTTACGATATCTCGGACATATCGTAAATCGCGACGGAATAAAAACCGACCCCGAGAAAACGACCGCGATCGCCGACTGGCCTATTCCACAGACCGTGAAGCACATCCGACAATTTCTCGGGGTGGCCTCCTGGTATCGACGATTTATCGAGAACTTTGCCACCGTCGCCGCACCCCTAACTGCGCTAACGCGGAAAAACACACGATGGAACTGGGGGGAGGAGGAACAAGGCGCCTTTGATGCGCTGAAAAAGAATTTAACAACCGCCCCAGTGCTGGCCTGCCCCGATTTCGAACGGCCGTTTACGCTACAAACCGACGCAAGTACCATCGGCCTCGGGGTGGTACTCACGCAGTATTTTCCGGAGGGGGAGCGCGTCATCGCATACGCGAGTCGGACATTGAACGGCGCCGAAAAAAATTACAGCGCGACCGAACTCGAGTGCCTCGCCGTCGTCTGGGGAATTCGGAAAATGCGCGGGTATCTGGAGGGCTACCGTTTCACGGTGATCACCGATCATCAAGCGTTAAAATGGTTGCAACAACTCGAATCACCGTCCGGCCGGCTGGGACGGTGGATGTTCGAGCTGCAACAATACACGTTCGAGATACGATACCGGAAAGGCGCGCTGAACCGGGTGGCCGACGCGTTATCTCGGCAACCCGCCGTCTCCGCCATATCACATCCCCGCTGCCAATGGTACCGCCGCACATGGGACCGAGTGACGCGCGACCCCGACCGTTTTCCAGATTACACGATCCGCGACGGACGATTATACCGTCATGTACTCCACACCTTAAACTTCCACGACGTACCCCGCGAAACGCAGTGGAAGGAGTGCGTGCCGACCGAAAAACGGCGGGACATTTTACGCCAATTCCATGACGCCCCGACCGCCGGGCATCTAGGAGTAGCCAAGACGATCACTCGCATCGCGTATCACTATTACTGGCCGGGGATGTACCGCGATATCGCACAGTACGTACGAGCCTGCGAGAACTGCCTCGCGTACAAAGTGCCGACCCGACACCCGCCCGGCACCATGCACGCCACCGCACTCGACCGTCCGTGGCAACAAATGACGCTCGATCTAATCGGGCCTCTACCGCGCTCCCTCCGCGGACACACCTGGGTCCTAAATATGCAGGACCGCTTCACGAAGTGGCTCGAGATTCGGCCCCTCCGCCGCGCCACCGCTGAATCCGTCGCGAGAACCATCGCGGAAGCAATTATATTTCGACACGGCTGCCCGACCGAGATATTAAGCGACAACGGCACGCAATTTAAGGCGAAGGAAGTCGAGCGACTCCTCAGCGCCTTCGGGATAAAGCATCGTTTCACCCCGCGTACGCCCCCATTGCAACCCGACCGAACGGGTGAACCGAACCATAAAAACCATGATCGCGCAGTATGTGGGGCGTAATCAAAAAACGTGGGATGAAACGTTGCCCGAGCTGCAGTTTGCATTCAATACGGCCTCAAATGACGCCACCGGGTACTCGCCGGCCTACTTAAATCTCGGTCGGGAACCATGCTCGGTTGCAAGAACCAACGAAGCCACCGTCGGTCCCAGCCAACCCGACGCCTTAAGACGAAGACTCGAAGACGCGTATGAGCTCGTCCGCGTCAACCTAGCGCGAGCCTTCCAACAACAGGCGCGAAATTACGACTTAAGGCGGCGGGACTGGCGACCAAAGCTAGGAGAGTGGGTATGGAGGCGCGATCACCCCCTCTCCAGCAAACGCGATGCGTTTAACGCAAAACTCGCGCCGCGATACATCGGGCCCCTGGAGGTGAAGGCAGCCATTTCCCCCGTAATCTATGATTTACGGAGTAAACGCGGGAAATGGCACCGACACGTTCACCTCCAGGATTTAAAACCGTCGCCCGGCAAGACCGAAGCTGACAGCGCCGCCGAAACAGCGAACGACGACGCCGACAACGAACCGACCGACGCCGACAATCAACCGACCGACGCCGACGCGACGCCGACCGTCACCACCAACGACGAGCCCCCGGCAAGCACAACAAAAAGAAGGGGCAAACCGCGGGACGTCAACCGAAAAACAAAACACCAAGGCCCCGGACGACCGCGGAAAAATTTCAAGCCGAAATATCAACAAATAACGGCTAAAAATTAGGACGAGTAGGGGAAAATCCGCGACCGACAGCCACACGATCCTCGGCAACGAGGAACGACCCGATCGTCAGATCACGACGAGCTACCAGCATGGCAAGACGCGTGAACATCGTCGAGGAAATCGACGCACTATTAGAGGAACGCCCGCCGCCGCCATACGATCCGACGCGGCCGGGAATCGAGGACCTCTGCCTCGACTTATTCGGGCCAGAGTCAGATACCGAGGCCGAACCACTGAATCGACCAAACCCGCCGGCCAGGAAAACCGTGCCAAGAGTCGGCACCAGGATCCAGCGCTCCGATGCGACCCAGCGACGCAAGGCCATCTGGCTTGCGGAAACGCCACCACCACCGCCGAAACGGGGACGGCGATCCACGGAAGGCTACACGGTCCGACCAGCCAGCGGAAAAACTGTCTCGGTGGCTACTAACACGCCACCGATCGAGAAGCCACGGATGGTCAACGTGGCGACCCAGACCAGCGCCGAGCCAACACCGCCGCTTCAGCCCGCCGGCCCAACACGACCTCCGCCGATCCCGGTCGAGATATGGCCAGGGATGGTCGTCCCAATACCGCATTACGCGGTCCACAAAAATCGAAAATATCGGGCCGACGTGCAGGGAAGAAAATACGTGCTGAGGTTCAACGCCAATGGAACCTTGCGCTCCAGCCGGCCGGCATAAGCCACTAATTTCTGGCTTCCGACGGAGGGGGGAGATATAACGGAGCGCATTCCTCCGCTCCGTTCCTCCTCCGAATTTCCCCCGACCGACCATCAGTCGGGGACCGCCGAACATCAGGCGGAGTGCGGCAGTGGCCGCAAAGAGGCAGCAATGCCTCATTTATAATAATTGTAAATACGCGAACTCCGAAACGTCGGAGAATACCACGAAAACATACGTGTTTTCGTGGTATTTCCCCGCACCGCGCCAAGCGTCGCGTCACCGAGCGCGAACGCGTCCCGCACCGCACCGACGCCGCGCCACGCAATCGAGCGAGCGTCCCGCACCGCGCCACGACCGCGTCCACAAGCGCGTAACCACCCCGCGCCGCACCGATTACCTTCCCACCGAACTCCTTCCCTACCAGAAAACCCATCATCCCCCGATCCTTTTTTTCCGTTCCTGGGGAGAGGGATGCTAACCCCGAGATCGACCAATCCGACCGATCCGACCGAAAATACCGAGGTCGATCTCGGGTATAAAAAGGCATCACTCTCCGCAGAGAAATTGATCCGATCTCATACTCACGATCCGATCTCATACTCACGATCCGATCTCATACTCACGATCCGATCTCACACTCACGCTCCGATCATTCCTGTTCCGAGAGCTCGCCTCGAGGAAACGATCTTCCGCCACCGGTAGAAAGCCTGAGATTTGTTGGGGTTCTCCCCAACGCGCCAAGTTCGCTTGGCCTGGCCGAACGCCGTCTCCGTCGCTCGCACGGCAAGCCGAGAGTTGCTGGGGTCTCCCCAGCGCGTCGAGTTCGCTCGACCCGACTCTGCCGTTCCGAGAATTCACCGCCGAGTATCGGGGTTCTCCCCGATACTACCTCTCCGAGCACCAGGGTACACCCTGGTCGGCCGAGTACACTCGGCACCGCCACCTTTTTCTCCGCACGCAGCTGGGGCCCTCCCCGGCTGGCCGAGTTCACTCGGCATTCAAACAGACAGACGAGGGGCGCACCCCCCGTCAGCCGAGCACTCTCGGCAGGGAACGGGCTCACCCGTTCTCCGATCTCAACGATCCGCCGAATTCGCGAAATCTCCATCCTCGCGACAACATCGCGACACGCGTTTAAATCCACGCCGATTTAAAGGCCCGCGACCGAACACGTGCGACACCGCCGCCGCCGCGCGCGCCCCGCGCCACCGAACTGCGCGCCGCGATCAGTATCGCGTCGACCGCCCGAGCGATCTCTTATATTGTATTATATTTACGCGCTATCCACGCGCCGATCGCCGTCTCGCCCGTTCACGGCCACAAACATTTACGCGAAGTCTCGGTGCATTACATCGCACCCCTATTAATTAAATAAACATCGTTATTGGTTATAATTTTCGTCTAACGAGTTACTAACGCCTTTCTGTCTCCAACGTCCTCGCTTCCCCTCCTGGCAACCGACTGACCGCTCTCCGCGCGGGAAAGCGAGACCGTTATAATTTGGATGATAGTATTTGGCAAAACTTTTGAGGAAATAAAAGAGAATTTAAGGGAGATTCTTCTGAGATTTCGTGCTGCGAAACTTAGTGTTAATCCAAAGAAATGTAATTTATTTAGGAGACAAGTAAAATATTTGGAAAAGTCACTTTTAATTTTAAAAATGGAAGTTATATATAATAAAGATGTTAAAGCTTACTGCTTGAAAAATGATAATGATATCTTTCGATTTAGACCGGATGCGACAATAGAGGAGTATAGAAAAATTGATCTTCCACAACAAGAGCTTGTTTATAAAGAATTGAGATTATGTATTAAAGGTGATACTCTCCACCCATCATCAGTTAAAAAATTAAACAATAAATTTCCAGAAGAAAAATGGGAACCTGTTTATGAAGAGATTAAAATTGAATACCCTAATGAGAAGATAGAAACTTTTATTTTACCTAGTAATGCAAATTTATTAGCTAAAATGTATAATATTATAGTTTTAAAATCAAAGAATTCTAAATTAGTTTCAGAGCCCAATACTATTGCACCATGGATAAGTTTATATTCTATTTATGGAGAGTTATTCCTAAATTGTTATGATGAGTATATTACTGATCCTGACCCCAATATTAGATTGACTAGTAGTAAAGAAGAATTAGAAAAACTAATTATGGTTGAAGATACACAATATAACTATACTATACAGGATATAAAAGCTACTTGTCATGTTATATTAATATCTATAAATAAAACATTTGTAGCTGGGCCTGTAGGGGAACAATAATTGAATGAATATCTTAAAAATAGGAAGCTGTATATGCAACCATGAACTGCCCTTAAGGTGATTTAAAAGTAAAAGATAATTTCTTGACTGGAATTAGTATTGTTTTTCGTGCTTTACCTAAATTCTGTCAAACTCTCTTTTTTTTTATGCGGTTTAATCAATCAATTCCAGAATTAGCTACTGCTCAGACACTATTACATCTATCATCTATGACCACAATATCTTGTATAATAAATTTTATAAATATGGAGAAAAGAACTTTAGCTCATAGTGAAAAAATAATGTTATCAGAAATTAAGAATTTTCTTAATACTATTAAAAATAAACAAGACGAACATGGTAAATTATGGCCATACCATCGTGTTTTATACCCTGAGGATGGTGATCTTAATGCTAACAAATTTCCTAATCTTGCAGTAGCTTCAGTTACTCATTTTAAAGAGTATGGACCTACTACTTTTAAAAATATGGTTACTCCAAAAATGACTACAACAATAGCAGATATTGAAAGGAAAAGCATAACATATGATAATAGAGATATTTATGTAGCTAAAGAAGAGATTTTAACAGAGGCTGAAAAAGAGGGAGCCAAAGCTATTGGTTTAGATTTATCAAAATTGAGAGGAACTAGACAAGCTCGCGAGGAAATCAAAGCAGATAAACAAATGTTATTAGCAATCCAACAATTGATGTCACAATTTCCGAAAAAATGATTTTTCTCATTAATTATTATATTTAATTAAATCTATTTTAGTTATAATATATTTAAAAAATCCGAGAAAAGTCACTATGATTCTTTTAATTACATTAGGAATCATTTTCATAATTTTATTAGTTATTAAGTATTATTATATTTTATTATTTGTTGAAAATCTTAACTTATTTACATCAATTGTATTTCCTTATAATGATTTTAACATCGATAACATAACTATATTAAATTACTTAATAATAATAATTATTATTATTTTAATAAATTTGATTCATAAATTTTTATTCGCGTTTTCACGTTGTTTCTTCTGCCGGGATCGCTACGGACCCTGAGAAGACTGAGGCGGTTACTGAGCGCCAGTTCCTCAGAATAAAAAACAGGTCCAAAGTTTTCTTGAATTTTGCTCATATTATCGGAAATTTGTTAAAGGATTTTCTTCAATTGCGAAGCCTTTATTTAAGTTAATTGAGAATTTGACTAAATTTGATTGGACCGAGCAATGTCAAGAAGCATTTTTGAGGTTAAAGCAGGCATTAACGTCTGCACCTCTTCTTTCCTTTCCGAAGGGAGAAGGAAAGATGATTCTGGATACGGATGCTTCAGGTTTTGGAATAGGGGCAGTACTTTCTCAAGTTCAGGATGGCTATGAGAGGGTCATTGCTTATTATAGTCGGGTTTTGAACAAGCCTGAGCGGAATTATTGTACAACAAGAAGAGAGTTATTAGCTTTGGTAGAATCGGTGAAACATTTTCATCATTATTTATACGGAAAGAGTTTTACTATCCGAACTGATCATGCTTCTTTGAGATGGTTGATGTCCTTCAAAGATTTGGAGGAACAATTGGCTGGACGGAAAGATTACAGCAATACGATTTTGATGTTGCTCATCGTAAGGGGATTACACACGGTAACGCCGATGGTCTTTCGAGACGCCATGTGCGGTTGAAAAATGTAGATACTGTACTAAGATGGAGGTTCAGAGGGGGCTTTCTTACGATAAAGTAGTTGCTCGAATTATTTTGCATGAGGATTCTTCTGAAGAATGGCGTAAGGTCCAAATGGAGGATCAGGAATTGGCAATATTTTTACTTGCCAAGGAAAGAGATTTGCGACCTACTTGGGAGGAAGTTTCTTCGAGGGGTTTTTCTGCCAAGATTTATTGATATCAATGGCATGCCTTGGAAATTCAAAATGGGACTTTGTATAAGAGATGGGAGGCTCCTAATTTGAAAAACAGTTTTCTTCAGTTGGTGGTCCTGCGAAGCAAAGTGAAACAGATTTTAGAAGAAGCACATGATACTTCTTCTGGAGAGCATTTCGGGATCAATAAAACGCTGGAAAAGATCCGGAAGCGTTTTTATTGGGCAACCTGTAAGAAGAATGTTGAGAAATGATGTAGAACCTGTAGGATTTGTGTTGCAAAAAGGGGTGCTGCGAATAAAGGGAAATCTCCTTTGCAGACCTTTAATTCGGGAGCTTCTTTTGAAAGAATTCAAATGGACATTTTAGGCCCGTTACCCGTTTCTTCTTCAGGCAATAATCTCCTTGTTATTGTATCTCCTTGTTGTTGTGGATTGTTTTACTAAATAGGTAGAGGCCTTTCCTCTAAAGAATATGAGAGCTACTGCGGTAGCAGAAATTTTTGTTAATCAAGTTGTTTCTAGATATGGGATTCCGTTGGAACTTCATACCGATCAGGGGAGAAATTTTGAATCGCAGCTTTTTCAAGAATTAATGAGAATTTTGGGAATTAGGAAAACAAGGACGACCGCTCTTCATCCTCAGTCTGATGGTCAAATTGAAAGGCAACATCAGACAATTTTACAATATTTGTCGAAGTTTATTGAAGAGAATCAAAAGGATTGGGATCGTTGGATTCCCATGTTTCTTTTTGCCTCTAAGTATAGGACCTCTAAACATGAGGCTACAGGTGTAACTCCTTCAGAAATGTTTTACGGGAGAGAACTTACCTTGCCAATGGACTTGCTAAGAGATACTCCTCCGAGTTATGGTTTTTCTGAGTCAGCGCAGGAGTACGTTCGGGATTTGCAGCAGAAACTGGATGAAATTCATCAGGGAGTAAGAGAGAGATTGGAATCAAGGTCTTTGAAGATCAAGTGCCGTTATGTTCGTAAGGCTAGGCATCCCGTTTTTGAGAAGGGACAAAAGGTTTGGTTATTTAATCCTCACCGTAAGAAGAATAAGTCTCCCAAGTTGCAATGCGATTGGGAAGGGCCCTATGAAGTTATCAAAAAGTTGAGTGATGTAGTTTTCTGTATTTTCCGTTTAGGAGGTCGAGCGAACAAGGTTGTGCATGCTGATAGATTAGCTTCTTTTAAGAAAAAGGAAGAATTTTAGAAAGGTTTTCGGAGCCCGGTAATCTAGTTTCTTTTGTCGAATTTTAATTGTTCGGTCCCGTTCTTCCTAATAGCGATAATTTTTTTTATGTTGTAACAGTTATATTAAAAAAAAAAAAAAAGAAGAGTTTTCTGTTTTTCTTTTTCTTCAAGTTTTCGATTTTTGGAGAGACGTTGAGGGAAGATCTTCGAGCCCGTTTATCAGGCAGGAACTTCGTGCCGAACATCGAACCGAAGAAGTTTTTTTTTTTAAAAGAAGTCTGTCTCGCCCTCAGTTTTCCGAGTCGTGGTTTTTCCGGAGGACATAGGGCAAATGTCAAGGCAGGGGTTCAGTGAGTCTTTCTTAAAGACGAAGGGTCCATGACAAATACCCCCACTTTGCCCGAAGAATACAAGAGAGAAATGCGCAAAACTCAAGATGAAGAATCAAGAGAGAAGCGCAAAATTTCAAGAACAAGATTCTTCTGAAAAATAGACTGGGACTAGAAGCCTAGATAACCTGAGGCAGCAGCCCAGGGTAGGGCAGGAAGTCGCCAGGTGCCCGGAAGTCTTCTCCAAGAAAAGTTCCAAGACCAGTTCTTGAATTGTCGGAACGACAATTTTATGAGGAGAGGGGTAGTGTTGCGGCCGTGCGGTGTTCCGCTCAGCGCTGCTCCCGAGGAATCAATCAATACCGATCAATGAGAGTTTTAAGTGAGGATTGGCCCTTGACAACGCGTTGTTCTACGGTTGTTATGTGATGTTTACGGCCAGATTCCGCGGCGGACGGACGCGTTTCTATGCCGGTGTATCGATGGTCAAATAAAGAGCATGTTTTTCTTAAAAACTGTGTTCTCCTTTCCGGAGGCGCTCCGCCGAGAACCGCGAACGCGACAATATTATATATTACGAACGTCATCATTATAATCCTATTTTAAATTTAAAAGCGGCCGCGGAAAGTAGAGGAGGTTATTGCATATCATGCAATATCAGATATCGCGAGGAAAGGGGTCATCGCTGCTCAAATAAATGTTCTCGATGTATAATACTTGGCGCTGCTCAGACCAAACAAGGAAAATAAGAAAAATGCAAAACTAATAATGAAATTATTTGAATGTTATAAATAAAGGTAAGATTTATTGTTCAATATGATAATTACAATTATTAATTGTAATAATATATATATATATATATATATATATATATATATATATACATATATATGATAATTACAATTTTATATATTATATATATACATATATATATATATATATATATATATATATATATATATATTCACTTATTCGTGTTCTTTTTAGAGGTTTGAACAGCGCCAACTGTTTTTACATAAAAATTTTTTGTATTTAAATAAAATTTTATCATTTATTTTGTACTGTTATTTTTTAATTCTTTGTGATAAGAACGTAGATTGAGTAAAGCAATTTTGTGATATAATATTTTAGAGCTAAATAATTACTATCACTTGGATTAGAAAAAGAAGTCTTGAATAGATAGAAAGATATATATAATATATAATTTGGTTTTTATTATTTTTAAATTAAAGATACTACTACTTGAGTTTAATTTTTTTTGTAAATAATGGAATATCAAATCTTTTATACAATTGAAATATATAATTTGAGGTGGACTTGTAGCTCAATATTTATAGAACTATGGGTCCGTTCCGTTTCACACATCGAGCGCATAGATAGCAAACACTGCGGAACGGAACATGAATAGCATTCCGTTTCGCTAATGCGCAGTATACGCAGTATGCGCTTAGAAACGGAACGGTTTAAATGCGTTTGATGCAATTTGACGGGAATAAAATTTAGTAATAATAGTGACGGTGAAAAATTTACTTTAAATAAAGAATTAGAGATATCATATCTCATTTTAATGGTTAATATTACGCGGGGAGAAATAATCGTATCAAAAAAATTATCCGATTATGTCGAAAGAGTTATTCCCAACTATTCGAGAACAGCATTCAAAAAACATTTTCGGTGAATAATTACGAGTTTTCACAACTGGTTCGTGGTTGGGCCCCGCCGTGACGCACACCCTCCCTTCTTATTCGAAACAAAATTTTCTTTTTTAAAGAATTAAGGCTAGTATCATTTTGATCAAAATAAGAAGATTTTTCATTCAAAATTCAAATTTTTTTTAAAGAATTAAGACTACTATCACGTGGGTTGGAGTAAAAAGACTCTTCAATGAAGATATCACTTAAGTTCTATTTTCTTAAAATAAAAGGTATTGTCAGTTAAATTTTATTTTTTAATACATATCACTTGAGTTTAGTAGAATAACACAATGTTTATAGTAGGATTATAACTTGGCGCCAGTTATTGATATCAAATCTTTTATACAAATGATATCATTTGAGTTGAATTGGCAATGTGAAAATAATTTTTTTTTGTTTTTTAATTAAAACTAGTATCATTTGAGTTAGAATAGGCAGGCTCTTCAATGAGTATAAAGATCACAAAGATACTAGCACTTAGATTTTATTTTTTAGTTTAATTACAACTAGAATTGCATTAGATATAGCAATTTCGTAACATAACTTTTTTTTAAAGAATTAAAACTACTATCACATGGGTTGGAGAATTATAAAAAGAAAATAAAAGATATTGTCAATTGGGTTCTATTTTTTAATTTGGTTAACAGTTTCTTTTTTTTTTTTTCAAGTGTCCACTATACTTGACACCCTTTTTTTACCTCTTTTTAAAAAGATAATTATAATGGTATCAGACATTTGTAATATTAACCATCTTTCTATATTCGATAAGCGCGTCTCGACATTTTTATACTTGATTTTTTTTCTATAATTACATATATACATGAATATAATCTGGATAACATCCAACTAAAGCTATAATTTTATTAATCTCATTGTTAATTTAAAATTTCATTTGTACACACACACACACACACACACACACACACACACACGCACGCGCGCACGCGCACACACACACACACACGCGCGCACACGCACACGCACACACACACGCACACGCACACGCGCGCGCACACACACACACACACACACACACACACACACACCACACACACACACACACACACACACACACACACACACACACACACACACACACACTAGATCCATTTAGGGTATCATTCATGTCTCTTTTGAACATTGATAACTTTCATATAACTTTTATTATATTTTTACATAAAAATTTTTTTTATTTAAATATAATTTTATTATTTATTTTGTACTGTTCAAATCAATATCTTAGAAGATATTGTACTAATATTAGGTCCAATTGAATTTGTAACTATCGAAATAAACGATGACTCGTATCTGACTAGTAGTTTGATGATTCTAGTTATTCACTGCATGGAAAATAAAATAAAAAGTACGTTCCTTTAACAGTTGAAGATAATACATTCAAAAATAATATCTTGTCCGAAATTTAGCGACGCTTCAAAGAAATTGAGTCGTACTTGCTTGAGTATCAACTTTTCTTGATCCGCGATATAAACGCATGCATTTTCAGTCACCAAAAGCTGCTTCCGTCACTTTGTCACATATTAATAATCAATTAAAATCAGTCTCCATTAATAATAATATAAACAAAGTACATCTGGAATCTCGAATTGAGACCAAAACTAATAGGTTCGATGTGTGGACTGTTCATGACAGTTAAATCGAAACATGTGCATCATCTCTCGATGAATACGGAGGTATGAATCTTGAGTTACGGCAATATTTAAACCAACCACCTATTTTGCGAAATCAAAATTCATTTGAACATTGACAGATACTTAAGTCCGCTTAGCTGACACTTTTCACAATTGCAATGCGTTATTTATCCGTCGTTGCAATTTCGGTTCCTTTTAAGCGTATTTTTTCAAAAACTGGAATCATCAAGACAAATTTACGAAATAAACTTAACGCAAAACGATTACTCTTCTTAGGTTCACTTAGTGAATAGACTTGGGCACTAGACTGAAAATAATCCAAGCTTTCTGAGTTTTATGTATATTACCAGGTGTATGCATAAATTTTTTCCGGTTTAACTAAGAGATGTCGCCAGCGAAAAGTACGCAGCGTATTAATTTGACACATACATCATTTTGTTCGTCTGACATTTAAAACTACAAACACACACAAGTTGAGTCCGCCAAAAACTAGCGTCTTTGTTTCATCGTTCAGTGATCATGTCGAGTTTTGTGCCTGAAAAAGAACATTTGCGGCACGCATTGCTTTTTAATCAAAAGAAAAAGGCTGTTGAAAGTCATCGTTTGCTGGTAGAAACATATGGTGAACACGCTCCATCGATTAGAACATGTGAGACATGGTTTCGACAATTTAAAAATGGTGATTTCAGTGTGAAAGACAGTGAGCGCTCTGGTAGACCACAAAAATGCGAAGACGGCAATTGCAGGAGTTATTGGATGATGACCCAACTCAAACTCAATGGCAATTAGCAGAAGCATTACATGTATCAGGAAACAATCAGCAGACGTTTACGAGCAATGGGAAAGATCAATAAACTCGGTAAATGGGTCCCACACGATTTGAATGAACGTCAAATGGAAAATTGCAAAGTCACTTGTGAAATGCTGCTTCAACGCCACGAAAGGAAATCATTTTTGTATCGAATTGTGACAGGTGACGAAAAATGGATTTATTTTGAAAACCCGAAGCGGAAAAAATCGTGGCTTTCACGTGGCGAAGCCGGTCCATCAACATCAAGGCCAAATCGCTTCGGCAAGAAGACCATGCTCTGTGTCTGGTGGGACCAGAGCGGTATTGTGTATTATGAACTCTTGAAGCCCGGCGAAACCGTTAAGACACAACGCTATCGCCAACAAATGATTAATTTAAACCACGCATTAATCGAAAGACGACCGGAATGGGCCAGAAGACATGGCAAAGTGATTTTGTTACACGACAATGCGCCGTCTCACACAGCAAAACCAGTGAAAGACACCTTGAAATCGCTTGGATGGGACATCCTTCACCCGCCGTACTCCCCAGACCTGGCGCCATCTGACTATCACCTCTTCGCATCAATGGGGCACGCGCTCGTAGAGCAGCATTTCAGCAATTTCGAGAAAGTTAGAAAATGGCTCGACGAATGGTTTGCCGCAAAAGACAAGCAGTTTTTCTGGCATGGTATTCATAAATTACCTGAAAAATGGGCGAAATGTGTAGAAGCCGATGGCCAATATTTTGAATAAAAAAAAAATTAATTTCCCTTGAAAATTACGTGTCTTTTTTTATTAAAAAACCGGAAAAAACTTATGCATACACCTGGTATACTGTATTATTACATATAACTTATATATTAAGTACATATTACTTATATGTGTGTGTGTGTGTGCGCGCGCGCTCGCGCACGTGTGTATGTGTGTGTGTGTGTCATATAATTAAGTTTTGTGTATAATTGTGCACAACTGTACGAACAACTGTAAAAAAATTTTCTTTTAGTAAAGATTAGTTGCATATATTTAAAATTGGCAATTGGCATGTACTTTCTCTCATCTTTATTATTCTATTTTGTCTGTATGCAATGCCGTTGTTCATATATTTTCGTGTAAGTGTTTCTATTATATATTATATTGATTTATTAATACATATAAAATTTTAATTGTATCTTTTTTAGATTTTGGGACTTATAACGATGATTCATATCTAGCACAAAAATACTTGAAAAAATGGAATAAATTGTCAATCCTGATTATACTGTGGCGGTCACCGCCACTCTGGCCCAGCGACGAGCGCGCTAGCGCGCGCCGCCGCGCTGCCACGCGCCGACACCGTGGGCCCGCGCACGGGAGTGACACACGCTCGCCACGAGATGGCCAACCGGTCAATCACTTACTCGTGCGCGGAAAACCACACCACCGCTATATAAGAGCGGCTAGCACCATCGATCGAGACTACCTCTCAGTGCGCTCTGGGGCCCGTACACGGCTTAAGAAGCGCTGAGGTTCGACCGCTTGCGGTCGATTACACGGCCTTTTTTTGCGGCTGGCGTTACCGATCACTCATAGGTCGTACTCTCCTCTCGGTAGCCGTTCACGCCATAGAGGGACTCCTTATCCTCCGACGCGGCCGTTCACGCCGTGCCTCCCCTCGCCGAGCTTTCCTCAGCGGCCGTACACGCCGTTGAGCGGGACACCCGGCATTCTTTGCCGAGAGGCAACAGGACGAGCCACTGCCGCCGACTCCGAAAAAAGGCCACGCCGCGGAGACGACGCAGAAGTCCGCCAGCCAAGGACCAGACTCCACCACCACGTCGCAGCCCCTCTGCACCGTCGCCGACCTCGCAGCCGCATCCGCCCGTGCCCAAGCAGCCTACTGGCCACCATCACCGCGGGGAGGCCTACCCCCGCCGCCAGGACCAGCACAGAGCGGACTTCTCGGCTGGGAGGACGACGAGACACCCAGGCACCGACACATCTCGGAACTCCGGCAACACCGCGCCGACCAGAGCCCGCGCCACCAGCGCGGAGGAGCGACCATCGCCCCACGGCTTCTGAGCGAGAACGATTAGTCAAGTTGTTCGGCGCCCTTTCGACTTCCTCCTCATCCGCAGATAGCCACACGTCCGGGCCAGCAACACGGACGCTACCACGTCCGAGCGCAACTCCGCGGACTTGCCCGCCTACGCCGGGCCGCAACATCCACTTTCCGGCCCGCAAGAACGCAGCGAACCAACTACCCCGCAACGGGCGAGGTTCTCGCCACAGATCGCGGCGCATCGCTGCCCGCCTGCTCCCGGCTTCACAGGACTACGTCCAGAGTCTACTAGCAGCCCGTGGCGCCTTATACCGCTAGACCTGGGGGGTATCACACGGGGAGCGCCCCGCCGAGACCACCGGCAGCCTTCGTTTCACGTCGCCTCTCAAACCGAGGCTTCGCCATTCGTCAGAGACGCACTGACGACCCGTGCCCGAGCTACTCATCACGGCGGGGCTGGTGCCCGAGAGAGACGATACCGAGAGGAACCTCGCGACCCGGTCATCTCCAGAAGCACATCATACACACGGGGGACACAAACCCCCGCGCCACGCTCTTAATACTCTCGGCGTCGTTCTTTGTATTTTCTTTTCAAGAATATAAAAATGTACTTGTGAAATTTGCCTTATTCTGGGAACCAGCACGAAAACTTTCCTTTCCCTATCGCCCATTCCGCTTTGCACACACGAAAGCAGACAGCGGACTGGTTGCGCCGGAACCATATCAGATGCTCAACTACGACATTGGTGGACATACGGACCATCACATTGGTGTACAACCAAACCCCTATACACACACCACTCCCATAATACATTTTGATTATATATCTAATCTGATTTAAATATATGACTTATACTTTTTAAAAACAAGTAAATAAATGATATTAATAAAAAATAGCATTCGAGTAGTTAAAATTTGGAGGCGAGTCTTTCGCTATAGAGCACTGCGCTTTCTATTGCACAGCCATTAAATAATAATTGATTGCTTAATAATCGATCTTTTTCGATATTTTGTAAAATAATCGATCATTTTTTTATTAAGATACAATCGATGTGTATGATTGATTATTTATTTAACGATTATTTAATAATCGATTATTTGGACACTCGATTATTTAAGAATCAATTTTTTCTGACATCGCCCATCTCTAGTGCTGTGCGCCTAAAAAGAACGGATGCTGTGTGCCTGCAAAGAACGGGTACTGTGCGCCTGCACGGAACGAGTGCTGTGCGCCTAAAAGGGATGGGTGCTGTGCGCCTGCAAAGATCGGATGCACCTAAAAAGAACGGATGTTGTGCGCCTAAAAGGAACGAGTGCTGTGCGCCTAAAAGGAACCAATACTAGGCATTTCCAACGAACGCTGTTGTGCATTAAAATACATAAAATACTGTACGCTAATACAAAGGTGCTGTGTGTCTATCTGCAAAATGCTTATTATCAAGAAAGTTTATCGTCCGTATATTTTTAATAAAATGTTTATAAAGACAAAATATATTTTAACATCTGCCAATAGAAATATTATTGAATGAGGCGAATGGTTTACGAACTCACATATGGAACATTTTCAAAATCTTTTACGAAATTATTCACAATATGCACCTATTGAAACATGGCGAATACAATTACCTGATACAATACAATCCATACTTATAGATAAAAAATATATACAAATATTCACAGTTTATCTGATATATTTAATAGACATTGGGTATGTAGCTAATACGATAGAAAAAATATGTTTATATATGATTCCTTAAATAATAAAACTTTGCATAAACATCATAAACAATTTTTAAAAAGATTATTTCCATCATACGATTTTCAGAAACGTCCTGTCAAATTTCCTACTGTCAATCGAACTGTAGTGATTGTGGTGTTTTCGTTATAGCTTTTGCGACTTCATTGTTATTTAACATTAAACTTGATAAAATGAAGTATGAACATAAGTTAATGCGTTTGCATTTAATACAAATTCTTCAAACAAATGTAATTGAACATTTTCCTCAAGATTTGCAATATGGTGTTATTCAACAAGTACTTCCATTAACAGTAATACAAGCGAGAGAAACTGAAGCGATTCGTATACGAACAATAATTCAACATGAGACGGAACAACAAAAATCGAATCGATTAAGAAAATATCGCGATAATTATATTACTAAACAAAAATTAACTAAAATACAGTTAATGCTTCAAAACATTACAAAAGAAATATAATTACCGCAAAGTGTTTCTAAAGAAATACAATTAACACAAATTAATAATATTCAAACTGAACAACATAAAAATAAATGTTCTCAAAATGAAGATCGGTATCTAGAAAATAATGCTATTGAAAAACGTCATCAATATAAACAAGATATAGATAATAATTATGTTATAAAATGTTATCAACAGCAGTTAGAAAAAAGTCTTGCTAAAAAATGATGTCTATATCAACAGAATCTAGAAGAAAATCGTGCTAAAAAACGTCAATACCAACAGAATTTAGAAAAAAATCTTGCTAAAAAACATTGTCTTTACCAACAGGATTTATAAAAAAAATCGTGCTAAAAAATGTCGTCTATACCAACAAAATTTAGAAAAAAATCGTGCTAAAAAACGAATGCATTATTTAAAAAATTTTCACCATGAATAAGATAAAAAAAAAAAATAAATTGTGATCGTAAGTGGTTGTACAACAAACGATATTATGAGAAAAAAAAGTTAAAATTCAGTTTTGTTAAAAATAATTGCGATATTGCCAAAAATATTATTAAAAAATATGAAAAGTTTTGGTCACGCAATTATATAAAATTTCATAATTCTAAAACAATTGAAGAAATTTATAACAAACTTGATATTAAAAATTATGTTGAAGAACGATTAGAAGCCGAAAAAATTGTACTGTTGTTGTATTGTATTGTTGTTGTATATATATTCAAGACAATTATATTCGCAAACAAAAAACAAACAAAAAAATCATGGTTATGTATAAAATATTAACTTTACTAAAAAAAAAGTCAGAAATGTGCTTGAATCTTGCTATTAAATGTAAAACAATTAGTGATAAATTAAGTGCATTTTGTGGTAAATCGAGGCATACAACTTCATCTGAAAATTATTTTAACGATTCTATATATCGTAACATTACTTTATCACAATCTGTGGACTTAGGAGCTCAAAATACATATGTATTATCTTTGATGAAAGAACAAACAAAAAAATCATAGTTATGTAACGAATTATGTAAAACTGATAATCCACTTCTAATTGATCGTTATGAAACATTCCTCCGAACAATAAGTACATGTAAGTAATGTTTCAAGAGAATACCGAAATTGTTATAGAAAATTCATAAATATAGAATACAATAAAAGAGAATTCGAATACAAAGCTGGGTCACACACATATTTGTTACATTGATACAACTTTTTGCAAAGCAATGATTCTTCCTGTTCAATTGTTATCACCTTATTTCCCAATGGTCAGATATTTTAAAAGTTTAATTTATCATATGACAAATTTCTATAAAAAAATGTTAAATTTAGAAAAGGCTTTAACATTTGCTGATTTAGATACATTAAATCAAATTATAATTTTGGCACAACAAATCGTATGTACAGACATCAGTCTACTGATTCTATTTTGAGTAATGAGGATATTATTTATAAATATAAAAACGCGTTTAAAGCTTTAACTAAACGCTCCATGGACACACCTTGATATGTTTGTGTATCATGTGAGAGACTTTGTTAAAAAAAAAATGTATCCGAAATTAATAAATTTAAAGCACAAATAAATATTCCAGTTTGGAGAGATTTAATGGCATATATAAAGAAACAAAGTATTAACTCACAGTATATATGCGATTATTGCGAACGCAAATTCCGGAACGGATTAAATGCATATTGCGTATTAAATAATCTCATTGTACATGATGTACCTGATGTAAGCATCTCTTAACACATTCGAAAAAATTCTCATACAAAGAACTAAAGCGTTTCAAATTGTTGTTAAAATGGAAACTGTTATTAATAAAAAATTACCTCATAAGCGAATGATACAAAAAATAAAAGGTAGGACTTTTCATTTACCACTATCTTTACAAGAAACATGGAACAAATTATGTAAAAATACCGATTTACCTTAGATAATCGTGAAAAAGATTTAGATCTATTGTGTTTTCCAGATTTATATCTTTTTGGTGTTAATGGACAATGACAAACTAGACCGATTAAACTTCATGATCATAAATTCATTAAATGTCGTTTCGAAATCTAAACATCCACAATATAGATTAAACTAATAATATTTGTCTTATTTATTAAATAATGCGAATATGTGTCAATTAAGTTATGATATTTATCATAAATTGAATATAACTAATTTGCGAGACCGTTACACGACTTCAGAATATTTAGAAGCATTGCAAAAAGATTTATTAGAATCTGATTTAAGTACTATTTTTTCTACTTTAAGAAATACGGAACAATATTGGCGTAAACCAAGAGGTGATTTAAATTGTATGACGCAACATTACGGTCCTGCAACGTGGTTTTTAACATTGAGTCCTAGCGAGTATATGTGGAATGAATTAGGCGAATATATTCGTGAAGTAAATGGATGGTCTAATGAATCTTCTTTATTTACCAGTATTTCAATTGCTAGAGATTCTGTATCAACATCGAGATTTCTGGACAAGAAATTTCGAGCAATGCTTGATTTTATTTGTTCTAAAGATCATCCGATTGGAGAAGTTACATTACTTGTGGCGACGAGAATATCAAGGTAGAGGTATCCCAACATTTTCATTTATTACTTTGGGTTAAAAATTCATCAATTATTGGCAATCTTCTTCAAAAGAAGTGTCTTCATTTATTTTACAACATATAACTTGTAAATTGCCGAATAAAAATATTTCACCATTATTATACAGACGAATCAATACATATCAACAACACAAACATTGCGATTATGTTGTCTTCGTTCTAAGAAAGTAGGACATAAAATTGTTCGTATATGTCTTCAGTTTTCCTCATCCTATCACAGAAACATTTGAGAGATGTCATAAGTTCAATAACAGGTAGAAAACAATTAAAACATAAAAGTAGACTTTATGACCTTCCTCGAAATTGGTATAAATGATTATAATCCTATCCTTCTTACTGCGTAGGAAGGAAATATGGATATACAATTTATAGGTGAAAAATCATCTTTGCTTACTTTTTATGTTACTAAGTATATGAATAAAGCAAGAAAATGTGAATTATCTGATTCTATCCTTAATAGTAAAGATAAAAACAAATCGTTAGCGAGCTATCGTTGGAATATCGCTTTGCGAATAATAGAGAATATGGAGCTTTTGAAGCTGCTACATTATTAGGTATTTCTTTACATGGAACTGGTACAAATATGACTATTAGATGGTTAGATGTTAATTAGATACGATACAGAAAACTCAAAAGCTATAAGGAAATTGAAATTTTTGATAAAAATTCTACAGACACATTTTATCCATCTTTAATAGATAATCATTATCCGGATAGACCAAAAGAATTAGAATCGATGTCATTATGAATTTGCACAGTGGTTTAATATTAAATAATAGTATCAAAATAAAACCACAAAATAAAAAAAATTAAATTCTTTAAGATGGCTAATGGTCATTATCTTAAACAACGACAGCGTGGATATCTTATTAATCTCTATAGATGATGTCAAAATATGGCTAGAAAATTATTTCTTCTTATTACTTCTTATGTTTAAACCATGGCGGAAGATAGAAGAACTTAAAAATGGATATGATACTTATGCGGAATCATTTCACAATGTAAAATTACATTTTGCGAAAGCATTGCAATATCATGAAAAATTAGAGAAATTGCAAGAAGCATTTGAAATTGCAAAACAATTACTTCAAGAACATTTAGATAATTTGGCAAAACAGAATGTGTTTCAAGATGACTCAATAGGTGTTCAAAATGTTGAAGCTGCAAAATGTGAAGCGATGCAAGATTTTAAAGATCTTGTTGACAAACGCGAAAAAATCGATATATCTGAAATGATTTCAAAACTGAATATAGATCAAAAAAGAGTATTTGATAAAGTTACTAATACCGTAATGTCAAATAAATCAATACTACGATTATATATTAGTGGAGAAAGAGATACTTGATAAGAATTACTTGGTTAAAACAATTAAGTGTTGGATAAAACAAAATCTTAACAAAAATACTGCTATAGCACCTACAGGTATAGCAGCATTTAATATAGATAGTTTGATAGTTCACAGATTACTGCAGTTACCTGTTGAACATGCTCATACTCCTAAATATAAACAATTATCTGACCACGTTTTGAAAATTATACGAGTTGATCTCAAAGATGTTGTTTTTATAATAATTGGTGAAGTGTCAATGATATCAAATTTAATTTTAATGTATATACATTTACGATTGTCTGAAATATTCGATACTACTGATTGTGATGATGGTTGGTTTGATCAAAAGCATGTTTTTTTATTTGGAGATTTGCTTCAATTACCTCCTATACATGAAGATCCTGCTTTTATACATTTATCAGATGAAAAAATTCGTAAATATCTTTCTTTAAGTGCTACTAATCTATGGATTAATTTATTTGACTATGATGAATTGACGATTAATATGCGTCAACAAGGAGACGAATCTTACCGTGAATTACTCTCGAGAATTCGTGTTGGTTTATTAATAAAATGTGATTATAAGATTCTCGAAAAAAAATCTGTTTTAAGGATAAATCTTTCGAGGCAAAAGTAAACGTGTAATTTTATTAATAATTTGTCAAATGATACCGTTTGTTTATTACCTACTTGTCATATGTGCGATGTTCTTAACACTGCAATGTTAAATCGTATTGTTTCAAAAGAAATATTATTAATAGCTGAAGATATAATTAATTGTATTTCATATATGAAAAAAAGGATAATAAAAAAGGATATTGATAGGTAACGATGATGATAATACTAGAACAGTTTTCAAAACAAATTATAATTAAAATTGGTGCAAAAGTTATGATAAAACGCAATATTGATGCTAGTTTGGGCCTTGTAAATGGTACAATAGCTACAGTCATTTCAGTTGTACAAGATACAACTACTGATTACATAGAAAAAAATAAAACTTTTTTTACCATCTGGTTTGGAATATTTTAATAAAAAAGTAAGTGTTAAGTTCCAAGTGATGGATAGAGCATATGTTATTAGAAAACAATTTCCATTATCTTTGAGTTATGGCATCACTATTCATAAAAGCCAGAGAAGTTTGAAAAGTGCTATTATGAATATAGATAACTCCATATTTAATTGCGGACAGATTTATGTTGCCTTCTCCCGAGTGACATCTCTAGATAGATTGCATTTAATTAATTTTGATCCTTCATCCATATTTGCTAGTGAAAAAGCTATTATAGAATATAATCGGCTAAAACGAATATATAATCCAGAATCAAAAATGATTACTGTTTCGAAGAAGCGTTATCGTAAAGTTAAAGATCCATGGATATTATTGAAAACAATTACTTCCGTTCAAAAGTCAGCTCAAAACGCGCTCTCAAAAGTATTAATTGGATTATGTATGATTTTCAAAATATAGACAAGATTTCATGTTATGCAAATACAGTATTACAATGTTTATTGCAATGTTTACATATTATCAGACAACAATTATTAAATTGCGATAAACTAGATGAATTAAATTTACTTGCACATCGATATGAACATAAAATGAACAATTTGGATATCTGAAATATGGAAATCTTTAGAAGAGAATTTTTCAGTTGCTATTAAACAAGATCCATTCGATTTTCTTACATCTCTCTGTACAAAATACGATTATATAAAAAATTTTATAGAGCATCAAATTATTGCAAATTATCGATACAATTCATGTAGTAATACAAAAGTTATTATTGAGACTATTCTTTCAATTTCTATTAATAACATGAAAAAGAAAAATTTTAATCTTAATGATTTACTAAAAACTATATTTTCATCAAACTGGTGTCAATCGTTTGACCAATCATGTAAACGTTGTGGAAGAAATGACCCCTATTAAATTGGAACCCCCATCGCAAATCGAGTTCATATATAAAAAAAAATTTAGTGCTATTTATGTGCTAATTTGTTGCTCTAGTCCGAATTTTGTTGCCGTTTGGCAGGAAATCGCAATCAAAGTGGGGGGGTCCAGTTTGACATAAAGCTCCTCCCCATAATAAAAAATATATATCGGCGTGTCGTATCAAAAAAACAAACACACCAGAATTTGTTACTAATTTGTTGCTCTAACATAGCAAAAAAACATTTCCAAAATTCAATATTTTTGCAAAATAATATTAATAAATAATAGTAAAAATATTAAATTTTGAAAATATTTTTGCATAAAGTTAGAGCAACAAATTAGCAACAAATTCTAGTGTATTTGTTTTTGTTGATACGACACGCCTATATATTTTTTTTCTTTGGGAGGGGCTAGCTTGACATTGAGCTGGACCCACCCAACGCGTGTCAGATACTCAGATTCCAGACGTTGTAATTATAACAAATAAATTGTTGCTCGATCGAATTTGATACTAACGTACCCTATAGACCCTTTACTTTCGAGATATGGCAAAATCCGAATTTGTTGCTCGTTCTAACGGCTCGGAAATAAACAAATTATCGGGACAGAACCGTCGCGTAAGAGATTAAGTTTCGAGCCTTACATTTATAACAAATAAATTTGTTGCTCGGTCGAATTTGATACTAACGTACCCTACAGACTCTTTATTTTCGAGATATGGCAAAATCCGAATTTATTGCTCGTTCTAATGGCTTGGAAATAAACAAATTATCGGGACATGATCATGCGTTGCAGACTTCGATTCCAGACGTCTTGACATTATGCTGGATCCCCCCATAATAAAAAATATATATAGGCGTGTCGTATCAAAAAAACAAACACACCAGAATTTGTTGCTAATTTGTTGCTCTAACATAGCGAAAAAACATTTCCAAAATTCAATATTTTTGTAAAATAATATTAATAAACAATAGTAAAAATATTAAATTTTGAAAATATTTTTGCGTAAAGTTAAAGCAACAAATTAGCAACAAATTCTGATGTATTTGTTTTTGTTGATACGACACGCCTATATATTTTTTTTCTTTGGGGGAGGCTAGCTTGACATTAAGCTGGACCCACCCAACGCATGTTAGATTCCAGACGTAATTATAACAAATAAATTGTTGCTTGGTCGAATTTGTTACTGACGTACTCTACACACTCCAAACTTTTGAAATACGGCAAAATTCGAATTTGTTGCTCGTTCTAACGGCTCGCAAATAATCAAATTATCGAGACAGAACCGCCAAAGACTCGGAAATAGACAATTTATCTTGGCAGGTCCGCTTGTCAGATATTTTTCGAACTTTATTATTATATATTGTATTTTGATGTTTTGTGGTTTAAAAATTTTTGAAATAAAGGAAAAGTTTTGTTAAAAATTCTATGTTTTAAATTTATGGTAATATCTATGTCTTAAATTTATATGTAACATCTTTGCATTAATATTTTCTTTTAGATGCTACAATTTTTTATTTTTTTATCTCACTTCTTCTATGTTTCTCGCTCGGTTGTTGTGATGCACATGTCTTCTAGTTTCCTCTTTCGATGTGAGGCAAACAATAGAGATAAAAAGTTCAAAGAACTTGCTGCCTTGCGGTCCTCGGCCGTGTTTATTCGGCTTCTGAAAGGTAAATTTTTTGTTCATGCTACGGATATTCGCAGATTCTTTACGCGCAGATATTTAATGCGCAAATACTTCGGCGATTTCATCGTTGCCATAGTTACAAATATCTAGTGTGACGATTGAAATCGCAGTGCTCATTCTTTCGCGTCAGTGTGCGACGGGTTTCGAGATTTCGTGATTTCGTGTTATTAATTTCGTGATTTCGTGTTATTAATTTCGCGTTTCTCGTTTTGTTTCTTTTGGTTCTTAGTTCTTAATTCTTTCATAGTTTATTTAGTTTATTCACAGTTTATTTAGTTCTTTTAGTTTATTTTTTTTCTTTCTATTTCATTTAGTATTTTTTATTACATTTGTGATTCGTTTATTACTTTGTGTTCTTGATTTTTTTTCCTTTCTTTTTTCGCATTTTTTATCTTCGTGTTTAAATTTTAAGTTTAGGTTTAAGATTTAACTGTGGAAGTGTTCACACACGATTGGATTACAATGCCTACACGAGGAAGACCAGCTAAAACAGATAAGCATTCTTTAATTGAGATATTACTAAAATATAAAGACCAAATTATAGAAGACAGTCAAAAAATTGTTTCTAAATGTAATGCAATTTGGGTAACTATAGCGAGAGAACTTGAAAATCAGTTGACGCCGTTGTCCATATATTTGTAATGTGCAATAGATATAATGTAAGAAATATATTGTTTGATCGTCCTTCTGTCTCTTCTTGTCAATCAATAAATGTTGATAATAGCGTAAAATTAGAACTGTTCGAAGTATCTAGTATTGATAGAACGGAAAATGATTCAACAATAATAATAAATAATTCAATAAGTGGATTAAATATATCCTTAAATAATAAGGATGGCTTGCTTACATTTACAATTACAATACCAAAAACGGAATTTAATGCCATGTTAATTAATAAAACGTACAGACGAAGAGAGAAAGGTCGACCCCCTTTCACACGACAATATAATTTTGCACGGGCATTTGGCAGCATGTATTTTCTGAAAAAATTTGGAAAAGTACAAAATTATCTTGCGGATTTAATTTTAGGCGACATAAGTTGATAAGTAACGGGGAATCCGGGTACGCGTACGGAACTTGTAAATGTGGTTCGTTAATAAAATGTATTATTAACAACAGTAACGATACAACTACAGAAATAAAATAAATTTATCGATTTATCGTGGAAAACGATATTTAAGAAAGCCTATTAGACAAACTGTTGTTAATAATTTAAAAGGAACCAGTATTATGAAATACAGGATCGAATTAGCAGAAAAATTAATGCAAGAAGGTGATAATGTCGAGCCATCTCACTTATTTAACGCTAATATTTTACGAGTAGTCAAATATGAAGCCAAACAAAAAAATTATTTTCATAAAAACCCATTAAGGGCTTTAGAAATAATGCAATTAGGTTCCTTAAAATATGTAATTCATAACATTGGTTTAAATCCGTTTTTTATTCATAATTGGTCCAATTTTCAACTGGATGTATATAGAACATATACTTTAGATAAATCAGCTTGTATTTTTATAGATGCAACTGGAAGCATTATAAAGAAAATTAAAAGACCTGATAACTCAAAGACAGGTCATATATTTTTATACAATTGTGTCGTTCATTCTAAAAAAAGTGGTATGTTTCCAGTTGCACAAATGTTATCCAAAAGACATAATAAAAGTTCGATTCAGTACTGGTTAAATGAATGGGTATGATCCGGTGCGCCACGACCACGTGAAGTCGTTTGCAACTTTTCACGTGCATTATTAACCGCAGCCATTCGAAACTTTACTCGTTATTCTTCATTGGACGAATACGCGGACGCTTACTATGAAAATGTATCGTCTTGCTATATTCGCGTCGATGTAGCGCATTTTATAAAAAAATACGCTAATTTTTTAAAAGAATTACGTCCGCGAATAAAAGAATTTTATTTATACATGGTAGGAAAATTAATTTTATGTCGCGATATCGTAGCCGCGCGTGATTTATTAAAAGGAATTTTAATTATTGCCCGAAGCGAAACGGAAGGGGTGACAACCAAAAATAATAAAACGTTATGTGAAGAATATAAAATAAAAATGAAAAATTTACTTAGAAATTCCGAAGAAATAAATATAGAAAATGATAAAGAATATATTGAGATTGAAAACGAAGAAGACTGTTCCAATAATTGGAATGTGGGTAAGAAATATCGACGAAGAAGTAAACATTTTATTGATTGACAACGAAGGAGACAGAGAAAACGCGCACTACATGCCGAAATTTGCCGAATACTTGATTAAAGATATAAAATTACTTCTTTTATGGTCTTGTGTTTGCAGGGATAAATTCGGATTTGGCAGAGTACCTGCCAGTAGCGCATCCGTAGAAAGTGATTTCAACATAATAAAACATATTTTATTAAAAACAGAGAAAACATCTATGCCTGCAGACGAGTTTGTCGAAAAACATATCAAGTTCCTAAACGGTCGCCTAAAAATAGTACAGGCGAATAAGAATATTCCTACGGATAATCCTACGGACACAAATATGGAGATGGATATAAACATTGAACAAAGTGTTCCAACAAATCAAAATGAAATTACAAACAACGTTGGAATTGAAAAAAGATGTCCAGCGTGTGCAAATGGACATCAGCCTATCGGAGGACATAGGTGTTATGTATATCAAAAATATGTACACACTTTAGATGAATGTTCGAAGTCAGTTGGAGAAGAAGGATACGGTCAACAACGAATATGTGTCGACTGCCAGAATATTAACAATCTTCCAGATATTGTTGCAACGAGGGAAACGAAAGATTGACGTGGTTTGGTAAAGACGGACACACAATCGAAAGGAAAGTATTTACAGAAACATAATTTACAAAACGAATTTTTGTTAGAAAGTAATATACATAAGATACCTATAATGAGAAATGGAAATAACGTATCTTTGAAACCAATTAAAATAAAAAAAATAGATATTCGTTAGCAAATACTTGTACATTTGATAGCATTTTACAATTATTCGTTGCTGCTTATTTTGATACGAATACAATTAAAGATCTTGTATGCAATGAGACAGATTTCAAATTTTTTGAATTAATTAGTGAAATGGTATCTTATGGTATTAAAAGATCATCATATAAACTTCGTGCGAAGATTTTAACAGAAATCTTTTCATGTAAAACGTTGCCAAATAATTGTTTCTTAATTAACTGTGAAGTAGCAATTGCCTTTTTGTGTAGAAAATTGTTTCAAAGATTTCCATCATTCAAGGAGGTATCGAAATGTGAAAAGGGTTGTCCTGAACGATTAAAAATGTTGCCATTAATACAAGTGCAACTAGAAACATTATTAGAAAACAATATCGCTCAAATTGAAAAAGATATAACGATTGAAGGACTACGTTCTTGCTGTCAACCCAATTGCGATGGATTTGAGAGTATTACGATATCATATACAGGTATGTATATTTTAATATGAATATGAAATGCAATAATGTATGAATTTTGCTATTATTTGACATTGCATTTCATAATATTTTAAAGGCATAATATCTTGAACCCAATATCCATTGAACCCAAATTCGAGTTGAAACGTTTGGAACTTTTTATTAATAAACTGTTAAATTAGAAATATAATTTGCCCATTGTTTAGAGCGTGGATTGTGATAGCATTATTATTGCCCATTAAATAAAATTATTTTCAAAATTTAAATAATTAACAAATGTATATTCTTTTCAAGACGATTTATCTTAATAGAAACATATTCAACGTCTGATAATGGAGAACAATATGCTGTTCAAGTAAAAGATATCCCGAAAAAAATCAAATTTTCTTTCATGATGGATGAATATATTCTCGCTGGATTCGTCAATTTCAAAGCACCTTTAAGTCTATCAAAACAAACAAGATATTCAATGGATCAAGATATTGGTCATTACACTGCCATTAGTTATTAGCGAAATAAATGGATCAGATACGACGATTGCAAGGATGCAGAAGAAATTTTAAATGATAATTATATTGTTAGTCCGCACATTATTTTCTACATTGTTTAGATTATTTATATTGAGTTTGTAACGGGGCGCATCCCTCCGCTCCATTCCTCCTCCGATTTTCCCCCGACCGACCATCCGTTGGGGACCGCCGAACAACAGGCGGAGTACCGCAGTGGCCGCAAAAGGCATTTATGCCTTCTTTTTTTAATCATTGTCAATTCGCGAACTCCGAAGCGTCGGAGCAAAGCGAGAATACCACGAAAATATGCCCATTTTGACATTCCCTCGCACCGCGCCACGCGTCGCGCCACCAAGCGCTAGCGCACCTCGCGTCGCACCATGCACCGTACCACCAAGCGTGAATGCGTCCCGCGCCGCACCGACGCCACGCCACGCAAGCGAGCGAGCATCCCGCACCGCGCCATGACCGCGTCTACAAGCGCATGACCAACCCCGCACCGCACCGTTACCTTCCTATCGAATTCCTTCCCTACTCTTGAACATCTCCCGCTCCTACTCCTTATAATCCCCCAAAAACCAATTATATCCGATCCTTTTTTCCTCCTGGGAAGAAGGATGCTAACCCCGAGATCGACCAATCCGACCGATCCGACCGAAAATACCGAGGTCAATCTCGAGTATAAAAAGGCATCGCTCTCCACAGAAAAGCACTCCTGTTCCTCGCTCGTTTTCCGAGAGCACGTCTTAAGGAAGCGAGTATCCAGAGCCTGGTAGAAAGCCTGAGTTCTGTTGGGGCCCTCCCCAACGCGCCAAGTTCGCTTGACCTGGCCAGAAGTATCTCCGAATCTCTCACGGCAAACCGAGAGCTGCTGGGATCTCCCCAGCGTCGAGTCCGCTCGATCCGACTTCGCCGTTCCCGAGATTCCACCACCGGGCATCGGGATTCTCCCCGATATCACCGTTCCTTTCCGAGCACTGGGGTACACCCCGGTCGGCCGAATACACTTGGCACCGACGCCTCTTTCTCCGCACACAGCTGGGGCCCTCCCCGGCTGGCCGAGTTCACTCGGCACTCACTGAGACAGACGAGGAGTAAACCCCCCGTCTGTCAGCCGAGCCCTCTCGGCAGGGAACTCGTTCTCCGATCTAAACGGTCAAACGCCCTCGCGAATACGTCACCCTCGCGACAGCGCTTTAACATCATCGTCGATTTAAAGTTCCACGGCAAGCACATGCGACACCGCCGCCGCCGCGCGCGCCCCGCGCCATCCGAACTTCGCGCAGCGAACGCGTATCGCGCCGACCGCCGAAGCGATACCGCATTTGTACACTAAACCATACGCGCGCCGATCGCCGTCTCGCCCGTCCACGGCCACGACCATTCGCGAAGATCGGTGCATTCCAACGCACCGTCCACTATCGTTCGGTTCAGTGAATAAATCATTGTTGCAATACACATCTAACAATAAGCGAAATTCTATCTCCAACATCCTCGTTTTCTCCTCCTGGTAACCGACTGACCGCTCTCCGCGCGGGAAAGCGAGACCGTTTTATGTTAAATAATATTGTTAAATTTGTTATATAATTTATTAAAAATACGTTCACGCAATGATCATACGAGAGCGTAAACGATTAAATCGCAAGTAATGTAATGAAAATGTAATATATGCATTCGCGGAATGATCTTGTGAACTCGTGAACTGTATCTCTCATTATTATCTATTATCGTTATTTTATATTATCTATTATTTTATTGTTAAACTTGCTTTGTATATTCATATCTATGTATATCTATGTTCAGTTTTATGTTATCATTTTAATCTATCATTCTATACCCTATTATTTTTATTTCACATTTTATTCATTTAGTTTTCTATTTTATTAATAATTTAGAAGATTTTTATTACGTTCGCGTAATATTCACAAGTGATATTTATATCATGAATTGGATTTATTACTACGCAATCATAATCATCTGAATAAGATGAAAAAAAGCTGTAACATAAAAGTGTTTTTGACAAAATACTCTGAATCACTGCTCTACACACACACACACCACACACACACCCACGCACGCACGCACGCACGCACGCACGCACGCACGCACGCACGCACGCACGCACGCACGCACGCACGCACGCACGCACGCACGCACGCACGCACGCACGCACGCACGCACGCACGCACGCACGCACGCACGCACGCACGCACGCACGCACGCACGCACGCACGCACGCACGCACGCACGCACGCACGCACGCACGCACGCACGCACGCACGCACGCACGCACGCACGCACGCACGCACGCACGCACGCACGCACG
This sequence comes from Pogonomyrmex californicus, assembly GCA_024349325.1. NCBI lineage: Eukaryota > Metazoa > Arthropoda > Insecta > Hymenoptera > Formicidae > Pogonomyrmex > Pogonomyrmex californicus. The sequence continues at coordinate 217,369 of JAECZD010000045.1, forward strand.
CACGCACGCACGCACGCACGCACGCACGCACGCACGCACGCACGCACGCACGCACGCACGCACGCACGCACGCACGCACGCACGCACGCACGCACGCACGCACGCACGCACGCACGCACGCACGCACGCACGCACGCACGCACGCACGCACGCACGCACGCACGCACGCACGCACGCACGCACGCACGCACGCACGCACGCACGCACGCACGCACGCACGCACGCACGCACGCACGCACGCACGCACGCACGCACGCACGCACGCACGCACGCACGCACGCACGCACGCACGCACGCACGCACGCACGCACGCACGCACGCACGCACGCACGCACGCACGCACGCACGCACGCACGCACGCACGCACGCACGCACGCACGCACGCACGCACGCACGCACGCACGCACGCACGCACGCACGCACGCACGCACGCACGCACGCACGCACGCACGCACGCACGCACGCACGCACGCACGCACGCACGCACGCACGCACGCACGCACGCACGCACGCACGCACGCACGCACGCACGCACGCACGCACGCACGCACGCACGCACGCACGCACGCACGCACGCACGCACGCACGCACGCACGCACGCACGCACGCACGCACGCACGCACGCACGCACGCACGCACGCACGCACGCACGCACGCACGCACGCACGCACGCACGCACGCACGCACGCACGCACGCACGCACGCACGCACGCACGCACGCACGCACGCACGCACGCACGCACGCACGCACGCACGCACGCACGCACGCACGCACGCACGCACGCACGCACGCACGCACGCACGCACGCACGCACGCACGCACGCATACAAAGCTATTTATTTCATAATAATTATCACATTATTTAACATTTATTACTAATTTTAACCACATTAACCTCATTATGAAATTCAATATTAATAATCTCCAAATCACAATCTTCAAATTTTATTTAAAATCATAATTAGATAACAATCATCAAGAAACAATACATATTAACGATCTGAAGCTACGAATCACGCGATTACAGGATGAGTTACGGGAGGAAATTATAAGAGATAACATGCTTGAAAACATTTGTGGGTGCGGTCGGGATCGCAGTCGTGGTCATGGACACGATCGCCACAAAAAATAATAACTTATCCAAAAAATTTTACATTATATTTGTAGACATCACACATTTTATATTATAAACGTAGAAATATAGTAATTACAAACATATAATTATATATTACAAACATAACAGATATTAAACACGTAGAAATTACAACATTCACCTTATATAGATATTTATTTTAAGCGAGTTTCTTATTACAAAAATAAGAATAATAACATTTACCTTATATAAATATTTCTATTAAAAGCATTTGTATTAGATCTTTAGATTTGTATTAAGCAAGTTTCTTTTTTTAATCTTTTATAATCTTCTTTAATCTTTTTGTAATCTTTTATTTCTTTCTTTTTTATAAATAGTTTTTATAAAATTTTTTGTTAATTACAAAATAAAAGTTTTCATTTTGTTATTTACATTTTGACTAATAAATATACAATTAAAATGTAACGATAATATTAAATACAATTCTTTCTATTTCCCAAATTTTTTTTAAATATATGCATAATTACAATTTAAAGGATCAATATAAGTATAATTTCAGAGATTAAAAAATATTACAAGTTTAACGATATAATTAAAGAATATAAGTTTAAATCTATAATTAAAAACTTAATTTAAGACATAGTATATATCTTATTTAATCTTACTTAATTTTTAACTCTTTAATGCAAAAATATAAACTAATCTTTTTTTACATAAGAATTTTTATCATTTTCTTATTTGTGAATTAAATATCAACTTGTCATAAATTTCTAAAACAATTTAAATGAACTAGTCTCTCTCTCTCTCTCTCTCTCTCTCTCTCTCTCTCTCTTTCTAACCCTCTCTCACCATCCCTCCCCACTCTCTCCCACTGTCTATAGAATAAGCAAAAAATTCGGATTTTGCCATATCTCGAAAGTAAAGGGTCTGTAGGGTACGTTAGTCTCAAATTCGACCGAGCAACAAATTTATTTGTTATAAATATAAGGCTCGAAACTTAACCTCTTACGCGACGGTTCTGTCCCGACAATTTGTTTATTTCCGAACCGTTAGAACGAGCAACAAATTCAGATTTTGCCATATCTCGAAAGTAAAGGGTCTGTAGGGTACGTTAATATCAAATTCGACCGAGCAACAAATTTATTTGTTATAAATATAAGACTCGAAACTTTACCTTTTACGTGACAGTTCTGTCCCGACAAATTGTTTATTTGCGAGCCGTTAGAACGAGCAACAAATTCGGATTTTGCCATACCTCGAAAGTTTGGAGTGTGTAGAGTAACAAATTCAGTAACAAATTCGACCAAGCAACAATTTATTTGTTATAATTACAACGTCTGGAATCTAAGTATCTGACACGCGTTGGGTGGGTCCAGCTCAATGTCAAGCTAGCCCCTCCCAAAGAAAAAAAATATATAGGCGTGTCGTATCAACAAAAACAAATACACCAGAATTTGTTGCTAATTTGTTGCTCTAACTTTATGCAAAAATATTTTCAAAATTTAATATTTTTACTATTGTTTATTAATATTATTTTGTAAAAATATTGAATTTTGGAAATGTTTTTTCGCTATGTTAGAGCAACAAATTAGCAACAAATTCTGGTGTGTTTGTTTTTTTGATACGACACGCCTATATATATTTTTTATTATGGGGGGTTCAGCTTTATGTCAAATTGGACCCTCTCACTTTGATTGCGATTTCCTGCCAAACGGCTGGAGCAACAAAATTCGGACTAGAGCAACAAATTAGCACATAAATAGCACTAAATTTTTTTTTTATATATGAACTCGATTTGCGATGATGGGGGTTCCAGCTTAATAGGGGTGAAGAAATGATATATTATTTAAAAATGAATTGGTTTTATCAAAGGAAATACTTATTATCCATTTAATATCATTTTCTTTACAAGATGGAGAATTAGTAAAAATACCACACAAATTCAGTTTGTGTGTAATGCCGAAAACTAAAATACTAATAACTGGACAAGCATATAAAATTATAAAAATATAAATTACAATTTTTCATTATGGAACTTATAACAAAAAGGATCATAATACGAATATGTGTAGAGACAGAACATCTAGCACTTGGATTGAAATTGATGCACAAGTTATAAAAAAGCAATGGCCTAAAGGTGATAAAGATATATACTATTATATACTATTTTTACAAAAAATTGTTACTAAACATGTATATTAAGTTAGACAATATATATTAAATGTACTTAAATATATTAAATGTACTTAATATATTAAATATATAATATGTTAAATATATGCTATATTAAATGTATTTAAATTTAACAAAAATATTGTTTATATAAAGAAATTGTCAATTAAATTTGTTGTATAAAAGATGTTAATAGGCGTGCTTTTCAAACACGACAAGATGCTTAACACTATAAAATGCATGAAAATCATTTATTAAAAAATTATCTTTTTAAAAACAGATTAAAAAAGGGTGTATAGGGGCGCGCTTGAAACAAAACTGTTGTATCAAGTTAAAAATAGAATGTAACTGACAATATCTTTTATTTAAAAAAAATAGAACTTAAGTGGTAGGTATATCTGTTTGTTCATTGGAGAGTCCTTTTAGTGTCATATTAGACATGTAAAAGATGGTATCAAAAATTTCGCAAAGGAGATTTCAGTCTTGAAGATGAACCGTGTGCTGGACGCCCTCAAAAGATTGAAACGGACGAATTGCAAGCACTGCTGGATATAAACTCTGCGCAAACTGAAAAGGAGCTTGCAGAACAGCTTGGCGTTACGCAGCAAACCATTTCCGTACGTTTACAATGGGAAAGGTTCAGAAGGAAGGCAGATGGAAGGCAGTTCCGCATGAATTGTCCGAAGACAAAAATCATTGGCGTGACACTGCACTCACTTTGCTTTCAAAGTTCTGGAAAAAAGATTTTCTGCACAAAATCATTACAGGCAATGAAAAGTGGATTCTTTATGATAATCCTAAACGTAGAAAATCATGGATCAACCTTCGACATCGACGCCAAAATCCAATATCCACGCCAAGAAGGTTTTGCTCTGTATCTGGTGGGATTGGAAAGGTGTGTTGTATTACGAGTTGTTACAACCGGGTGAAACAATCACGGCAGACCGCTACCAACAACAATTGACCAATTTGAGCAATGCATTAAAAGAAAAGAGGCCATTTACTGGCCAAGGACGTCGTAAAGTGACCTTGCTTCATGACAATGCTCGACCACATGTTGCGAAAGCGACTCAGGACCGTATCTTTGCGTTAGGCTGGGAACTTCTCCCGCACACGGCGTATAGCCCAGACATGGCGCCTTCCGATTACTACCTATTCCGGTCGCTGCAGCATCATTTGGCTGATACTCATTTCGTGAGATTTGAAAAGATACAAAAATGTATTGATGACTTTATCGCTTCGATGCCGGTGAGCTTCTATCGTCAAGGAATTCGCAAGCTACCCGAAAGGCAAAAGGTCGTTGATACAAACGGGGAATATTTCGTTGATTAATATTTTTTTGTTTGTTTTTGAATTTTACAAAAAAAAGCTCAGAACTTTTTTGTACACCTAATACTTAACTCAATTCTAATTATGATCAAACTAAAAAATAGAATCTAAGTGCTAGTATCTTTGTGATGATCTTTGTATTTTCATTGAACAGTCTTCGTATTCTAACCCAAGTGATAGTAGCTTTAATTCTTAAAAAAAAAATTGATTTCCACATTGCTAACTTTACTCAAATGATATCATTTGTATAAAAGATTTGATATTAATAATTGGTACCAAGTTATAATCCTACTATAAAAATTACATCATTCTACTAAACCCAAGTGATATGTATCAAATAAAGGGACATACGTGTCCTACGAGCGGAGATATTGCTACACAAAGTTCGATTCGTAAATTTTTACTTTAAGAAACGTCATTATTATTTGTATAAAAGATTTGATATCAATAACTCCGCGCCAAGTTATAGTTCCATAAACATTAAGCTACAAGTTCACCTTCGCCAAATTATATATTTCATTTGTATAAAGATTTGATATATCACTATTTTTTAAAAATAAAATCCAAGCGGTAGTATCTTTAATTTAAAAATAATAAAAACCAAATGATATGTATATCTTTTTACCCATTCAAGACTCTTTTCTAACCCAAATGATAGTAATTATTTAGCTTTAAAATATTATTATATCACAAAATTGCTTTACTCAACCTAAGTTTTTATCACAAAGAATTAAAGAGTAACAGTACAAAACGATAAAATTTTATTTGAATAAAAAAAATTTTTATGTAAAAACACTTGGCGTTACTCGACCGAATAAAGAAAATAATGAAAATGTAAAACTAATGATGATATTATCTGAATGTTATAAATAAAAACAAGATTTGTTGTTTAATATGATAATTACAATTCACAACAAACGCAAGAAATTAAAATTAAAATCCTATACTTAATTCTAATTCGCATAATCGTATAACTTGATCGCATTTATAATTTGCAATGAACGCAAGAAATTAAAACTGAAATTCTATATTTTAGTCACACAAACGCATAACTTGCTCACATATAGAAGATGACAAATATTTTTATTCTTGTGACATCTTATTTTTTTGATTCAGTCGAAATTATATATATACTTATTATTCATGTTCTTTTTATATTTAGAGATCTGAGCAGCGCCAAGTATTTTTACATAAAAATTTTTTTTATTCAAATAAAATGTTATTATTTATTTTGTACTGTTATTCTTAATTCTTTGTGATAAAAATTTAGATTGAGTAAAACAATTTTGTGATATAATAACATTTTAAAGCTAAATAATTACTATCACTTGAGTGAGGAAAGAGAGTCTTGAATGGGAAAGAGATATACATATCATTTGATTTTTATTATTTTTAAAGATACTACCACTTGATTTTATTTTTTAAAAATAGTGGTATATCAAATCTTTTATGAATGAAATATCTTTTACAAATGAAATATATAATTTGGCTAAGGTGAACTTGTAGTTTAATGTTGTGGGACTATAACTTGGCGCCAGTTATTGATATCAAGTCTTTTATACAAATAATAATGATGATGTTTCTTAAAGTAAAAATTTACGAATCGAACTTTGCTGCTTGCGAACTGTAGCAATATCCCCGCTCGTAGGGCATATATATCCTTTTACTTGATACTCCCTCACTTGGATTTAGTAGAATGACGCAATTTTTATAGTAGGATTATAACTTGGCACCAATTATTAATATCAAATCTTTTATACAAATGATATCATTTGAGTAAAGTTAGCAATGTGAAAATCAATTTTTTTTTAAAGAAAAGCTACTATTACTTATAGGAATAGGAAGACTCTTCAATAAAAATACAAAGATCATCACAAAGATACTAGCACTTAGATTTTATTTTTTAGTTTGATCACAACTAGAATTGAGTTAAGTATGATAATGAAAAGACTCTCCAATGAACAAACAGATACGTACCACTTGGGTTCTATTTTTTTAAAATAAAAGATATTGTCAGTTACATTCTATTTTTAACTTGGTACAACAGTTTTTTTTTTCAATAAAATTTTACAAGAAAATAGAATGAAGAATAATAGAAGAGTTCATTTATTTATCTTATTTTTCAGTAAATGGATTAAGCTTTTGTGCATTTTTTGTGAAGTAACTGAACGAAAAAATACCTGTACATTACATCCTGATACATCTTGATCTCTATAAATAAAAATGTTAGGGATATTAAATAGCACACATACCTTGTTAGTCCCTACGCATTCTCTATTTAAATGCATAAATCAAAATTATGATCCAAATTAAGCACTAACAAGATAAAGATTTAAATAAATTACTGAAATACAGCAAAAAATTACACAAAATAGGCACAATAATGACTAAGTAATAACATAAAATCAAATTAAAAGGCAAATATATAGACAGGAAGTAAAAAGTATGTAAATGTACATATAGGGAATAGCATTATAATACAATAACTATTCGGCGACTGATGTGAACTTAGCGCCCAATTTTAAAAAATTGTTTATACCATAGGTTTGTACTTCGTTTGTACCTGTTTGTACCACTTTTTATTTTATTTACCGGCGCCCATGAAAATAGTTTCAAAAGAAATTAATTGATAGATAAGTAAAGTAAAATGAAATTAATGGATAGAATGATGTAATTATATAAATAAAAATTACATCAAATGAGCTAAATCTGATTAAAATAAATTAAATCAAAATAAAGTTAAATTAAAATTGATATAATTACATATATTCAGTTTCTCCGTATTTAAAAAATTAACAAACAAGGGGCAAGAGAAAACGCGCGGTAAACAGTGCGCAATAAACTTTATAATTCTTCTTGATTAAGAAATCTTCTTTATTAAAAATCAAACGTTTCGGCTCTCGTATTGAGCCATCTTCAGTGATAAATAGTATTAGTCAGTAGACGCCGAACTCTAATGTGGTTTAATCAAAAGTGTGTCGCTCACGACGATTGCCAAGTCGTGTGAGGGAGCAAATCTTTCCGTATTATCCCTGACAAAGCGGCACACGAATATAGTTGGAATCAGATTCTGATAATATAAGTAGTATAAAATTTCTTTACTCACCACATTAAAGCCAAGCTATACATGGTGGATCGTATAAGCACAAAAAAGTTAGAAACGTTACAAAGATGTTAAAACCAACGGTACAATTATTAAAAATTCCACTCAAGACTACAATTCACATGCGAAGTGGGTGGACGGGAGTTAAATTTCCTGAAAGTTACCATGAAAATTATTAACAACATTATTCATTTTGACTGGTACCATAAGCCAAGCTTCTCTGGTAGGCTCTTAAATTATCACTCTCAATATCCTCTGTCCCAGAAGAAAGGCATAGTTTTCGGCTTAATAGGTAGAGCCTTCTCCTTATCACACCCTCAATATCACTAAAAAAAAACCTAGAATTAATGGTGTCCATTTTGCTAAATAACGATTATCCTCTTACATTTATCTTTAACTGTATATCTCAAAGGCTTAAAAAGTTGTTTTCTAAAAATAATGACACAGAATATTGACTTGGAAATTATTGACAACGATAAAAAAACTAGAAAGAACTAGGTTCATATTATCATTGAACTCTTCCAACGTGGATAAATTCAAAAAAATTATGACGCTAATTTAGACGCTAAATCACCTTTTTCAGTATGAGTAAATTGAGTGGAATGATCCGTGCACATAAAGACAGAAATCCGGTTGGCTTACGAAAAAATGTAGTGTACAAAATCGAATATAAGAATTGTGAGACGTGGGACAAACTAAGAAATAGCTAAAAACGAGATTGAATGAGCATCGCAGTCATATTCGGAGAAATACAAACTCTAAATCGGTTATTACAGATCACAAAATGGAAAGTGGACATGAGTTTGCTTGGGATAATGTTAAAATTTTAGATTCTGAACGTGATTGTGGTAAACGTTTAATCTCAGAGATGTTGTTTATCAAACTACAAAACAATAATACTCTGAATCTACAAACAGATACGGAATGCCTTCATCATACTTAAGTCTCTGTTCTTGACAAATTTTAATTTTATATATAATTCTTGACCTCTGGCTTGTTTTTTATTTTCAATTCAATTCCTTTCATATCACGGTTTTTTCGATTTCCTTCAGTACATGACTGTCTTTTGACTGATACGTTTTTTAATAATTGTACCGTTGATTTTAACATCTTTGTAACGTTTCTAACTTTTTTGTTATGCTTATACGAATTATTCATGTAATAATCATGTATAACTTGGTTTTAAATGTGATGAGTAATTAGAAAATTTTACACTACTTATATTATATATAATCTGATTCAAACATATTATCGTTATGATGATATTATAAATATACATTCCAGAGCAGTGCAGATAGTATAAAACCGTCAAAACGATTGATAATAAAAAGTAAATAAATAAATAAATGAGTAAATAAGGCCTAATAAAGCAAATGATATAAGTCAAGCAATTTATTAAAATAAAGCAATATGTATCAATATCTGACAATTATGATCAATATAAAGATAATTAAATATAATAGTGCAGTATAGTAAGAAAATTAAATAAACAAGAATGAAAAAGTATATTATTGATAAAATCAAAGAGTTTAAAAAATAGCACATACAAAAAATTTATTATCAGCAAATAATTGAATGAATAAAATCAGAATAATATAAGCAACAAAAGACTAATAAGCAAGATTAATAAGCTAGAACAAACAAAGAATAAGATATAATAATTACAGTAATAAATAAGCTATTATCACTCACTGTAAAAGGCATAGCATCACAATTCAAATAAAGTGGAATAAATAAAAAAAAATATATCTGATTTCGATTGAAACAAAACTGTAGATACATGATATGATAAATACCAGAACTCCAATATTCCAAAGCAATTTCAGAATCCAACATGTAGATATATGTCGATATATGTCCGCAGAGGGAACGTAAAAGATATCCAAAAGCACGAACTTCAAACCGCTCCATCGCCAGATCGGCAAAATAATATTGACGGAATAATTCGCTGAATCCGTCACAGTAGATTACATACTCCATAATATCGCGGAGGACGCGATCTAATTCGCAAATATTATACGAATATTGCGTATTATTTATTGCCACGTGTCGATGTTCCGGTCACTTATATTCACTTATACGACTTGTGTTATTTATATTACACAATCTATGATAAAATATTAACAATAATCAAGCCGCGCATAGTCATACCGACTTCTCGGACAGCACACACGATCCCACTCAAGAGAGTTAAAAGCTATGTATCATATATATTTCTAGCAAAGTTCACTGAAATCTAGAATGTTTCACTTCGGACATTCCGGTCAATCGTTATTCACGGCCATATTAATTTCGCTTTCGTTTCCGGTTAGATATTTCAACTCTTGCGCATGCGCCATGTCGCATTCACAATACGCACGCGCAAGCTAGATTGGCTATTGAGTACGCAGATAAATGTTGTGTCCTTTTGACAGAGGCATTTTTAAAAGCAATTACAATCCAATACGTAAAATCTCTCGATCAAATGCATTTCAGAGGCAACAAATGACAACTCATTCCATTCAGTAAATTGTACAACTATGGGTCTGTTCTTTTTAATTGAACTGGCTGCACTAGTTTAAAGTTTATTTTTCTTGTTTTAATGTAAGAAAGAAAGATAAACTGTGAAATACCACCAGTTCAGCCAAAAAGAACAGACCTTATCTTATACGTATGCGCGATCGTCAACGTTCGCGCATGTGTACCGGTCGTGGGGATCGAGAGAATACATGTATATCTGTATATTGTAATATACATATATATGTTTATCATTGTATTGTAATGTGTTATTCTAACACGTTATTTGTGATGAATATCATTACATGCCTCGGTAGTTGAAGGGATAAGATGCTTGCCCGGTAAGCAGAAGATCCAGGTTCGATTCCTGACTGAGGTGGTATTTTTTCGCAAAATAATTACGAGTTTTCACGACTGGTTCGTGGTCGGGCCCTGGCGTGACGCACATCCTCCCTTCTTATTTAGATGTGGGACAACATCCGTACACTAACGTATTGAAGAATCATAAAAATTATAAAAACTATAGAACTTAAATGCCGTTTACAAAGCATTATTTATAAAGAATAGGAAGAGCTGAACAATTAGACACCTCCAACACGAACTCATTGCCTCCGAACGAAATGTTATCAGCCAACGCACACCACACATGTGCAGTACGCCATACTCACATCAGTGTTTATTTCTTTACTACTTTTTTATTCGAGGACGTATTGTCCTTTTTATTTAAAATTTTAATCAAAGTATTCATATTCTCATTCATTTTTTCACAATTATTCTCCAAACGTGTAAAACTTGTAAAATTCTTGTATAGATTAAATGTTATTCTTAGAAACTATACAAATAGTGAATAGCAATCTGTATAAGAATGGAATTTTTACAAGTTTTACAAGTTTGAAGAATAAATGTAATAATGAATGAGAACATAGAGAATACTTTGAATAAAATTTTAAATGAAAAAGACTATAATGTTATGGTCGGCATTTTCCGACGTGTTCATTTTTAAACTTAAGTAAACTTAAGTAAAAATAATAACTTTGCATTTGCTTGCAAATTCTGTATGAGTAAAAAAATTATTCACCAGTAAGACTTTATTAACAAATTAAAAGAAGCATATAAGTTTTTAATTACATCCTAATATTTATATCATATTTTATATATCAGGAGACGCGATAGTGTCTCGGGTGTTAAGTCAACCGAGAACTATCGTGTGACTTTACGCGAGTCGGCGAAATGCGAGTATCCGAAATTATCGAATCTCAATAACGGCTAAACTGATTAAGTTCTAAGTAGGCTTGATCGATAGTAGGCTTGTGTCCGACTTGCATAATAAAAGTATTTTTATTTTTCTGCTACGTGCTCTATAAGCAGAGATATTGCTACGCAAAGTCCGATTTAGAAATTTTTACTTTAAGAAAGTCATTACTATCGTCGCCTTTGTACGGCTGCAATGTCTGTCACGAGATGTCATTATTAATCTTATCGACCAAGCGAATTATAGACTACTAGATAAGTCAGAGTTATGTGGATATCTAGCGAATCAATGTTCGCTGGATCCTGCAGTGACGGCCTGATTTATCTGCTGGGTCGGTAAGATTGATTGATTGATGTAAACGGTAGTGTTTTTGGTTGTAGACTTCTCGGGTATTAATATAATAATAAATACGCGTGTGTAATAAATACGCATGCGATTTATTAGGTCGAAAAGGAAACAGTAGTATTTAATAAATTGCTTACTACTATTGTATAATATGCTTACTCTTTTTCTGCACCGAGTGGTGGCTAACGATGTTGACGTTCGCAGCGAGTTTGACAGTTCGTGATAATTTGTTTCGAAGTGTAACTCATGTTTGTGTCTACTATATTTTGCAGGTAAGTTGTATTTTTCATTTTATTATCCTTTACGTACGCATTTGTGCTTTTCTGCAGAAATGAAAGTTACAAATGTTTAGATACTACGGTCTGTTCAGATTATTGTGCAACTCTTGATCATATTGATTCCCAGCAAGCAAAATGCTAGCAATTTGCTAGCAAATTGGCAACAAATTTGATTGATTGGCAACAAACATTGACTGCAAATCCATAATCATCTGTGTCCACATTAGGCTCGGGATTTCGACAAAGCTTGCTGACATGCTATGCCGAAGATTGGCAGCAGAAATCAAGCAGAGCCTGTTGACATACTATGCGAACAGATTGGGGACAGAAACCGAGCAGAGCCTGCTGATGTGCTATTATTTACGTATTTTTATGTATATGTTTGATGCAAGACGTAATCGTCCAACAAGAAAGTTAGCAAATTCGACTTTTGCCGCTAATCTGTTCGCATAACATGTCAGCAGACTCTGCTCAGTTTTTGCTGCCAATCTGCTGCTTTAGCATATCAGCAAGTTTTGTCATATTTTTGAAGATAATTTGCTCACATCATCAGATATTACAGACTTTGTGTGCAATTTGTTGCCCTTTTGCTATCAAACGGTGGTAACAGGCTGCTCGGTTTTTGCTAGCAATCTATTGGCATAGCATATCATCAGCAGGCTTTGTCCTATTTTTGAGGGCAGTTTGCTCCCAATGTCAGATATTACAGACTCTGTGCAATTTGTTACTTTTTTGCCATCAAATATTGGTAGCAGGCTCAAAATCTGTTTCTGCAGGTTTTGCTATCGGGGTTATGATATATTTATTTAAACAATATATCAAAAAGATATATTTAACAATCATTAATAAAACTGAGTTATTTCCTCAATGAAACTGTGTTAATAAAAGTATAAAAAAACAAATTGTACTTGTATAAAATTACATGTATCATACATTTCACAAAAAGAAACTATAAAACTGTTGTGTTGAGGATAAGAGGCACAGAAACGTTCAAGGGATGTTTATCTCGAAGCGGCTTTATTCCGACTGACGACTCTCATCGCCTTACAAGTTAACACACACACACACAGATACACACGCACATTCATACGCGCCGGCACACCTTGGTCACATACATTACACTCCTCTCCGTTAAGTTTGTTTATATGATTTTTTTTCTTTTACAATCTAGTTACAATGTTTTTCGTATGCAATCTCGGCGATCTGCGCAACGGTGTTTTCGGGGCGATCTCTATTTTCGATTTCGTTTCTCCTGTACCTCTTGCCTTTGCCGCGCTAGCGCGTACTAGCTGATCGATGTGTCGATCTATTCTCTTTGACTACTTCGCCCGAGCCTAGTTTCGCAGTATATGTTACGAATCCCAACTTCTCGATCATAGCTTTGGTCCACTGCGGCGCGTTGCGACTAAAGTTTTTTGCCCATACTTCTTCTCCTCTCGCAAAACTTGCCTCCCCCCCCTTTTGCATTTCGTATTTGTCTCATCACTGCTTGTTCTTGTCATTTGTTTATATCGGGTCGCATTAGGTAAAATTTTATTCGAAGTTGTCTGCCTAACATTAATTTTGCAGGTTTCTCCCGTCGTGCAATTTTGGGTCGACCTATATTCCATTAGAAATGAATCTACCGCTTCTTGTGCCGTTTTCCCATTTTTTAGCATAATTTTGAGTTTTCTTTTAAATGATTTTATTAGATTTTCTGCTGCTCCATTTGATGCTGGATGTTTTACGGCTGAGCGTATGTGTTTAATCCCTGGTTTACTTAAAAACTTTTGAAAGTCATCGTAAATTGCGGTCCGTTGTCGCTGACTATTTGAATCGGAAGTCCATGTCTCGCAAATGTCTGCCGGAACGCATTTATGGTTTTTTTTTGCGTTGTTGTTGACTTCATCACAAAAATCTCGGGCCATTTTGTCTTCGCATCTACTAACAGTAGAAAATTATGACTTTTGTATGGTCCCAAGAAGTCGGTGTGCACTCTTTCTCTGGCCAGTTCCACGGATGTAGCTGCGCTGCTGGCGGGTTGTCACGGAATTCGCGACAACTTCTCGCTAGTTCCTCTATTTGCTTATCTAGTTGTGATCACCAAAAAAACAATCTCGCTATCGATTTCATCTTTACCATTTCTGCGTAATTTTCGTGTAGTTCGTTTAGCACAGCTTCCTGTAATTTACTCGGTATTATGATTTGATAACACCACATCACGCAATCCTGTTCTATCGTTAACTCATCTTTTCTTATTTCGAACGGCAACAAACTGCTTGATAACGTTTTTCTGTTTGGTCATCCAAATTCGAGATATCTTCTAACTTCTGCTAATGTCTTATCCGTCCTACTTTCGCGTGCTATCAATCTGTCGTCAAACAAACTTGTGGCTCTTGTGCAATATAATTCAAATATGTATATTGTGGTTTCATGTGTTCGCTTTCTTTTGATATCGGTAACCGCGATAACGTGTCTGCGCTGTTTCTCGCGGATTTGACGTACATGATTTGATATTGAAAAGTTTGCGTAATGCTGCAAGCGCCTCGTAACCATTATCGGAATTCCTTTTTTTGATCCGAAAATTCAAACCAACGGCTGATGATCGGTTTTCAGAATGAAGTTCCTTCCGTATAAATAATCATAATATAATCAATAATCATAATACTTGGTAACTCCGAATATTATCGCTCGCGCTTTCTTATCTATCGCGGCGTATTTACGTTCGCTTGCAGCCAATGTTTTTGATGCATACGCGATGGGTCGTTCTTCTTCCGGCATTATTTGTGAAAGAATTGCTGAGATTCCGTAATCCGATGCATCACACGTTAATATTAACTGTCTGTCTGGATAATTTGTGAGCACTTCCGCTGATTTCAGGTTTTTTTTTTATCTTTCGAATGCTTCTTGGCACTCTCTTGATTCGAATTTTTCTTTCTTTAACAACTCGTACAGTGGATGCAACTTTTCCGCTCAATTCTCTATGAACTTAATTTAATAGTTTATCGTTCCCAGGAATGTCTGCAATTCTTTCACATTTTTCGGAGTCGGAATTTTATCGATCGCATCTACTCGCTCTCAATGTGTGAATTTTTGCTGCGACTAAGATTAATTATCCGGGGCTATTTCTAGCCCCAGATAATTAATCTTAGTCGCTAATAACACGCATTTTGATTTTTTTATTTTTAATCCGCATTTTTTTAGTTTATCTAGCACTTCCGCCGTTTGTAGATTCTCGTGAATTATTTTGCCCTTTATTATTATGATGTCGTCTAAAAACACGTTCACGTTTGGCATACCCGCGAGAATTTGCTCCATTTGCCTTTGAAAAAAACTAAATGCCGATGCGACCGTATGGCAGTTTGTTCGGCTGATATGACCATTTATGCGTGCTCAATGTTAGATATCGCTTCGAATCTCACTGGCACTTGTGCGTATGCCTCTTTCAGGTCGATTTTCGAAATATAGACGACATCGTGTAAATTCTATTAAATGCTCGATTCTCGGGATTGGATGTCTATCAATAATGATTGTTCTATTAACGGTGAGTTTGTAGTCTCCGCACAGTCTTAGTGATCCGTCGGGTTTAAGTATTGGTATAATCGGTGTACCTCATTCCCCCTCTATCGGTAACCACGCTCCTTCTTTTATTAGTCTATCTATTTCCGCGCCCACTTTATCTTTCATTGCGAACGGTAGCGTTCGCGGCTCACAATATGTCGGAACTGTGTTCATTTGCATGTGTATAGTGAAATCAGCTTTATTGTACGTTTCTAGTCCCTCTGAGAACAGGTGCTCGCACTTCGCTAGAAATTTTTTCCGTATATCGAGATTTTCGTTTTCTTTTTCTGTTGTCTTTGTCGTCGCTGATTGCGTTGCTCTACGCCTGTTCGTGTCTGTCGCTTGGTTTATACCCAGTGGCCAAAGCTGTAGCTTATGTAGCCATTCTCTGCTGATTAGTGGCTTCCCGTGTTTACCTACTACGTATAGTTCGCCTATTGTCGTTACGACCGTACTTGTCCATTATATCTCGGATCATCCCCACTGCATTTCGTCTTTCGCCGCCGAAATAAATCAATTTAATGTAATAAATCAATTTGCCAGTTCAATTTTTTTATTTGGAAATAATACTACAGTCTCGTTCATTGATCAATGATACCTCGGAACCTTTATCTATTTCTATTTTTACCGGCCTGCCTTCGACTTCAACTCCTAAAAATTGCGGTTCTATTTTTAAAAGATTACAAGATTTTATTTTGCTACCTACTGTAAACGTAACTTTATCGTACCATTTGCTTTCGAATTCGGAGTCCGTGGCGCTCGTTTCCTTGTCGTTGAATGTTTTTTACCGTCTTCGCCGTCTGTTGTGGTTTCGCTCTGCATATCACAGATATCGCAGATGCCCTTGACGACCACAGCCATCGCAGTGTTTCGTACGATGCCAACAGCGATTCTTCTGATGATTTTCTTTTCCACAACAGGTGCATTGCACGTGTTACCCGCGTCTCCGGTTGACGCCGTCGCTGTGCTCCCTTGGCCACTGTCTCGTACTCCGTTGTCTGCTCCTTTTATTTTGATGCTAAGTTCGAACTCGATAAATCTCGGTGTCGGCTTCGACAATCTTCTTCTCGTTGTGTCCCTGTTTTGAATTCCTTGAAGCCTTGTTTGCCTCCTCAATTGCCGCGGCTATTTTCATCGCGACATCCGAGAATTAGATTGTTAACTTTGAATAGCGCAATTTGGATCGTTTTGCTCCGAATTCCGCTCAACAATTGATCTCTTATAGCTTCTTCTTCGCGAAACCGCACTCCGTCGCCAAACTGCGTAACGCGGCTACATATTGCGTGACCATTTCTTCCTCTTTTTGCTTCCTCTCCCGGAATTGCGCTCTCAGCACTGTCTTGTTGATCTTCGGTTTAATGTAATTGATCACTTTTTCGATAATGTCCTTGAGGGAAACGTCTTTCGGTTTGGCCGGAGCACACTTCGCACCACTTTGTACACTTCTGCATCTATTTTCGTTAGCAGGATTGCTCGTTTTTTCTCTTCCGCTACGGCGTTTGCCTCGAAATATAAGTCAATCCGCTCCACGAATTCCTCCCAGTCATCCATTCTGATTTTGAAGTCCAGTTGACTCGTATCCATCTTGATCCCTTGATTCTATATGTTCGATTGTTCGTCGATTTTCGCTCCGATGTCCGCCGATTCGTCTTCCACACTCACTGCCTGTCTCAATATTAGTCTCAATTCATCCATTTTGTTTTCCGCCGTAGCTTTTATGCCTTATTACTTCAATTCCTCGATGAGTTGCTCCTTACTCAGATTCTGTATCCAGGCTGTATCTTCTTTTTTTCCTTTTTTGCCATCCACGCTTTTCCTTTCGCGTAGTCTTGCTACACGCATTACTGTTTCGCTTACCTCGTCGCCAATTGTTGCGTTGAGGATAAGGGGCACAGAGACGTTCGAGGCATGTTTATCTCGAAGTGGCTTTATTCCGACTGACGACTCTCGTCGCCTTACAAGTTAACATACACACACAGATACACACGCACATTCATACGCTCCGGCACACTTTGGCCGTCGCGATCACATACACTACAAAAGCATCTTGAATTTTAACAGCATCCTGAATACATAATATATGGCAGTAAAAATCTAATAATTTTATATTACTTTTGATCTATATCTTATATCGAGATAAATATTAATGTATATATTATTGTCGATATAAGATATTTGTTTGTAAAATTTAATTTAATTTAAATAATTTAACAAAAAGATATCATTATCAAATCATAACAAAAAGATATATTTAATTATTACTAACAAAACAAAATGATCTTAATGAAACGTATTAATAACAGTATAAGAAAAAAAATATAAGAAATACATATGTTACGTCCAGGGGACTTTACGAATTCTTCTCTTTCGGAAAAAGATAACAGCTGCTAATCAAAAAAATGAAGCGCTTCGAACAATTTAAAGAAACCCTAAATAAATACACAAAAATTCCTCTCGAGATACGTTTCACTATCAAAAAAGGAATAATTCTTGCGATAGACAGCTTTGTCGGCACCGACAAGTTTATAACATACCAATAAAAATGAAGAATATTAACAAAAGCAAATTCTTAACGGATAAGAAACGCGTCGGATCGTTCGAGAGTGACACTCCCCCAAATTGGTGGGGAAACTAAGGGAAACGCCAATCAAGAAGAAACGATTGGCGGCCACACCAATGAATGATTGAGGGTGTGGAATGGCGGGAAAAATTTTTACTAACTAATTCCATCATTCGCTAGGAAATCTGGAAATATAAAAACAACCACAATTCACAGAACACCGCTCCCCTCCTTCCTCTATACTCACAATTTTTCTAAATTATCATTCGACAAGCCAACGCGGAAATCCATCACGCCCTTAGATATTCCCACCCCTTCGGAACCCCTTAAAAACCGCGACTTGGAGCGGATCGCGCTCTTCTCGCTTCTCATCGCTCCACGCCTTCACGGACCATCCGAGGTTGTCGAAAAATCTTTTTCAATTAGAATCTGTGCGCGATTCTTACATTTTTCGTGTGATTCGATCCACGAGCCAGCCTAGGGGCCACACTTCTCGTCCATCACCAGCGCCCGCTACAACAAAAGTAAGTCCATCTTTATCACTTTTTCCCGCGGTGAGACTGGCTGTTTGGTTCGCGATCTCTACATATTTGTTTCATTAAAACACTCCAACATTCCAAATTGGCAAGCCGTCGATTAACTCGGTGAAGCTGCCTTCCCCGATTTCTCCACACTCCGACTTGGCAAGCAGCCGATTAATTCGGTGAAGCTGCCTACTCCGATTCCACAACATTCCAACCTGGCAAGTCGTCGATTGATTCGGTGAAGCTGCCTTATCACGATTCCTCAATTTCTTTTTTTTTTTTACCACTCTCACCTCACACTCTCTCTCATCTGACTCTTATTTACATAGTGAACCAAACGAAAGCCATCCCGAACAACCCAACGAAACGGGCATTGCGACACCGTCGGGAGAAGTCAAATAAGCGGATTCGTCGCGAAACCTGCCACTCACGGAGCAATTGATAAAAGTAGAACCGGGGCTAGCTAACATCTCGCTACACCAATACGCCACCGCCCTCCGCTCCGCAGCCGACTTTGAAAAACAGTGCACTCCAGAGAACTTCGACGTGGAGAAGTTCTTTAATCCCGTCCGCCAATTTTCTCGCTCTCCCACCCATCCACCTCCTGGCACCTTCTTCATTAAAAGAAAATTCAAACCCGACAGCCAGTTTTGGGATCATATCTCAAGACACCAAATTACCGATACCATCCCTATATACATTTCCCGTGACCCTCTTCCCTCGTTCCAATCAAGGCTTTCCGCAGCGCTCACCCTGATCTCCCGCCACACCTGCAACCCGATCCCATCGACATGCTCGCGATCACCAATTTTTTGCCCCAATTGGAACAATTGGGTATATAAATATCAGATCTTTTGTTTCGAAATTTATGTATAAAATTTTTTTTGTAACTAGTACTCATACACTCAAATGTACACAGTAAATTTGCGAATTAACATATTATATTTCTTTTTTCTTTATTATTATTAAATCAGTTAACTCGAATTCTGCCTCAATTTATTTACCCAAAACTTGACCCCGAACCGTTCACGGCTCCCTGAGGATCGCACGAGGTCCATCCCTGGTAAAAGAGATTCGGTTCTCTGACCAAAAAACGGACCACCGATAGCGCTGGCACAGGTAAGGGTTATAACGTCACCGACGCTGACCCGATTCCTGTTCCCTTAACGCGCGTTCGACTCGCAGATTGACCTCACGACGTTGGTTTGTGAGCACAGAAAAGATTCCGTGCGTCCACCCGAGTTCTCCTCCTCCTGACGGAAGGTATTACCTTTCCTCCAGAACCTCGGACGTAACATATATTTTAAATAGTATCATTAATAAAAATGAATTATCTTTTCAATGAAACTGTATTAATAAAAGTATAAAAAAACATATTGTACTTGTATCAAAATTACATGTATCATTTTTTTCAGGATTATCAGTTTAAATATTTTAACATCTTTTTCTCTTACAGGTTTATGTAAGATTTATCAGATACTTAGGAGGATATGTTACATGAAAATTATCAATTGTCAAACTCTTTTGTGTCTCTACATAAATAATATCCTAAATCTGGATTTGATATGTGTATATAAATAAAATTTTAAATTAACCATGGGATTAATAAAATTATGGATTTAGATGAGTATAAAAATATATAAACATTATCATTTTATTTTTACATGAACATTTCAATTCAACTTCAGATTCTTATTTAACTAATCACGATTTTTATAAAAATTTAGAAACAATTAATTGAATGGCAAAGATTAATGTTTAGACGAATAGGAAGCCAAGTTGAAAAAATTTTATAATTCTTTTATTTCTTTTTATAAAAAAAAGATATTTATTTATTTCAATGTTTCTTTTTCTTAATCAGATTAAAATAAAAAAAATAAAAGTTATATTATTAAATTACATGAAAATTACCAACAACAAAATTATCAAGATTATCACATAAATAAAAGTTACATTAATGTTATTAATGTTTAATAAATATATCCTAAAAAGATCTGATATATATGAAATATTTTAAATTAACAGTGAAATTAAAATATAGCTTTAGATAGGTATAAAAATATATATATAAATGTTATCATTTTATTATATGAATGTTTCAAGTTAATGTTATCTAGATATATTTATATACATATCTATATAATATAAAATAACTAATTTTATCTAAATATGGTTGGAAAAAAATGGTAAAATTATTTAATTATTAATTGAACGACAAAGAATAAAGTTCAGAAGAAGATTAGAAAGAATCGAAAGTCAAATTGAAACATTTTACATAAATGTTTCAATTTGGCTTTCGATTCTTTCTAACTGTTTCTGTAAGTTGTGTGATTATTTTATTTCTTTTTATGAAAAAAAAATATTTATTTATTGTAATGTTTCTTCCTGTTGCAGGTTTAAATGAAAATTACATAAAAAGCATCAATGTTCAAAAGAGATGTTATAAATAATATCTTAAAAGAATTTAGATTTAAGGATTTAATATGTGTGTACAAGAAAACAATTTTTAAAAGACATAAACGATACTGTAAAAGGACCTGATATGTATGGATGAATGAAATCTTATAAATTAAGAGTGAAGAGATCCTTAATTAATTTTAGGATTTTTTTCCATGGTTATAAACCATGGTTATACAAAGCTAATTATTTTATATTATATAGATATATATATGAATATGAATCTAGATCAAATTGAAATATTCATATAAAACGGTCTCGCTTTCCCGCGCGGATAGCGGTCAGTCGGTTGCGAGATGGGGGAAGCGAGGACGTTGGAGACAGAAATTTGGTTTATAAATTCGAGTCAGCTGTTAGACGAAATTATATTTCAGCCTAACAACAGTTTATTCAAATAAAAAGAATAACAATATGTAATGCAATGGAATGCACAAATATTCGCGAATAAAATTGGTCGTGAACGGGCGAGACTACGATCGGCGCGTGTTTGCGGTTTTTACGCGGATGAGGTATCGCCACGCGGCGGCGGCGGTGTCACACGTGTTTCACGGATCTTTAAATCCTCTGGCGACTTAAAGCGCGTACGCGTGTTAGGAGCGCGTTGTCGCAAGGGTGAAATTTCCGCGAGAATGTTCTGACCGTTCAGGTCAGAGAACAAATGGGCCCGTTCCCCGCCGAGAGTGCTCGGCTGATGGGAGTGTGCCCCTCGTCTGTCTCAAGAGTGCCGAGTGAACTCGGCCAGCCGAGGAGAGCCCCAGCTGTGACGGAAGATGGAGGTGTCGGTGCCGAGTGAGCTTGGCCGACCGGGGTGTACCCCGGTGCTCGGAATCGATCAATAGTATCGGGGGGAACCCCGATACACGGCGGTGGAATTCGGAGACGGCAGAGCGAACTCGATGCGCTGGGGAGACCCCAGCAGCTCTCGGCTTGCCGTGAAAGATTGCGGATGTGTTTTCGGCCAGGCCAAGCGAACTTAGCACGTTGGGAAGGGCCCCAACAGAACTCAGGCTTTTCACTAGACTCCGTTCGGATACTCGCTTTCCTCGAGACGTGCTCTCAGAAGGAGACGCGGAACAGGATGATTTTCTGTGGAGAGCAATGTCTGTTTATACCCGACATCAACCTTGGTATTTTTAGGTCGGAACGGTCAGATTGGTCGATCTCGGGAGTAGCATCCTTCTCCATAGGAGCGGAGAAAAAGGATCGGATTTTGGGATAATTGGTTTTTTGGGATGATAAGGAATCGGAGCGAGAATGTGGAAGAATAGGAAAAGGAGTTTGGCGGTAAGGTAACGGTGCGGCGCGGTTGGTTACGCGCTTGTAGACGTGGTCGTGGCGCGGTGCGGGGCGCATTAGCGTTCGCTGATATGGCGCGTGGTGTGGTGCGGGGCGTGCTAGCGCTTGTTGGCACAATGCGTGGTGCGGCGCAGGAGAAATATCACGAACACAGTCGTGTTTACCCGGTATTCCTTTGTTATGTTCCGACGCTTCGGAGTTCACAAATTCAAGAAGATTAAAAAAGGAGGCATAAATGCCTCTTGCGACCACTGCCGCACTCCGCCTGATGGTCGGCGGTCCCCGACGGATGATCGGTCGGGGGAAAGTCGGAACGGAGCGGAGGGATGCGCACCGTTACACATATAATAAAATAGTAATATTAATATTTTTATACTCATCTAAAGCCATATTTTAATTTCGCCCTTAATTTAGAAGATTTTATTCATCCATACATATCAGGTCCTTTTAGAGCAGGGTCGGCAAGTAGGCACTGGGCGCCCAATGCCCGCGGGCAACAGTTGAGCGCGCTAGGGTTAGCGTTAGGCCGCTATGCTCAATAAAGGAAGGAGAGGAGATAGTAGGAACGTCTGTTCGTTGAACGTGTTGTTCAAAGAGTCAAAAGTATCGCACAAATTCAAACCCAGAATTAGCATAAACTATCTATATTTTAAATAAACATTTCTTACAACAATATTAAATAAATAATTTTTATAACTTTAATTAGTATTTGATTCATAGTTTTTCGATATTATATACGATATATCAGGTGTTATTGTTTTTGCATAACTTAAACGAATTATTGCATTTAAATATGAATCTGTTAACTGTTCGCGTAATCGCGATTATTTAATTTCATAATAGAAAATAATTGTTCATATAAACATGTAGAACCAAATATACTCATTATACATACTCATTATACTATACTCATTATACTTATTATTATTACTTTGATTATCCATCACAAACGTTAAATTACAAGATCGCAAATGTGTCTGTGACTGTTCTAAACAAGAGCAAAATTTAATTATATATCATTGCTTATATCATATAATTATATCATTGCTTAGTTACTGCTACTTTTTCTTTTATTTTAAGTGTTTAACAGATGGATGTTTAGCAGATGTTTATTTTGAAACTGTTGGAAATTTTCTTTGCGGAAAAAGAACTATTCTTCTGGATTTAAAAATATAATTTTAAAGCGCTAATTTCTGTTAAATTCGTGATATATGTATTCATAATTTTTTTTAATGATTGTATTATAAGTTTATATTTTAATACATGTTATTGTTTATATTATTGTTTTATTTCTTTGTTATATTTAAATTTTCGTTAAACACATTTAAATGTAATAATTATATTACATTTATACGATTAAATATTTATATTACACAATTTTTAATAAATTATATGCTAAAGCCCAAATTTTGACAATTTACAATATTTAAAAATAGAGATAAGCATTTTAATTAAAATTTTCCTATAATGAATGCTTATTATTAGGACAAGCAAAACATGTTAGGGCACATTTCTTTATTTGACTAATAAAAAAATTAACTAAATATAAGTTCAATTTATGAGAACTTATGCATTTTAAGTCCTATATATTACAACATATTTTTGCATATTTCAACGGTTTAACTAAACTGTTATAAAAAAATTTTATGATATTACAAAGATTCGAGTACTAGTAATTTAAGACTGCACCATTTCATATATACATGCAACGCTATTTTTGTAAGTATGAAATGCGAAACTGTATCCCACAAAAAATATTAGATATCCTGAGATGTGCACAACAGGCGGGCACTCGCAGGCGCTCGCGGGCGCTCGTGCCCAATTTCAGCGTTTTATCGACCTCTGTTTTAAAGTATCGTTTATATTTCTTAAAATTAGATGAGTATAAAAACATCTCTTAAAATATGGCTTTAGATAAGTATAAAAATACATATAAATGTTACTAATTTGTTATATGAACATAAACATATGAAATATAACATATGTTATGTTATATTTCAATTTGATGTTATCTAGATTCATATTTATATACATATCTATATAATATAAAATAACTAGCTTTGTCTAATTATGGTTGGGAAAAAATCCTAAAATTAATTAATTATTAATTGAATGACAAAGAATAAAGTTTAAAAGAATAGAAAGCCAAGTTGAAATGTTATTAACATTACCATTTTACATTAGTGCTCGGAATTAGTTGCACATTTCGAAGGTGACGCCTACAGTTCTCTCACCACCGCTCTCAGCGGCCGAGCCGCCGAACGGCTGTGCCTTAGGAGCATCGCCGTATGAGAAACATGCCATTCGTACACTTTTCGTCCCAAATTGTCATTTAGATATCTGTTTGCTAAATTATTTTTATTTTAATAAATAAATAAAACGTTGAATCTCCTCTAGTTACTAGAGGAATCATGCTGTTTTATAATTTTACATAATTGTATAATATTACATAATTATATAATGAATTGATACATTTTTCTGAAAAAAAGATATTTCTTCCTGTTGCAAGTTTAAATGAAAGTTACATAAAAAGTATCAATGTTCAAAAGAGATGTTAAATAATACCTTAAAAGGATCTAATATATGTGATCTAATATATCTAATATATCAATATATGTGTACAAGAAAACAATGTTTAAAAGACATAAACAATACTCTAAAGGACCTGATATGTATGAGTCAATAAAATCTTATAAATTAAGAATGAAGTTAAAATATAGCTTTAGAGTATAGAAATATGTATATAAATTACCATTTTATTACATGAACACTTCAATTTAGATCATATACATATTCATATTTGTATAATATAAAATAATTAGCTTTATCTAACTGTAGTGGGAAAAAATGCTAAAATTAATTAATTAGGATTAATTGAACAGCAATGGATAAGGTTAAGAAGAATACACATATTATTAGGTGTACAAAAAAGTTCTGAGCTTTTTTTTGTAAAATTCTATCTTTATTCAAAAACAAACAAAAAATATTAATCAGCGAAATATTCCCTGTTTGCATCAACGACTTTTTGCCATCTTTCGGATAATTTGCGAATTCCTTGACGATAGAAACTCACCGGCTTCGAAACAATAAAGTCATCAATGCATTTTAATAGGTATACTAGGTCGGTTCTAACCCAGGTCCTCCGAGGAGGGTGCGGGTATGCGGGGGAGAACGGAGGGCGCGGGGAAAAGGGGAGGGGAAAGTCAGAGGCGGCGATCGTTTGAACTGAGCCGTGGGAGAGGAGATAAGATAGTAGGATTCGGTGAAGGGGATATAAACAAGTGAATAAAAAAGTAGATAAACAAATAGATAAACAAGAAGATAAACATTGTAACGGAGCATCCAAAAGATGCTCCGTTGCTAGCGCGCGCTAATACGGCTCGCACCATCCGGGGCCGCCCGAACACTCCCGACCGCGACCGATCGACACACACGCGCGCCGACGAGCTGTCACGCATCGACGACGTGATCAGCTATTTTACTTAACAAATGCTTAACCAACTAAACGTTGACACGTGGTGCAGAGACAGGTATAAATATCCGACGAATTTTGTGAAAAAGACACAGTCCGCTCCTCCGACCTGTCCGTTACAAACAATCGTTCCGACCAGAACAGCGAGAGAAGATTCTCTCAAAGAATACCGAGCGTTCTCCGTATTCTTGTTCTATTCCTTCTCGAGAAATCGGAATGTTCTCAGATTTTTCCCTCCACAAGAATACCGAGCGTTCTCTATATTCTTGTTCCTCCCTTCTCGGGAAAAATCGGAGTGTTCTCGGATTTTTCTCCTCACGACAATACCGAGCGTTCTCAGTATTGTCGCTCTATCTCATCCCGAAAGTCGGAGCGTTCTCGGACTTTCCCGCGACATCCGCCCCACATGTCACGGCCAGCGTCGACGGTTGCCTAGCAACGCACACGCGCGGACTCGGTTGCCTGGCAATGCGTTACCGATATGACCCCCGGCATCCGTCATATCCGCAATCGAATCGCATTACGAGCATCGCAAAGCGACCGGCGGAAAAACGACAACGAACGACTGCGCAGCGAGAGGCGTCACAAATTATTGTAAAGTAATTAAAACCCGGTGGCCGCAACGCTTCTCCCGAACCCGGCATCCGACGAGCAACAACCGAGCGCACGTCTCCGCATCCGTACCGTGGAAGAATACCGAACGCGCAGGGACGTACCGTTACAACATAGATAAAACAAATAGAAAATTGCGACTCGAAGGATATGACGTCATGAGGGGGGGGAGTGAAGAAAGACGAAACGCGGTGAGATAAACAAATAGGATAAGATAGCAAGGCGATATAAACAAAACGGGCGGCGAAGATGATATAAAAAAATTGCGCGTGGACAGGGCGCGTGACATAACGTCAAGAGGGGGGGGCGCCGACACCGCCGCCGCCACCGCCACGCCCGCCGCCACCGCCGCGCTCGCCGAGTAAAAAATAAATATCTCTCTCGTATACCTATTATCTCTTCCGTTGCGGTTCTCTCTCTTATGGCGAATGTTATTTTTCTAATTATTTTATGGGGAAGAAAGAAATGAAAGAAATACATGTTTTTTGCATATTATATATGTTTATATTTTTAAACAAATTGAATACATTTAAGTGTAAAATTTTTTTTATTCACATTTTTCTTATACACTAAAAACTAAAGCTAAGAGCTCGCAATCGACGAGTTGACGTCTATCGAAGGTATCGCAATCGCGTATCGCGTTCGGCACTTCCTCGGGATCTGTTACAACAGACGCGATATTGGAGAATCGCGTATACTTGGTATCGATCGTATCGACGAATCTGACGAGTCGATCGAACGTCACATCGATACATTCGTTCAGAGCAAACATTCGACGTAACGTCGATTCGATCATCGTTACGCATACATTCAAAGATTCAAGACGTACGAGTGTAACGTCGTTCACCAGGTAAACTCTGACGGTTAACGGTCCGACGCTTATAAAATTGTCTTTGTAATCGTTTAGCAGCAATTTATAGATATTCCATCGCTGCTCGTAGAGTCCTTTCCACGTTTCGAGAGACAGTATCAATTCCTGTCCCCGATGATCTCCCAGAGCGATCTCCACGTAGCTCGGTGGACCAACGTTGATTCCAATTTCCAAATATTTGTAACCCGTGGCCGTCAGAGTGTAACGTCTGCTCAGTAAGCGCACCGCGCGACGCTCCACCGAAATACTGTGGAAATTAAATATATAATATTGCACAATATTGGAAAAAAAGAGAGAAAAAATAAAAAATGCAGTTGAAACTTACGCGTTACATTCCTTCTTTTGTTTTTCGCCATTGTACGGTGCGCTGTTTCCTTTGGCGGAATACATTGCGTGTTGTTCGAATGATGAAGGAGCGAAGTACCTTTTTTGTCGTGCAGATCGTTCGATGGAGGACTGATCGCGTAAATTTTTGACATGGCAAACCGTTAACCCCCCTTCCCCTTTTTTCTAGGAATTTCATTGTTGCAATCAAACATGTAGCGACATGTTCGCAAAGGAGCGCGATGATGTTTTAATTTTTTTCTAGGAAGAGCCCGCGAAAAGATAGCTCTTCGTAGAAATCAACGTACGTGTCGCGGCGTGTTAAGAAAAGCGCCGATACTCCGGTTACTATAAACAAATCAGGGAGACTTATAATGGCTTTTTTCGCAGAAATCGGCGTACGTGTCGCGGCGTGTCAAGAGAAGCGCCGATACTCCGGCTGCTATAAACAAATCGGGGAGACCTATGATGATGCTCCGACAAAGGGACAAAGAAATTGTCGATGATATATAATGGATCATGGGGTGTGCAGGATCACAGTAGATGGAAGTCTAATGTGTGTGAAAAAAATAGTTGACGGTGAAAATGGATAATGTGTTAAATATAGAAAATGTGTTTAATATGGATGAGGAAGACTTTGTGAATATAGTGGACGAAGTGTTTGAAAATGAAGAAGAAATAGAGATTGACAATATTGACAATATTGACATTGATATTGAAGACGAAAAGCACTCATTGTCTGACGATAGCAATTACGTAAGTGATCAAAGTGATGACCTTACGGATTACGCAGAAAAAAGTGTTACCCGTTCGGAACTCCTTGCGTTGAATAATAATAAAAAGTATTGTTCAATACAATTTTATTATTCAACGGGTGGTGCACTAACTCTGTGTGCCAAATGCATGGTTCGTCTGGCGGACACTGACATTGAAGTATTGTATGCCGTTAGGAAGCACGAGATAGATATTCTCAATGCGCTAAACAGCCGATTTTGCTCCAATTGCCAACAGTCCGTCTGTGTGATAATGCCATGCAACATGTGCCCAATTTGCACAAATTGAAAAAAGACAACATTGTGAACGAGTCATATGCAAGTGATCCGTGGAAGAGTGTGATGTGATATAAAAACAATATGGAAAGGTCATTGGAAGAATTAACAAGTTCTCCGTTATGGGATTCAATCTCTCATCTACCAGTGGCGGTGTATTTTATAAAGAAAAACTATACCCTAACTCCCCATTTCCCGATTCCTCATCCAAAAGTTAAGGGATGCTATAATTCGACTCTCTGCTTCTCCGCTCCTTCTGAGAGAGCGGAAATAATTCTGGAAGCGTGCACATATTATCATTATAGAGGACACGCATACAATATATTACTACCTCTCTCACGGCAAAAAGTAGCAGAGATAATTCCAAGAAGCGAGGATAATCATATATGGTTGTTCTATTCCCATCAATCTCTGAACATGTCGGAAATACAACACTTTATATACTGATTTCGAGTTAAAGCAGCTATAGAGAAAAGAAAAAAAGAAAGTAAAAAAATGTAAAATTGTTTTGATGAGACAGTACAACAATTTAAAAGAATCAAGATTTTGTAATATGGAACACCTAGAGCGAGTGGAACGCAAGCTGCTGGAGCAGTGCAGCCAAGTCGCTACCTTGGTGGAGTGTTTCGCGTGGTTGCAACGATATGAGGAGTGCATCGAACAACTCGAGGAACTTAGCCGTGTTAAGCGTCCTCGACTCACCGTTGCAAATAGACAATCTGCGATAGCGAGGATCGCGCGACTCGCGGGTGCAAAAGTACAACTAGAAAGACGTTTCGTGCACGTTGGTGGTGAGTACGCGAGCAGTAGTAGAGACAATGGATCTCTTGTTTGGCAAGAAATCGATACGGCATTTGAAAGCCGTATATTGATTGGTGATCAATGTGGACTATATCGAGCCGCGACAATTTTTAGAAGACGCTGGTGGTGTAGTGCTCGAGCGAGTGCAAGACATTGTACAAAGACACGATAGTGTGAAAGTGAACACTGCATTTAACGGCGAGTTTGTGACGGGCGATAAACGCGCGAACAAAAGTATAAACACTAAAAATAGTGAACTCTTTCGAGTGTCAAATTTGGACGAGTGGTACGAGCAGTACGTTATCGAACCCACGTTGGCGTTGCTCGAAGAATTCCAAGAACGTGACAGTGGATGGGTGTTGTCGCGAATTCTAAATTTGACTGTAAACGTGAACAAATATAATCCAATGCATGCGGGATGTTACATCGAATTACCGCGAGAAGTTATGTTAAAGCGAGCGGTGATCAATGTACGATCCAAGGACAATGCGTGTTTCGCGTGGTCGGTGATCGCGACTCTGCATCCGGCTGAAAGGAATACAAATCGGGAATTGTCGTACCCGCATTATACGGTGTTAAATTTGCAAGAAATTACGTTTCCGATGACGTTGAACCAAATTAAGGAGTTCGAACATCTCAACGACATCTCAATCAACGTTTATGGCTTCGAGGGAGGAAAGGAGATTCTCCCGATACGGCTGACATCAAGGAAGATGGAGAAGCACACAAATCTATTGTACGTGCAGGATCCACGCGATGACAATGCACTTTGTGTACATCAAAGATCTGTCCCGTCTTGTGAGCTCGCAACTAAGTAAAAAAGAACACAAAAAATATTTTTGCGACCGGTATGTATTTTAACAAATTTTATTATTTCTCTTATAAAATTCTCTTATAAAATTGTTTATTAAAAAATCATATTTTCTGTTTGCAGATGTCTACATTACTTCAGTTCGTCTGAAAGATTGCAGTCACATACAACAGACTGCGAAAAGATGAACGATTGCGCCATCCGACTGCCGAGCGAGGACGACAAGTGGCTCGAATTCAAGAACCACACTAATAAGAAATGACTTCCATTCATCGTTTACGCAGACTTGGAGTGCGTACTACGGCGAACAGAACCGGCAGAGAGGGAAGACGCATCGTACACCTACCAGCAGCACGAGGTATTTAGCATCGGATACTACGTGCGATGCTCGTACGACGACGCGTTATCGGTATATCGATTTCGTCGCGGCGAAGATTGCGTTGCGTGGTTCGTTCGGCAACTCGAAGATTTGGCGCATCAAGTAAAAATTCTGTTATCCGCGAATGTCCCCATGGAAACGTTGTCGAGAGAGCAGTGGGAGGCATATCGTAGCGCGACGCGTTGTCACATTTGCGAGAAATCATTTGCGTCGGACGACACGCGGGTACGCGATCATTGCCATCTTACCGGTCGTTACCATGGTCCCGCGCACTCAAATTGTAATCTAAATTATAAAGATTCATATTGCATTCCCATAGTATTTCACAACTTATCCGGTTATGACGCGCACTTTATCATCACGGAAATAGCTACGGCGTTCGAAGGCAGGATCGACGTGCTGCCGATAACAAAAGAATAATATATTTCGTTTACAAAACATGTTCAAGATATCACCGAGAGATCAGATTCACGAAATTACGCTTGTGGTTCATAGATTCGTACAAATTTTTAAATACCAGCCTCGATAAATTGGCATTTTTTCTAACGAAAGAAAAATTAAAAATTTTACGTTCCGAATTTTCCACGGTCTCAAACGAAAATTTTGACTTGTTGACGCGCAAAGGTGTCTTTCCGTACGAATACGTGGATCGCGCGGACAAGCTGCAGGACACGCGCCTACCATCGCGTGAATCGTTCTATAGCTCGTTGACCGGTGACACGGAGAACGATTACGCGCACGCCGCGAACGTCTGGCAGCGGTTCTCCATCCAAACGCTCGGCGAATACAGCGATCTATATCTCAAGACTGATGTCTTGTTATTGGCCGACGTTTTCGAAAATTTCCGTGAAAGTTGCGTCGCGAGTTATGGACTCGATCCCGCGCATTACTACACACTACAGGTTTCACGTGGGACGCCATGTTTAAATATATGCGCGTAAAATTTGAGTTGCTCACCGACATCGATATGGTTATGTTTATCGAACGCGGTATACGTGGCGGTCTCAGTCAATGTTCCGGCAGATACGCGCAGGCCAATAACAAGTACATGCGTTCGTACGACCCGTCGAAACCGTCGTCGTATTTGATGTACTTTGACGTGAACAATCTGTACGGATGGGCGATGTGTCAACCGCTGCCCTATGCCGAATTTCGATGGATGGAAGACGTTGAGAACTTTGACGCGAGCGCGATCGCTCCGGATTCGTCTACGGGTTATATTCTCGAGGTCGATCTCGAGTATCCGCATCATTTGCACGATCGACACACTGACCTACCTTTCTGTCCGACGCGCGATAAACCACCCGGCACGCGGCAGGATAAACTTCTCGCGACGTTATACGATAAGAAGCGGTATGTCATCCATTATCGCAACCTCATCCATTATCGCAACCTGCAGCAATGTACGCGCCATGGTCTTCGTATCGCAAAGATACATCGCGTACTACAATTTGCTCAATCCGCCTGGCTCCGCGATTACATCGAACTCAATACACACTTTAGAACGTACGCGAAAAATGATTTTGAGAAAAATTTGTACAAATTAATGAACAACGCGGTATTCGGTAAAACAATGGAAAATGTGCGCAATCACGTCGACGTTAAACTTTTGACCAAATGGGACGGACGGTATGGCGCGGAGGCAATGATCGCGAAACCAAATTTCCACAGCCGCAGCGTCTTTGCGGAAAACTTAATCGCCGTCGAACTGCGTAAACTCGAGGTAAAATTCAACAAGCCGATTTACGTGGGTATGTGTATACTCGACATATCGAAAATCTGCTTGTACGAATTTCACCACGAATACATGTCACCGCTGTATCGCGAGAAATGTAAGATCATGTACACCGACACGGACAGTCTCGTATACCACATCGAGTGCGATGATGTGTACGAGGCGATGAAACGCGATATCGCTAGATTCGATACGAGCGATTATCCGACGGACAACGCGTACGGGATGCCTCTCGCGAATAAAAAAGTACCCGGTCTAATGAAGGATGAGAATAACGGTGCGATAATGACGGAATTCGTCGGACTCAGAGCGAAGATGTACGCGGTGAGGGTGGACGGCAGAAAAGACATTAAAAAGGCGAAAGGTGTAAAGAATAACGTCGTAACGCTAACAATAACGTTCGACGATTATACGCGGTGCTTGAACGAAGAGATCGAAATGACTCGTCGCCAGTCGTGTATAAGATCCAAGCTACACCAAGTATACACGGTGTCCGAGTCGAAAATCGCTCTGAGTCCATACGATGACAAACGATACATCGTATCGGATTCGACGGAGACGTTACCATGGGGACATTGGCGGATTCTATTGTAATATATATATATATATATATATACATGTTTATACAATGTACATATATTTTTATATTTTTTATATAGTTTATATGTATGCATATATGCACGTATATATGTATGTACGTACCTATCATATCTATGCATGTATGTATGAACGTATGTATTCTTGTAGTTTTATACGATACTGTTATATATGTAGTATAGATGTATATATTTTTTGTAGTTTTTATATGTAGTTTTACAATAAAATTTAGCTGTTCAAATTTATTTTATATATATAATTTATAATAGCAACCAAGATCCTGCTTGCTGAGGAATTAGCTTTAATTCTCTCTTTGATTTATTTAATGTATACTCGGCTTAATACATATATTGTTTATAATACATGCAGTTTTACATGTGTTCTCGTAAATTGCATACATGTATAGTTTAAAAAATGTAATGGAAGAAAAAAATAATAAAAACTCTTTGTATACATGTATACAGTGTATATTTATTTTTTTAATATATTATAAAAATAAGAAAAATGAATTAAATCACACTGCTTTTGTTTATCCATGAGTTAAGCGATCTTTCGAATCCCAGCCACTTGACGTAAACCTTGTCTCCCTTCCTGCATAATATTTTCTCCACGAGATACACATCCGGATGAGTCGTGCGATGCAATTCATGTTCGTAGAACGCGCCCGCGACCGATTTTCCACGATAGTCCTCGAGCAGATAAGTTATGGGATTAGTACGTTGCACTTTAATGATCTTAAACACCTCGGTGGTCCAATTTGGCGTGTAACCTTTTTCGAAAATTGTCTTGTACTTGCTCACGCGTACCAAATCGCCTACTTTGAATTTTGCTGGACCTGCGATCTTTATCGCGCTGTATACCGTATCCAAGAGTCTTTTGGCGATCGCGGGAATTACGTCAACGGGTCGCATGCCGATAGTGCGATGCTTGCGCGCGTTGTAATCTGACACGAGACGCGGTAGCGCGTCGACCCACTTGTAAGTGCCGTTGAGCGTAAACATCTTCCACATGTCGTTCTTAAGCGTGCGATTGAATCGCTCGACGATCGATGCCTTCAACACCGTATACGTGGAATAATGATTAACGTTGTGTTTTTTCAAGAGTTTTTGCACATCGGCATTGTAAAATTCCTTTCCCATATCCGTTTGCAAGTTTCTCGGGCATCTTCCGCTCTCTCGAATTATCTTAGCGATAG
Organism: Pogonomyrmex californicus; assembly: GCA_024349325.1. Classification (NCBI taxonomy): domain Eukaryota; kingdom Metazoa; phylum Arthropoda; class Insecta; order Hymenoptera; family Formicidae; genus Pogonomyrmex; species Pogonomyrmex californicus. The sequence continues at coordinate 251,661 of JAECZD010000045.1, forward strand.
CGTTAGCCGTCTCGCTTCCGACCTTGCTCTTGAGCGGTACGGCCCAGGCGTACTTGCTCAACGCATCGATGACGGTGAGTATGTAGTGATGACATTTGTTGAAACTCGAGTTACGGACGCATCTCGACGATGTCAGCCTGCCACAGATCGTCGTATCCCCGAATTATGACACGTCTTCATGGAAAATTTCTCCTCGCCGGAGCGTGCAATTCCTCAACGATTCGTCGCCTCTCGGAGCTAACATTTTTTTCACGTCCATCGGATCGCATGTTTCGACGATGTTTAATAGTAAAGATAAGATATACAATTTAAAATTGTTTTTTTCCTCACTGACGTTAATCGACTGGTTCGTTTCGTCGATACGCGATTAATTTATAATAATGCCGGCTTCGCGAAGTTCCTCGATGATCGACAGCATCTCGTTGTCGTGAGCTTGTTACCAGCTCGGTGCGAAGCGTCGAGCAATCGGAGTCGATCCACCAGTTCGTTGGGATCGTCCCAATGCACGTAATCGATCTTGTTGTTGTTTAACTTCATGGCGGTTGGTATATTGCTCACGCCTGCACCCTTTTTACGCCCGCTACTTCCATACGTAGATACGAGCGGAGCGATGATGTTAATATACTTGGATTAAGGTTAATATACTTAGGTTAATATACTTCCCTATTGCCCTTGATGGGATTATGGGCGCTGTGACCACGTCTATGAGCATTTGTTATTAACAATATACTTTTATATGTTTGTTTGTCATCCTCGGTAAAAACCGCGTCATCGGGAAGTCTCTTGAAGATCAATTCGTACAATCCTGGTGTACCATTGTATCTCACATTGTCTATGATTATGGAGTCATTTTTGTCAACATCAAATTTCTTGTCACCAAGCATCGCACCACTGTTTTTATCGAAATAAACACCGTATACGCGATCAAAAGTATCGTTTTTTCCATTATCATCGAGGAGAGAGCTTACATACTTTTGCCCTAATGGTCCCAGCTGATTATGCAACGCCTCTTTCTTCTATCGATGTTAGCAAATTTTCCAAGTATCGATATTTCGGTTGTTGCAGCGATTTCGAGTATACATACACGTTCTCGAAACGTACACCGTGCGGACTCTCGAGCAAGCTTATGAGAACGTTGGTTTTACCACAATTCGACGGCCAAATGATGGCGAATGCAAATGATGGCGCGTATAGTACTCGGTAACATTTCATCGTGCTTGCGCGTCGCGATGTCTCCCATCATTCGCACTCTCTCGTCACAGTTTGCGACGCGTATCATCAGCGGCTGCCGTACAAATTTCATGTTCGCACTGCGTTATCTAGGCTTCGATCAAACGCCTATTTATAGACGCGCGAAACCACGAATCGCTCAGTAGCAAAAATGTATCTCGTCGCATCCCTCCGATATTCGGGATTTGAGCGCTGAGCAGTTGCAATATATACCGAAGGTCGTACTGTTACGCATGTGTGGTAATTATATCGATCACGTGTGGGACAAGCTTCCAGAGTATATAAAGGCAGATTTGGAGGTTCAAACCTATCGTCGCTGCGTCGAGCATTATAATCAATCGTGGGATCGAGATCATATAGACGGTCCTGCACCGAAGATAAAGGATTGTGGCCTATGCCAGTAGCAGCGTCAAACAAAGGCTACATTGGAGGTCTGCTCAATCGAGCGATAAATGCGCTTTCTTTCGAACTACATATCCCCGGCTATCAGTTTTGCGGTCTGGGTACTTGGCTGAAAAAGCGATTAGCCAGAGGTGAAACGGGCATAAATCCACTGGACGCGGCGTGCCGTGAACACGACATTGCGTATTCTCAGAGCAACGATCTCACCGACAGACACGCGGCGGACAAGGTACTCGCCGATAAAGCCTTAGGACGCGTCATCGCGAGAGATTCGGCTCTGAGCGAGAAAGCTGCAGCTGCAACCGTTTGGGCAGCGATGAAAGCCAAGACCAAGATTGGCATGGGTATGAAGGCGAAGAAAAAAGCCGGCAAAAAAAAGAAACGAATACTTCCAATGGCGAAACGAGGTGGTGTGTTACCGATTTTGCCAATTTTGGGCGCTCTCGGGTCCTTAATCGGCGGAGCGGCCAGCGTGGCGAAAGCGGTAAACGACAGAAAAGTCGCGCAACGTCAACTCGAGGAACTGCAACGTCGCGCGATGGACACGCGCGGACAGGGACTGTATCTCGCTCCGTACAAATACGGACGAGGACTGTATCTCGCCCCGTACAAAGGCGGACGAGGCGTAACAGCGAAAAAAAGAAAAAAAACGCCAAAGAGACGATAAAAATACCTACGGGTGTAACCACCAACGTACAATTGGACCAGCTGGCGAAGCGTATGCGCGTACCGTACTTTAGAGGTGTTTTCATGCGTGACGCATTACCGATTAGCGGCGCGCGTCGAAATGAAAATGGTATCGTAAATCTGGACGACACGACGGGCCCGGTACTCATTGGCGTACGCAAAGAGAAACAATCGCGTTGTGTACTTTGACAGTTTTGGTAATCTTCGACCGCCCAAGGAACTGATACGATATTTCGGAGACGATGCTACGATAGAGTACAATCGAATGTCCTATCAGACGTACGATCAGAGCGTCTGCGGACAGCTGTACTTGTGGTTTCTTCTCCAAAACGGTCGACGCGCATGAATTTATAAAGTCCGACAAAATGTTGCGGCGTCTCAGTATTCGTCGAACGCTTTTTTCAACATGTCGCTGACGCTTACGCTGAGCGGGAAGAGCAGCGTTCTCGCGACAAATTACTCTCCAGCCATAGATTTGAGCTTGATCTAACAATTTTGGAGACTTATCACACGATACCGAATGTAAACGCTTCGAACAATACATTTTATTTTGGCAAAGACGATGCAGAAATTACGATTCCCGAGAGGTCGTATGAACTGCATGCCATAAATGAATTTTTGAAACGTGGGATTTTACGGAAACGTCCGCGATGCGACGCGTCCGAGGGTAACGCTGGTGACACCGCGCGCGGCGATGACGAGATTACCCGATAGTGCTCCGCGCAAATTACAACACGATGAGGTGTGAGATTAAATGCGCCTACAGAATAAACTTTAACAAATCTCATAACATTGGATCGCTGCTGGGTGTCTCGAGGCGTATACTGTAACACGAATCGGACGTGTCGATCAACATAATGAACGTAAACATTATCCGTGAAGAGTGAAACGTGACCGCGGGCGCATACAGCATCGACAAAAGTGTGCACACGATACACGAATTTTCGCCGAGCGTGCCGCCAGGATATAAGAAATCGGAAAGGCCGATGCAGACCGTTTACCTGCCAGTCATCGTACGGAGCTAACGATACGCATTGTTGACCAGAACGGACGATTACAGATGGAGAAGAGATCACCGTCAGATTGCACGTACGACGGCGACAGCGATAACGCGAGCGTGACACTTGAGATGCTCGTGTTGAACAAAGCGAAGCATACACAGAGAGATAACGCATCTTTTACAAAGAAAACATCGATCGACAATATTCGCTCATTCGGCTGCGTCAAGAAGAGGAAGAAACTTAACGCGTCGAACATTAAATTTTTACAAGCTTTAGGATTCGCGGTGCGCAACTTGTGAAATGACTGATATCCTAAACATCGAAGACGAGCCAATCTTCGACGATTGCATCGTCAAGATTGAGACTCATGCGTACAACCCGTTCGCCAATACGATGTTCGAGTACAGCGATGAGATAAGAATACCTATACAGCAACAGGATCTGTACACATTGCCGTACGAAAGCTTTCTATATATCAAGGGAAAATTAACGAAGAAAAATGTTGTCGACGGATCTGATGTGATGTTGGGAAATAATTTTGTAGCGTTCATGTTCGATGAAATTCGATACGAGCTCGATGATGTGGAGATTGATCGTAACAGAAACGTGGGCGTAACCAGCACGCTCAAACATTACGTAACGATATCATCCGACAGAAGCGTGATTCTGAGGAATGCCGGTTGGGATGCGCATGGGAAACTCTATCTGAACTCGGAATGTTATCCGTACGACGATATGCATCTTGATTTCGAAAAAAACAGATAGTCTGTGTTGTACGAAACGTACGCGCGTTTCTGCAAAAACTACGGATACGAGTATCTCGAGCCAAGTCTTACTCTCACGTCTTTTCTACGTTACGGTCCATTCGTAATCATCGATTGTTCTCGACAAAACGAATCAGTCAAGAGCGCAACCGTGGATGTGAGATTGGAATTTGAGACTAAGGAAAACGTACCGATGAATACCACCGCGTACTGTCTCATTATACACGATCGCGTGGTTCACTACAATCCGTTGACCAATGTTGTACGCAAGATCACCTAAGAGCATCGCTGGCACATGAAAGAGAGAGAGAGAGAGAGAGACAATAAAATCTACGATACATCGAAATCGACCGCAGTCTCGAAAAATTGCTCGTCATAGTCGTGCCAACGTTCGTAGACCTGCAAGGTTTTCTCGTTGGAGGACAGTTTGTTGTAAAGGAGTTTGCCGCTCTCAGAAAACGGACCATTCTCTCTCATTACATTTTCGCAAGTCTTATACCATGGCATTTCCTCGCAAGTGTCGACAAGTCTCGCGCACGCTGGGTGATACGTCATCACCATAGACTGCGATGAGACGACGGAACGATTTCATACAGCAAAGCTAAAAGTTTGATTACAAAGGCTGTGCATGAAACGGAAGAAGAAGACGACGACGACGATGACAGCGATGCTGTCGTATATGTCAAGGGACATGAAAAACGACAATGGCTGTGGAATTTGTTTCTGGACGATGAGCACGTGTACATCGAGACTCTGGATGCTGATTACGAAGACGTAGATTCTCTAAACAATCTGGACGCTGATAATACTATGCGGATATCACTATACTAATTGCGCATTACAAAATGTATTCAAATTATTTAATTGGTGGTCAGATAACCATGAATAAAATAAATATAATATACGAATTATGTTTTTTATTTCTTTCCCATGCCTTAATAATTCTAACGATCGACGTACCGCTTTTTATCATATAACGTCAAGAAGTTTATCTTGCCGGGGTGACTCGCGCACGTCGAGCAGAAATGTAGGTCAGTGTGTCGGTCATGCACATGACAAAGAAATTGAATTACGATTTAAAAAAGTGAAAAATTTTTTTAATATTTATTTAATGCAAAAGAATAACTCATTCAATGCACTTTTATTTATTGTATATACATTCATTTGTGGATCTTTATTACTTATGTAATTATTCAATTAATTATGTAATTATTCAATTAATTATGTAATTATTCAAAGTAATGAGAATATCCTGTAGGAAAAATTCACCACACTTCTTCATCATCTTCATATGGACGTAAACCAAAGAGTCTTTGCAAATCAAATACGTCCTCGCGAGTAAATTCTTCCCATAAAAAGTATAAATACTCCTTGTGTTGGCGACGCTGATACCGTATCCACCGCCGATGATTAATATTCATAAAGCCATTAATTTTGATATCATATATGCATAAATACTACAAAAAATAATAAACAAATCTCAATTTCACACAATACATTACATATCAAATAAAGGAAAAAAGACAAAAGAGAGAAAAAAGAAAAAAAGGAGAAAAAGTTACGTACCCCATTCGGGTGGCGTATCTGAATTTTTATAAGATTCCGTACTTGTACAGTTTCCACAACAGAGATACCATCGAGATATAATGTCTGTCAAATTACAAAAATATTGAGTTTAATATTTTTTACAATATTAAGTTTAATATTTTTTACAATATTAAGTTTAATATTTTTTACAATATTGAGTTTAATAATATTTTTAAACATTAGAAAGATACATGTGAATAAATATACTTACTGCTTCAGTTGGATAAGTAATTTTTAATAAATCTCTAATATATGCCAAATAATCAAATTCCTGTCTTTTCACTTGCCATTTCTTCTCTTGAATGTTAGACACTACGCGATACTTTTGCGTTTTTTTTTGTATGCACATCAGCTTTTCTCTCTTTCTCACATTAGACTTCCTACTGTGATCCTGCACACCCCATGACCCATTATATATCGACAATTTCTTTGTCTAAATCGGAACATCATCATCATCATCATAGGTCTCCCCGATTTGTTTATAGCAACTGGAGTATCGGCGCTTCTCTTGATTCGCCGCGACACGTACGTCGATTTCTACGAAAAAAAGCCATCATAGGTCTCTCCGATTTGTTTATAGCAGCCCGAGTATCGGCGCTTCTCTTGACACGTCGCGTTCAGTCTCATGCAATGAGTCTTGTGAAGGCATTGAAACGTCTTCGTGGCCTCGATAATAATTTTGTGCGCGAAGAATCACTGGTGCGCGAAAAACAATTGCTTTTGCGTGAAGAACTTTGAGTGCAACGTCTTCGCAATGGTATTACCACGCGTCATTATCTGCGCAAGATTCAACGGGGCAGAGTACCGTGGTAACTTTGTGGTATATGTGGAGGAATAACTTATTTATTACATTGACAACAACCCTCTTGTTGGTGTTGCGCAACTGCCATGCAATACCCTTGTACGAATATATTCGTTCATTGGCTTTGGCACAGGAAGAGGAGGAAGAGGAGGAAGAGGAGGAGGACAATTATTTAGAAGTCCCCCCGCTGGTTAATCCCGCGGGTGGATGAAGTTCCCCTCCTGCGAATAATCTGGAGGGAGTAAAATTATTTCATGGATTATTAACATTTTTCTTTTTTGTGTGTATTTTGTTAAAGTGACTGAGTGCTTTTTTTTCTTGGATTTGTTAAACATTTTTTTGTGTGTATTTTTTTACGTGACATTTCTTGGACATTTCTTTTTTGTATTTTTTAAGTGACTTTTTTTAAGTGACTTTCTACCTCAACTTGGTGAGTCTTTTTTTTAATTTTTTTCTTTTTTATTTTTTACTCGGTGGCGGCGGGCGCGGCGGCGGCGGCGGCGGCGGTGGCGCCCCCCCCCCTCTGACGTCATGTCCACGCGCCCTGTCCAATTTTTTATATCATCTTCGTTATTTATCTTTTCGTAATTATTTATCACGGTGTTGAAGGCATCAATCGTCGATTCAATTGCACGCTGTTTACATTCAATGGCACTGGGTCGCCCAACACGCGCCGTCTCCCCCTCCCCCTTCCCCGGAGCTCCTCGGTTGCGCGCCGTTCCCTCCCGCACACCCGCACCCCCCTCAACGCTTCTGAGTTAGAATCGGCCCTATATTACTACTGAGGTATTTAATTTTTTAATTTATTCTTCCTTATGTTAATCTATCTTCCTCTTATGTTCTATCTATTCTTCCTCTGTTGGTTTTCTACATGTATATATTTGAGACATAATATTTTTCCAAAAAATCGCGCAAAAATAATTTTCATGTTTTAGTTAATATTTACAATTGACATTATATGTATTATAAGTTTTAATAACAAATATCCAAATGATAAATTGAGGAAAAGTTCTACATCGAGAATAGGGCTATCATCTCTCTGAAATACCGGTCGTGGGGATTCAAAAGAATACATGTATATATGTATATTGTAATATACGTATATATATATATATATATTTATATGTATATATATATATATGTATGATTGTATTGTTGACATGTTATTCTAAATATGTTATTTGCGATAAATATCATCACATGCCTCGGTAGTTGAAGGAATAAGATGCCTGCCCGGTAAGCAGGAGATCCAGATTCGATTCCTGACTGAGGTGATATTTTTTCGCAAAATAATTACGAGTTTTCACGACTGGTTCGTGGTCGGGCCCCGCCGTGACGCACACCCTCCCTTCTTATTTGGGACTCAAACACTTGGCGTGCCCTGATATATTAAAGGCCCTCATATATTATATTTAAACGTATATTTAAAAGTATTACTCTGTATATCCAAAAAGAAGTATACTATATGTTTTTTACCAAATCATCCGTTATCACAATCGCTAGTATTAAATATTTCTGGCAAAAGATGTATGTACATTAAAGTAATATTAGAAACCATTGAAATTTCATCGATAATTATTAAAATAACGTTTTAAACTCATCTCGCATAGTTTTAAGGAGACTCTTGTTTCAAACAAAATATCGATTGATTTACCAACTGTAAAGTTGCACTATTTGCATTTGATTACGGTTATCATACGATTATAGTATTATTACCGTACGGTTATGGATTTGTAATGTCCCTGCGCGGTTGGAGCACTGAGCGGTGCGGATGTCGTATATCGGGAGCTCGGAAATGCTCGTCGGAGTTTGATAAAAGAATTCGCAGACACCAGGGTTAGTTAATAAGATAAATTTATTGTAAACAAAAGTTGGTAGCCAAGTGATTCAAAAGACATTTTTGTTCCTCAAAGCGTAACGTCGCTCGTATACGTTTGCAGCTATGAGATTTGCAGCGTAGTCGGATATAGTTCGCGGTATTGCGCGTGGATCCGATACGCAGCACGTTGCTATGCAACCGGATCCGCGTGTTGCCAAACGCTCGCACGCACGGGCACCACAGACGCTTTTCGTAATCACATGTTTCAGGATACGTCAAGAGAAAAGTCTGAGAACGCTCCGACTTTTCGCGTGTAAGGAGACGAGAATACTGAGAATGCTCGGTATTCTCATAGGGAGATGAAAAGCCCGAGAACACTCCGCCTTTTCGGATAGAAGGAAACGAGATTACTCGGTATGAGAAAGTTCGAGAACGCTCCGACTTTTGGAGAGGAGCAAGGCGAGACTACTGAGAACGCTCGGTATCCTGCAGAAGAAAAGTCCAAGAACGCTCCGACTTTTCAGATACGAAACGAAAATATTGAGAACTTGGTATTCTACAGGAGAAAAGTCCGAGAACATTCCGACTTTTAGATGGGAAGAAAACGCGAATATTGAGAGCACTCAATATTCAAAACGAGAAGATTCTCGTATCGTTCAGGTCAGATCGATATTTCGGAAGAGGACAGATCGGATAATCGGACGGGTCTGATTTCTTTTGTTGAAATTCGCTGGGTTTATATACTCATATTTTTGCGCTACGTGTCAACGCGTGATTTGTTAAAAATTGTTTAGCAAAACAGCTGTCATGCCGTCGGCGCGTGATAGATCAGCGGCGCGCGTGTATCGCTCGGTCGTGTTCGGGGATGTTCGGGCGGTGTGGGCTGCATAGCGCGCGTTTAGTAACGGAGCATTTACATATGCTCCGTTACAGATATTTTTATATTTTGGGCTTTCGCGGTATTGCGGAATGATGTAGATTGTCTTCCGGAATGATGTAGATTAGTGTCACATTTTTTTATGAATTTGTTTTCGATGTTTTGTGAAGATTTCTGTTCACTTCCTCAGGTTAATCATTGTTAAATCGTACTATACCTTGAGCAATTGAACTGGAATGTTCACGAAACGTTAGAAACAAATTTGTCAAAGACTCGACACTAAGCCAAAATTTCCAGTAGTCCTCAACACTGCGGAAGCCAAAAATATAAAAATAAATTCATAACCGTTTGATAATCGTATATTAATCATAATCGAATACAACTAGTTCAACTTTATGATAATAGGGTAATCGCATTAGATGCTTTTGAGAAATCAGGAAGACAAATCTCCAACATTTGTCGATATCGCGGAAAAATATAAGAATATATTCATAACCGTAATATGGTAATCAAATGCAAATAATGCAACTTTAGAGGAAAATCGATAGATAAAATAAAAAAGTTCACGAAATATCGGAAACAAATTTGTGAAGAACACGACACTAACAAGGAGATGGCATCAATTGTAAAATTCTAAATGGGATGAGCCATAGTCTATTCGAAGGAGGGAGTTGGATACTAACACAGTAAAATGGTTTATGTGAATAGGCTTTGGTTTTTGAGAAAATTGCAAATAAAGTTAGGCGCCAGATCAGCTGTGTAATAAGTACTGGAACCGTGCGTCAGTAAATAGAAAAGCGCCGTAGCTGAGCACTTCTCATGTGAACACCGTGATATATGGACGTGCGCAGCGTTTTAATATCGCAAGTTTTTCTTTTTCTTGTCGTAAATTCAAGTAAATTGCTTGAATGATATAATCCGTTACGTGGGATTTCTCTCCCAGCTTCAGAGGCAGGAGATAATTTTTTTTAAAGAGTGATTTTAGCATTAAAATACAAGATGTCCTAACCTCAAACAACAAATTAAAAAGTTTACTTTCTGAAATATCCTCAAAGAAATACATCTCCGGATCTGCAATTACAGAATGCAAAGAAATATATAAGTTATTAAGAAAAAATCTTGCAACTAACATGAAACAAGCGAAAAAGTTAAAGTTAACACCTAAACCTAACATAGATAGAAGGCGCTAAAAAAAAAGTATCAATTAATATTTCGTCTAGCCAAACTACAGTATTAATTGCTTCACAAGAAGTGACAGAATCTGATCACCTTAAAAACTTTATGGAACAAGTGGACAATATGAAAACCAAAAGTATAAACAAGAAGCTTCGCAGAATTCTGACAATTTACTAATAGGATGTCACCAAATATTGAATCGTACAACAATTTAGTTTCTTTGACAGTGAGCAGTGCAGAGAAATGGAAATGAATTCGGATAACGAGCCAACTTATCCTTCATTCAAAAACGGAAGAAAAAAAAACGCAGGAATACGGAAAAATTCTCCATCAAGGATCATCGGTAACAAAAACCAATTAGAACAATATCTTATCCAATTTAAACCCAAATTCACAAATAATATCAGATATTAAGAAAAAGCCACCGCCTATAACATATTCCACCAAAATCCAAAAGACACGTTAAAGCTTAAGGAAACAATAAGTAATGTTTATTTCTGCATAAAAAGAATTAACGAATTTAAACACATGCTACACATTGATAATATAAATAATTATAACAAAATAAAAAAGCAACTCATAGAAACAAACACAAATTTTTACTCGTTCATACCAAAAAAACAAACAATCTAACGTTCTTGCTCAAAGGTCCATATATTAAAGAAAACGAGATTTTTTTCTGAACTTCAAAACTTAAACCTAGAGGGTCTTACATTTTTAAAATTAAAAAGATTCACAATCAAGAGATCCATCCAGGAACAGCACAATATCAATCTTCATCGTGCAATTCACTCACGACGATAAACCAGGATTGAACTAGATCAAATATATCGCACACCACGTAATACACTGAAAGAAAAACTGAGAAAAACTAAGAAGAAAAGAAATTATCCAATGTAAAAGATGTCAACGACTAGGTCAAACTGCAACCTTAAATACAGATGCGTTAAATGTAAAGAGAACCACCAACCAGGCAAATGTAATGCAAACACAGTAATAGTCCATACTGTATTAATTGTAACAGCCTAGGATATCTAGCTTCATATAGAGACTGCCTTACTTATTGAAATTGAGAATAGAATTTCAGAGAAATTAAATAGAACTAAGCTAATTAGGGAAAAGAAAATAGATCAAAGCAACAAATACGTTAATCCGTTACGTTCTTTTGCAGAGGATACCAGGTCATAATCCGAGCGGCAAACACAAATCGCACATTTAATTGTAATTCAATTATAATTCATCTGCATCCATCAGAACTGGACAGCACCCAAACATACCAGTTTACAATACAAATTCACTACGATTTGATAAAAGAGATTCAAAGCTGGAAGATATATCAAGCCAAAATAGATAGATGCAAGATTAAGTTATTGAATTAATCAATTTAAGACTAGATATTATAATAAATTTATTAGAGAAAATAATAACTCAAAATAATCCTTAATGGACGATAAAGCTAAAAACAGGCACTACATCTTAAATCATCTTAAAATTTTATTCATTAACGTAAATTCTCTAGTTAGGTACTTAGTAACTACAAGAGAATAGCTTTTTAAATTTAATAGAAAAAAAATCCAAATATAATCGCTCTAAGTGAAAGTAAATCACAAACTAACTAAATCACAAACATACTCTATACTTAAAATTATATCTATATTCGTAACGATAGAATAGATAGAATTAATGGTGGAGGAGGGGATTGCTATTATTATTAAAAAAAAAATTAAATTCAACACAATAAATATTGGCAATAGTAACAAAATACTAGAAAAATCGATTGTTACGTCCGTGTTCTGGACGAAAGATAATATCTCTCGTCAGGAGGAGGAGAACTCGGGTGGACGCACGGAACCTCTCCTGTTCTCGCGGAACGACGTCGTGATGCCGATCCGCGAGTCGAACGCGCGTTAAGGGGGCAGGGATCGGGTCAGCGTCGGCGACGTTATTACCCTTGCCTGCGCCCGCGCTATCGGTAGTCCGTTTTAGGTCAGAGAACCGAATCTCTTTGACCAGGGATGGACCTAGTGCGATTCTCAGGGAGCCGGGAACGGCGCGGGGTCAAGTTTTAGGGGAAAGAAAAATTATTTAGACGGAATTCTGATTAATTAATTTAATAATAAATAATAAAAATGAATTACAATGTTTTGTGTGTGTGTTCATCAAAAGGGTTGAGGTATTCGTTACAAAAGAAAAATTTTATACATAAAATTTTGAAATATAGAAAATAGCCGCGGACAAAGGAAAATCTGGATTTATATACCCAATTGCTCTAGTTGGGGTAAAAAATTGGTGATCGCTAGCATGTCTATGGGATCGGGTTGCACGTGTGGCGGGGGATTAGGGTGCGCGGTGCGGAAAGCCTTGATTGGGACGAGGTAGGGAAGAGGATCACGGGAAATATACATAGGGACGGTATCGGTTATTTTGTGTTTGGAGATCTGGTCCCAAAATTGCTTGTCGGGTTTAAATTTTCTTTGGATGAAGAAAGTGCCAGGAGGTGGATGGGTGGGAGAGCGAGGAAATTGACGGACGAGGTTAAAAAACTCCACGTCGAAGTTTTCTGGAGTACACTGGTTCTCGAATTCAGCCGCGGAGCGGAGGGCGGAGGCGTACTGATGCAGCGAAATGTTGGCTAGCCCCGGCTCTACTTCTATTAATTGCTCCGCGAGTTCTTCGGCGTGGCAGGTTTCGCGACGAATCCGCTTATTCGATTTCTCCCGACGGTGTCGCAATGCCCGTTTTGTTCGTCCGTTCCGGATGGCATTTGTTTAGTTCACTATATAAAAGAGAGTCAGATGAAAGAGAAATTGAGGAATCGGGATAAGGCAGCTTCACCGAATCAATCGGCGGCTTGCCAGGTTGGAATGTTGTGGAATCGGGGGAGGCAGTTTCACCGAATTAATCGGCGGCTTGCCAAGTCGGAGTGTGAAGAAATCGGGAAGGCAGCTTCACCGAGTTAATCGGCGGCTTGCCAATTTGGAATGTTGGAGTGTTTTAACGAGATAAATAAGTAGAGGTCGCGAACCAAACTGCCAGTTACCGCGAAAAAAAAATGATGAAGTTGGACTTACTTTTGTTGTAGTGGCCGCTGGTGATGGTCAAGTACTGCAATGGCCAGACTGGATCGTTGAATCACACGAGAATAAAAGTCGTGCACAGAGTCTAACTGACAACGAGATTTGCTGTCTATTTCGGATGGTCCCGACCGTGAATGTAACGATGAGAAGCAGGAAGATGAAGAGAGCGATCCGCTCCAAGTCGCGGTTTTTTAAAGGGTTCCGGAGGGGTGGGAATATCTGAGGGCGTGATGGATTTCCGTGTTGGCTCGTCGAATGGTAGTTTAGGAAAATTGTGAATATAGAGGAAGGAGGGGGGCGGTGTTCTGTGAATTGTGGTTGTTTTTACATTTCCAGATTTCCCAGCGAATGATAGAATTAGTTAATAAAATTTTTCCGCTAGTTCACAACCTCATTCGTTCATTGGTGTGCCCGCCAACGGCCACTAATCCTTTCTTCTTGACTGGCGTTTTTTTGTGTTTCCCCACCAATTTGGGGAGTGTCCCCCCGAACGATCCAACGTTTCTTATCCGTTAGGAATTTGCTTTTGTTAATATTAATTTTTATTGGTAAGTCATAAACTTGTCGGCGCCGACAAGGCTGTTTACCAAGAATTTTTTCTGATAGTGAGACATATCTCGAGAGAAAGTTTGTTTATTTAGGGTTTCTTTAGATCGTTCGAAGTGCTCCGTTTCTGGGTTAGCAGCCGTTAATTTTTTCTTCCCGAAAGAGGAGAATTTGTGAAGTCCTCCGGACGTAACACGATCATAATCGTTAAACTAAAATTAGGTAAAATGTTATTTGTAATTGCGATGTATGCTAGAAAGGGGAAACAATCAGATTTTATATCCGAACTAAAAAAATTTTTTCGAACAACTAAATCTAGATCATATAAATAATTATTATATAATAGTCGGAGATCTTAATGCGAAATACAATTAGACTAATCTTAATAACAACGAAAGAGGAATAACACTAATGAATTGGCTTAAAGATAACGACTTTGATTTTAAAATTAAACTATACCGTACAGATACTCCTTTGTACCCAAGATATAATTCGTTTATCGATCTAATACTTGCTGATCTCAGATTAAAACTCAACGATAAATCTCGTATTACAAACTATTCCATTTGAAAGTGGCAATTTTTTGCAGGGTATGTATGGATGGATAATAAGGAATTAGAAATTAATCATTCAGACTACAACTTAAATTTCAACTTAATAAAGCCAATTGCAAAACATACCAAAAAGTATTAGCAAAAAAATATAAGCTAAATTTACAATAGAAACCTACATATAAGAATGAATAATAACACAGAAACTGATGAATAACACAGAAATTGATGAAGCTTTAACCAAAATAGAAAATAATATACTACACTCTATGGAACTAACTATCTCCAAAATTAAAAATCAAAATTAAACTGATAAATATTACAATCCCATAATCAAAAAATTACAAAAGGTTAAAAACTTTATACAGATACACAGATATAAGGAAAAACATCTATTCCCTAACAGAGAACTCATTGTAAGTAGTGATACTAGGCCGGTTCTAACCCAGGTACCTCCGAGCGGGGTGCGGGTATGCGGTGTAACTCGGGGACGCGGAAGTAAAGGAGAGGGGGTAACTGGTAGGCACGGGGAAGGGGGAATGCTTTGTCGATGATCCTTTGGAATGTACTTTTGAGGGGGAAGGGGGAGGGGAGTTTTTTTGTCTAGGAAGAGCTGCTAGAAAAGATATTTTTTGTAGAAATTGACGTAGGAAAAAAAAGGAAAAAAAGCGCCGATATTCCGGCTGCTATGTACCTAAACAAATTGCTATTTGGGAGATTTATAATGATGTCCCGATTTAGAAAAAATATTGACGACTGTACGTGTCACAGCATGTTAAGAGAAGCGCCAATAATCCGACTGCTATAAACAAATGTACATGTTGCAACGAGTTAATTTTGAACAATCTCGAAAAATCCGTTATTTAATGAAAATAATGTATCTAAACAAATTCGAAAGATTTATAATGATGTCCCAATATAGAAAAAATATCATTGACGATTGTACGTGTCGCAGCATAGTAAGAGAAGCGCCAATAATTCGGCTGCTATAAACAAATGTACATGTTGCAACGAGTTAATTTCGAACAATCTCGAAAAATCCGTTATTTAATGAAAATAATGTACCTAAACAAATTGCGATTCGGAAGATTTATAATGATGTCCCGACTTAGAAAAAATAGCATTGACGACTGTATGTGTCGAACAATCTCGAAAAATTCATTATTCAATAAAAATAAGTCGGTAAATGGACATTTCTTCTCTCTTAATTTTTTCTTAATAATAAATATTGAAACTTGCTCGTTCCTGTTTGGTCAAGTCCAAGTTTTCACGTAAGAGCCAAATAAATTTTGACAGTGACACGGAACGGAAACTATAAAACTGAATATGATTTTTTATCGATGTTACACCGATAAATAATATTCCATCATAAATACCAAGTTTCTTTTTATGTTGAAAAAAACTATTTCCGGATATCGATTAATATTATTTCAACTGTTACTTTCAAGTTATGCTGTCTTTAAAAAAAAGTCATCAAATCTTTTCTATTGAATCTTCTTATCGGAGAAAGAATTGAGGGTAAAAAAAAAAACGGGAAAACTTGGGCTGCTATAAAAATCCAAATTGCAACTCGGAAAACCTATGACCATGCTTCGAGTTTGACAAAGGGACAGCGAAATTACAGACGATATACAGTAGATCATTGGGTATGCGAGATCACAGTAGATTTTTGGAAGTCTCGAAGTGAATATCGACTGCGATACTGTGTGCGTGTGTAAGAAAAATAGTTGACGATGAATAATGTGTTAAATATAGAAAATGTGTTTAATATAAACATGGAAAACCTCAGGAATATAGTGGACGAAGAGTTTGGAGATGAACTAGAAATGGAGATTAACAATATTGACAATATTAACATATGATAATATTAACATTGACATTGAAGACGAAGATGAACATGCGTTGTCTGACGACAGTGACTGCATAAGTGATATGAGTAATGAACTTATGGATTATTCAGAAAAAATTGTTACGCGTTCGGAACTCCTTGTACTGAATAATAATAGAAAACATTGCACAATACAATTTTATTATTCGACGGGTGGTGCTCTAATTGTATGTGCCGAATGCATAGTTCGTCTGACGGACACATTGGAATAATGTATGCCGTTAGGAAGCATGAGATAAATACTCTTGATGCGTTAAACGGTCGATTTTGCTCCAATTGCAGTCAGTCCGTATATATAACAATGTCATGTAACATGTGCCTAATTTGCACCGCGTAAAAAAGACGATATTGTAGACAAATCACGTGCAAGTGCAAGTGCTTCATGGGACGTAGTATAAAAAATGGAACATCAATGGAACATCTCGAGCGAGTGGAACGCGAGCTGCTAGAACAATGCAGCCAGGTCGCTACTTTGATGGAGTGTTTCGCGTGGCTGCAACAATGCGACGAGTGCATCGAACAACTCGAAGAACTTAGTCGTGTTAAGCGTCCTCGACTCACCGTTGCAAATAGACAATCTGTGGTGGCGAGGATCGCACGACTCGCGGGTGCAAAGGTACAATTAGAAAGATGTTTCGTGCACGTTGGTGGCGAGTACGCGAGCACCAGTAGAGACAATGGATCTCTCGTTTGGCGCGAGATTGATACGGCGTTTGAAAGCCGTATATTGACTGGTGCGGTGATCAACGTGAACTATATCGAGCCGCGACGATTTTTGGAAGATGCCGGTGGTGTAGTGCTCGAACGAGTGCGAGACATTATAGAAAGACACGATAATGTAAAAGTGAACACCGCGTTCAACGGCGAGTTTGTGACGGGCGATAAACGCGCCAATAAAAGTATAAACACTAAAAATAGTGAACTCTTTCGAGTGTCAAATGTGGATGAGTGGTACGAGCAGCATCGAACCTACGTTGGCATCGCTCGAAGAATTTCAAGAACGCGACAGTGGATGGGCGCTATCACGTATATTAAATTTAACAATTAATGTTAATAAATATAATCCCATGCACGCGGGATGTTACATCGAGTTATGTTAAAGAGAGCGGTAATTAACGTGCAGTCAACGGACAATGCGTGTTTCGCATGGTCAGTGGTCGCGGCCTTGCATCCGGTCGAAAGGCATACAAATCGGGAATCATCGTATCCACATTATACGACGGTGTTAAATCTCCAAGACATTACGTTTCCGATGACGTTGAATCAAATTAAAAAGTTCGAACATCTCAACGAAATCTCTATCAACGTCTACGGTATCAAGGAAAAGGAGATTCTCCCAATACATCTGACAACAAAGAAGATGGAGAAACATGCAAATTTGTTGTACGTGCAGGATCCGCGCGACGATAATGGGCACTTCGCGTACATCAAAAACTTATCCCGTCTTGTGAGCTCGCAACTGAGTAAAAAAGAACACAAGAAATACTTTTGTGATCGGTACGTATGCACATTTTTTAACAAAATATGTAAAATATGTAAAATATTTTATAATTGTTAATTTAAATGCTAAAAATACTAAAAAATCATGTTTTCCGTTTGCAGATGTTTACATTATTTTAATTCATCCGAGAAATTGGAATCGCATACGGTGGATTGCGAACGGATGAACGATTGCCCATCCGACTGCCGAATGAGGACGACAAGTGGCTCGACTTCAAGAACTACTGCAACAAAGAACGACTTCCATTCATCGTCTACGCAGATCTTGAGTGCATACTGCGAAGGATGGAGCCGGAAAGAGAAAACACGTCGTACACATATCAACAGCAGCACAAGGTATTTAGCGTAGGATATTATGTGCGATGCTCGTACGACGATGCGTTATCGGCGTATCAATTTCGTCGCGGCGAAGACTGCGTTGCATGGTTCGTTCGGCAACTCGAAAATTTGGCGCATCAAATAAAAATTTTGTTATCCGCGAATGTCCCTATGGAAACATTATCGAGAGATCAGTGGGAGACATACCGTAGCGCGACGCGTTGTCACATTTGTGAGAAATCATTTGCGTCGGACGACACGCGGGTACGTGATCATTGCCACCTTACCGGTCGTTACCGCGGACCCGCACATTCGAATTGCAATCTAAACTATAAAAAATCATATTGCATTCCTGTAGTCTTTCACAATTTATCCGGTTATGACGCGCACTTTGTTATCACAGAAATAGCTACGGCGTACGAAGGCAAAATTGACGTGCTGCCGATAACAAAGGAAAAATACATTTCATTCACTAAACATGTCAAAGATAGATCAGATTCGCAAAATTGTGTACAATTACGATTCATCGATTCGTACAAATTTTTGAGTACCAGTCTCGATAAATTGACATCTTTTTTAAGTAGAGAGAAATTGAAAATTTTACATTCCAAATTTTCCACGTTATCGATCGAGGATTTTGATTTGTTGACGCGTAAAGGTGTCTTTCCTTATGAATACGTGGATCGCGCGAATCATTTTATAGCTCGTTGACCGGTAACACAGTGTCGGAGAATGATTACGCGCACGCCGTGAACATCTGGCAGCGGTTCTCTATTGAAACCTTAGGCGAATATAGCGATCTATATTTGAAGACTGATGTCTTGTTATTGGCCGACGTTTTTGAAAATTTCCGTGAAAGTTGTATCAAAAATTACAGTCTCGATTCCGCTCATTACTACACATTGCCAGGTTTCACGTGGGACGCCATGTTGAAACATGGTACGCGTGTAAAATTTGAGTTGTTCACCGACATCGATATAGTTATGTTTATCGAGCGCGGTATACGCGGCGGCTTCAGTCAATGTTCCAACAGATACACGCAGGCCAATAACAAGTACATGCGTTCGTACGACCCGTCGAAACCGTTGTCGTATTTGATGTACTACGATATGAACAATTTATACGGATGGGCGATGTGTCAACCGCTGCCCTATACCAAATTTCGATGGATTGAAGACATCGCGAAGCGAGCGCGATCGCTCCGGATTCGCCTACGGGTTATATTCTTGAGGTCGATCTCGAGTATCCGCATCATCTGCACGACCGACACACTGACTTACCTTTCTGTCCGACGCACGATAAACCACCCGGCACGCGGCAGAATAAACTTCTCGCGACGCTATATGACAAAAAGCGATATGTCATCCACTATCGTAACCTGCAGCAATGTACGCGCCACGGTCTTCGTATCGCAAAGATACACCGCGTACTACAATTCGCTCAATCCACCTGGCTCCGCGATTACATCGAACTTAATACACAGCTTAGAATGTGCGCGAAAAACGATTTCGAAAAAAATTTGTACAAATTAATGAACAACGCGGTATTCGGTAAAACAATGGAAAATGTCCGGAATCACGTGGATGTAAAATTGATAACGAAATGGGATGGACGATACGGTGCGGAGGCAATGATCGCGAAACCAAATTTCCACAGCCGCAGCGTCTTTGCGGAAAATTTAATCGCCGTCGAACTGCGTAAACTCGAGGTAAAATTCAACAAGCCGATTTATGTGGATATGTGTATACTCGATATATCAAAAATCTGCTTGTACGAATTTCACCACGAATATATGTTACCGCTGTATCGCGACAAATGTAAAATCATGTACACCGACACAGACAATCTTGCATATCACATTGAGTGCGATGATGTGTACGAGACGATGAAACGCGATATCGCTAGATTCGATACGAGCGATTACACGGACAACGCATGTGGTATGTCTCTCGTGAATAAAAAAGTACCCGGCCTAATGAAGGACAAAAATAACGGTGCGATTATGACAGAGTTTGTCAGACTCAGAGCGAAAATGTATGCGATGAGAGTGGATGGTAAAAAGGACACCAAAAAGGCGAAAGGTGTAAAAAAATAACGTCGTAGCTCGAACAATAACGTTCGATGATTATACACGGTGTTTGAATGAAGAGATCGAAATGACTCGTCGCCAGTCATGTATAAGATCCAAGTTACACCAAGTATATACGGTATCCGAGTCAAAAATTTTTCTGAGTCCATACGATGACAAACGATACATCATACTGGATTCGACGGAAATGTTACCGGAAATGTTATGGGGACATTGGCGAATACCTTTGTAATATACATGTAATATACATGTATTTTTTTATATATAGTTTTATACATATATATGTACATATGTACGTATTTCTTATAGTTTATATATACCACACATATGTACATATATATGTACGTATGCATATACATATGTACGTATGTATGTACGTATGTATATACATACTTGTAGTTTATGTACATATGTATGTATGTATGTACGTATGTATTTATGTACGTGTGTACGTATGTATATACATACTTGTAGTTTATGTACATATGTACGTATGTATTTATATACGTGTGTACATATGTATATACATACTTGTAGTTTATGCACATATGTACGTATGCATATACATATGTATGTATTTCTTATAGTTTATATACTTGTAGTTATGTACTTGTAGTTTATATGTACTTGTAATTTATATGTACTTGTAGTTTATATGTACATATGTACGTATTTCCCATAGTTTTATACATTTTATATATTATCTTAAGTTCATCATAGTTAGTCCACCTGTATAATTTCTTTACGAAAATGTAATGGAAGAAAAAATAAGACTTATTGTATATATTTTTATATAAATATTTTTTTTATTTGTTTTTATAATAAAATGAATGAATTTAAAATTTTTTATATAAATATTTTTATATTTGTTTACAATAAATGAATTAAATTACATTATTTATGTGTATCCAAGAATTGTGTGACCCATCAAATCCCAACCACTTGACGTAAACCTTATCTCCTTTCCTACGCAGTACTTTCTCCACGAGATACACGTCCGGATGAGTCGCGCGATGCAACTCGTGCTCATAGAACGCTCCAGTAACGAATTCTCCGCGATAGTCTTCGAGTAGATAGGTTACGTTGCACTTTAACGATCTTAAACACCTCGGTGGTCCAATTTGGCGTGTAACCTTTTTCGAAAACTGTCTTGTACTTGCTCACGCGTACCGATTCGCCTACTTTGAATTTTGCTGGACCTGCGATCTTTATCGCGCTATACACCGTGCCCAAGAGTTTTTTAGCGATCGCGGGAGTTACGTCAATGGGTCGCATGCCAATAGTGCGATGTTTGCGCGCGTTGTAATCTAACACGAGACGTGGCAGCGCGTCGACCCATTTGTAAGTACCATTAAGTGTAAACATCTTTCACATGTCGTTTTTAAGTGTGCGATTGAACCGTTCGACGATCGATGCCTTCAATATCGAATACGTGGAATAATGATTAACGCTATGTTTTTTCAAGAGTTTCTGCACATCGGCGTTGTAAAACTCCTTTTCCATATCCGTTTGCAAATTTCTCGGGCATCTTCCGCTCTCTCGAATTATCTCGGCGATAGCGTTAGCCGTCTCGCTTCCGATCTTGCTCTTGAGCGGTACGGCCCAGGCATATTTGCTCAACGCATCGATAACGGTGAGTATGTAATGATGACCTCTGTTGAAATTCGAATATGGGCGCATCTCGACGATATCAGCTTGCCACAGATCGTCGTATCCTCGAATTATGATACGTCTTCGTGGAAAATTTCTTCTGGCTGGAGCGTGCAATTCCTCGACGAGTCGTCGCCTTACGGAGTTAATATTTTTTTCACGTCCATCGGATTTTGACGATCTCATGTTTCGACGATGTTTGATATTAATGCGTGTAAATAAGATATATTACAATTAAAGTTTTTTTTTCCACTCTGACGTCAATCGACTGGCTCGTTTCGTCGACACGCGATTTAATTTATAATAATGCCGGCTTCGCGAAGTTCCTCGATGATCGACAGCATCTCGTTGTCGTGAGCGTTGTGACCAGCTCGGTGTGAAGCGTCAAGTAATCGGAGTCGATCCACCAGTTCGTTGGGATCATCCCAATGCACGTAATCGATCTTGTTGTCATTTAACTTCATGGTGGATGGTATATTATTCATGCCTGCACCCTTTTTACTGCTTCTTTTATATGTAGATACGAGCGGAGCGATGATGTTAATGTACTTGTATCCCTTGTTGCCCATGATGGGATTATGGGCGCTGTGACCACGTCTATGAGCATTCGTTGTTAATAGTATACTTTTATACGTTTGTTTGTCATCTTCGGTAAATATAGCTTCATCGGGAAGTCTCTTGAAGATCAATTCGTATAATCCTGGTGTACCATTGTATCTCACATTGTCTATGATTATGGAGTCATTTTTGTCAACGTCAAACTTTTTGTCACCGAGCATTGTACCACTTTTGTCGAAATAGATACCGTACACATTATCGATCGCTTTATCTATGTCGTCACCGAGAAGAAGGCCCACGTACTTTCGTCCCAATGGTCCTAGCTGACCATGAAGCGTCTCACGACTTCCATGCGTTTGCAGATTCTGTTTGATGGTTGTTTCGAGTGACGGTTCACTAACGTCTTTTGTTTCAAAAATATTTTCATTTCGCACGAATAGCGGTATTTTCGGTAGTTCTTTTGATGGTTCTATCGATTTAGAATCGAACGTGAATGAATCTGACGCGGTATTCAATTGTTTTGTACGCTTTTTAGATTGCGGTGATAATTTCAACCATCCAACATCCGTCCAATACGAATCCCTGTTAGTAGTAGTAGTAGTATCGTCATCGTCATCGCTGTCTTCACGTTTCTTTTTTTTCTTAATATTGATATCCTCTGCAACATTGGCTACTTTTTTAATTGGATGTGTTTCCTCGACAATCTGTTTTAGAGGTTCGACGATGGGTTTGAAGCGTCTCTCCAACGCTACATCTTCATCTATTTTACCAGTTTTCAAAGCGCGATATTTTTTGCAAATCGAATTGCTCGTTTTCGCAATCTGTTTTGCTATTTTCTCGCGATCTTTGATGTCATTCATGTTGCCTAATTGACGTATCAACATCGACTAACCACATTATGGTACCGCGAACGTGTTAAATTCTTTTCTGTACCGCCCGTTGACAAGCGGACTGTCTTTGTCTATCACTAGGAATCCGTACTCGCGCCGCCAACAATCGCGGCATAACGCACAGAATTCATCATACGACATGTCAGTATTCACATGATCGTTGTAAACATGTTTCAAGTTGGTATCATTCTGTTTAAATAAAATCAGCAAGTTCGCATTGTCGCGTATCAAATGTTTAGGTATCTTCGCATACGTTTGATAGAGATAAAAGCAGTCGACGTTCGAGTGGCGACCCATCGAGAAATACTTTCTCATCACATCTTGCTTATCACATGCAATGTCGTCGAAGACGAAGATCGAATTGGGATGTGCCTCGTTTGGTGGAATGACGTCACTGTTGTTGGAAAACATAAAATAGCCGATTTCGTCGATCGATGCCAACAAAGTTTCAAGATATCGATATTTTGGTTGTTGCAATGACTTCGAATACACGTACACGTTCTCAAAACGTACACTATGCGGACTCTCGAGCAAACTTATGAGAACGTTGATTTTACCGCAATTCGATGGACCGCAAATAATCGCGCGTATAGTACTCGGTAGTATTTCACCATGCTTGCGCTTCATCGCGATGTCTCCCATCATTTGCGCTTTCTCGTCGTAGTTCACGACGTGTATCGTCTGCGGGTGCCGCACGAATTTTATGTTCACACTGCGTTATCTAGGCTTTGATTGAACGCCTATTTATAGGCGCGCGAAACCGCGATTCGCTCAGTAGCAAAAATGTATCTCGCGCTATCGCATCTATTTGATATTTGGAATTTGCGCGCTGAACAGTTGCAATATATACCGAAGATCATATTGTTACGCATATGTGGCGACTATATCGACCACGTGTGGGACAAACTTCCGGAGCATATAAAGGCGGATTTGGAGGTTCAAATCTATCGTCGCTGCGTCGAGCATTATAATCAATCGTGGCAACGCACGCATATAGACGGCCCCGAAGATAAAGGATTGTAACATATGTCAGCAGCAACGAACAAAGGCTGCGTTGGAGGACTGCTCAATCGAGCGATAAATGCGCTTCCTTTCGAGTTACATATTCCCGGCTATTAATTTTGCGGTCCGGGTACTCGGCTGAAAAAGCGATTAGCCAGAGGTGAAACGGGCATAAATCCACTAGACGCGGCGTGCCGTGAACACGACATTGCGTATTCTCGGAGCAACGATCTCACCGATAGACACGCGGCGGATAAGATACTCGCCAATAAAGTTCTAGGATGCGTCATTGCGAGAGATTCGAATTTGGGCGAAAAAGCTGCCGCTACAACTGTTTGGGCAGCGATGAAAGCCAAGACCAAGATCGGCATGGGTATGAATCGCTGCTTGATTTCTCGTCAAAGCGTATATTGCAACCGCGAAAGTGGTATAAATCGGACATGTCAATCAACATAATGAATATAAACATTATCCGTGTAGAGTGCAACGTGACCGCGGGCGCGTATAGCAAAGACAAAAGTGTGCACACGATACATGAATTTTCGCCGAGCGTGCCACCAGGATATAAGATATCGGAAAGGCCGATGCAAATCATTTACTTGCTAGTCATCGTACGGAGCATTACGGAGCTAACGATACGTATTGTTGACCAGAATGGACAATTGCTCGATTTCAGAGGAGAAGAGATCACTATCAGATTGCACGTACGACGGCGACAGCGATAACGCGAGCGCGACATTTGGGATGCTCGTGTTGAACGAAGCGAAGCACGCGCAGAGAGATAACATCTTTTATAAAGAAAACACCAATCGACAATACTCGCTTCTCTGGCTATATCAAGAAGAGGAAGAAATTCAACGCGTCGAACGTTAAATTTTTACAAGCTTTAGGATTCGCGGTGCGCAACTTGTGAGATGACTGACATCCTAAACATCGAAGACGAGCCAATCTTCGACGATCGCATCATCAAGATTGAAACTCATACGTATAACCCGTTCCAATACAACGTTTGGGTACAGTGATGAGATAAGAATACCCATACAGCAACAGGATCTGTACACATTGCTGTACGAAAGCTTTCTATATATCGAGGGAAAATTAACGAAGAAAAATGTTGTCGACGGATCTGATGTGATGTTGGGAAATAATTTTGTAGCGTTCATGTTTGATGAGATTCGATACGAGCTCGATGGCGTGGAGATTGATCGTAACAGAAACGTGGGCATAACTAGCGCGCTCAAATACTACGTAATGACGTCATCCGAGAGAAGCGTGATTCTGAGAAATGCTGGCTGGGATGCGCGTACCAACGCGGATGGATATTTTAACTTTTGCGTACCTCTCTACGTACTGTTGGGATTCTGCGAGGATTACAGACGCGTGGTAATCAACGCTCGTCACGAGTTGATCTTAATACGATCGCGCAACGACAACAATTGCTTGATGGGAAATTCGGCATTGGATCCCGTGATCGACTTATTCAAGATACAATGGCGAATGCCGCACGTGTTATTGAACGAGATAACAAAACTATCGATGCTGCGCACTTTGGAGAGCGGACGATACTTGAGCATGGCTTTTCGCTCGTGAGATCTGTACGAGTTTCCGCTGTTACAGCGTACAACCAAGCATTCGTGGGCCATCAAGACTGCTACTCAGCTGGAGAAGCGGCGATATGTCATCTTCGCTTTGCAAACAGGTCGAAAGAACATCATGGCCGAGGACACGAGCCGATTCGACTACTGCAACTTGACTACTGCAACGTGAAACTTTATCTGAACTCAGAATGTTATCCGTACGACGATATGAATCTGGAAAAAAACAGATGGTCTGTGTTGTACGAAACGTACGCGCGTTTCTGCAAAAACTACGGATACGAATATCTCGAGCCAAGTCTTATCCTCACGTCTTTTCTACGTTACGGTCCATTCGTAATCATCGATTGTTCTCGACAAAACGAATCAGTCAAGAGCGAAACCGTGGATGTAAGATTGGAATTTGAGACTAAGGAGAACGTATCGATGAATACCACCGCGTACTGTCTCATTATACACGATCGCGTGGTTCAGTATAACCCGTTGACCAATGTTGTACGCAAGATCACCTAAGAGCATCGCTGGTATATGAGAGACAATAAAATCTATACATCGAAATTTATACATCGATTGCAGTCTTCTTCTCGACAGTCATGTCTGTGCCAACGTTCGTAGACCTGCAAGTTTCCTCGTTGAAGGACAGTTT
This sequence comes from Pogonomyrmex californicus, assembly GCA_024349325.1. Taxonomy (NCBI): domain Eukaryota; kingdom Metazoa; phylum Arthropoda; class Insecta; order Hymenoptera; family Formicidae; genus Pogonomyrmex; species Pogonomyrmex californicus. The sequence continues at coordinate 278,316 of JAECZD010000045.1, forward strand.
GTCGTAAAAGAGTTTGCTGCTCTCAAAGAACGGACCGTTCTCATTACATTTTCGCAAGCCCTATACCGTGGCATTTCCTGGCAAGTGCCGACAAATCTCGCGCACGCTGGGTGATACGTCATCATCATAGACTGCGATGGAACGATTCCGTACAGCGAAGCTAAGAGTTTGATTACGAAAGCTGTGCATGGTACGAAAGAAGATAACGACGACGACGACGATGATGATGCTGTCATATATGTCAAGGGACACGAAAAACGAAAATGGTTGCGGAATTTGCTTCTGGACGATGAACGAGAGCGCGTGTACATCGAGACCCTGGATGCGGATTACGAAGACATAGATTCTTTAAATAATCTAGATGCTGATAGTTCTATACGATGTGGATATCATTATACCAATTGCGCATTACAAAATGTATTTGAATTGTTTAATTGGTGGGCAGATAACCTTAAATAAACATATATAACATATTGTTGCGGCCGTGCGGTATTCCGTTCGGCGCTGCTAAGAAATAATCAATATCAATCGATAAGAGTTTGAATAGAGGATCGGCCCTTGGCAACGCGTCGTTCTCCGACTGTTTTATAGATTTGACGGCCAGATTTCGCGGTGGCCGGACGCGTTTCTGTACCGTTGGTTTAATAAAGAGTGAGTCTTTCCTGAAACAGTGTTCTTCCTTTCCGAAAGCGCTCCGCCGAGTATCGCGATCACGGAAAGTAACGCCGCGAAGGCGACAATATATATAAAATATGTTTTCTTTTATTCCTTTTCCTCGCTATTACATTGATGATTACTTAATATTCCAACGATCCTATACATTTTTTCAATGTAACGTTCGATCGATTCATCGATGACAAAGAAATTGCGTTATGATTGAAGCGTGAAACTTTTTATTCACATTTTCTTTTTTTCTCTTTACATATTTTTTATAGCTGATTAGGTTTTTTTCTTGAAATAAAAATTTTATAATTAATTGATAATGACGCAATCTTTTTTTCTTTCAGTTTATAATCACTATAACAGTAAACTCGTTCTCGATGTGCTATCTGCAATTGTACGATTTTTTGTCTTTTTCTTGGCCACTATAACATGCCTATTCACGAAATATTATCATAATAGAGTATTGTCGTTCAGCGAGGTCATTGGATTTTTTGTCCACTCCATCTTTCAAATGAGAGGAAGGGGGGATTAACGCTCTGCCGTGTCAAAATTTACGCGGGCGCGATCAGTCCTCCGTCATTCGTTTGTACAAACGAACCATACGCAACGTACTCCGCTTCTCCATCATTCGTTTGTAAGAACGATCCACACGCAATGTACTCCGCCAAAGGAAGCAGTGCACTGTACGATGGTGAAATGAAGAAGGAACGTAACGCGTAAGTTCGACATTTTCTTTTCTTCTTTTTGCAACATTACGCAATATTATGTACTTAATTTCTGTCTTACACAGCATTTCGATGGAGCCTCGCGCGGTGCGCTTGATGAGACGTTACCTGACGGCTACGGGCTTCAAGTTTCTGGAAATTGGAAATGTTGGTCCACCGAGCTACGTAGAGATCGCCCTATGAGATCATCGAGGACAAGAGCTGATACTGTCTCTCGAAACATGGAAAGGACTCCATGAGCAGCAATGGAATATCTACAAATTGCTACGAAACAATTACAAAGATAATTTTATAATCGTCGGACCGTTAACAGTCCGAGTTTGGTATGATGAACAACGTTACACTCATACGTCTTGAATCTTCAAACGTACGCATTATGATGGTCGAATCGACGCTACACCGTATGTTTAATCTCGCCGAATGTACTGATATAATGTTCAATCAACTAGACAGACTCGTTGAAACGATCGATGAAAAGTATACGCGATTCTCTAACATTGCGTCTATTATAATAAATCCCGAGGAGGTACCATATGTGATACGCGATAGCGATATCTTCGATAGGCATCAACTCGTCGATTGCGAATTGTTAGCTTTAGTTTTTAGTATGTATGAAAAAAAGACGATGTAACAAAAATGTGAATAAAAACGTTTTCACGTTTAAAAATATGATTTCAATCAAAACAAATTTCCCTATTTCCCATCTTAAAATAAAATAATATTTCAGTTATAATAAGATATTATTTATTGGTATAATCAATAAAACAAAGGATAATATCTTTATTTCTTATTGAATTTATTTCATTTTTCTATAGTTCACTTTTTTTATAGTTTCCCATTTTCCGTCGCCATCAAAATTTATTGTTTCCTACATGAGAACTTGATCAAATAGAAATGAGCATATTCAGTATTTATTACTAAAAAACAAGAAAAAATTAAGGAAAAGTGTTCATTTACCGACTAATACATTATTTTCATTGAATAACGGATTTTTCGAGATTGTTCGAAATGAACATGTTGCGACACGTACATTTATTGCAGCCGGAATAACGGCGCTTTTTTTTCCTTTTTTTTCCTACGTCAATTTCTACAAAAAATATCTTTTCTAGCAGCTCTTCCTAGACAAAAAAAGATCCCCTCCCTCCTCCCCCTCAAAAGTACATTCCAAAGGATCATTGACAAAGCATTCCCCCTTCCCCGTGCCAACCAGTTACTCCTTCTCCTTTACCTCCGCGTCCCCGAGTTACCCCGCACACTCGCACCCCGCTCGGAGCTCCTGGGTTAGAACCGGCCTAGTATCACTACTATTGTACTTAAAAAAATTCTGAACAATATAAAAGTAGATCTCAAACATGAGATCAATGAACGAATACTGGGAAAACAGAATAAAGAAAATTAATCTGAAATTAATCTGACAGTATCTCACGTATTTTCTGAAATTAATAAAATTTATAGAAATAAAAGCCAATTCGAAATACTTACTCTAAAAATCTCAGACAAGAACAATAAGCTAATTCAAGAAGCAAATATAAACATATTATTAGATATCCCTTAAACATACCTATTAGATATCCCTTGTGACAACTCAGGTAACTTACACATCCAAAATATGAAACAGAAATATATTAGATGCTCACTTCACTCTTATTAACGATCAAAATCAATCTAGTAACAATAAACTAAAACTAAACTAAACTCAATAATTAAGAGAGAAGTCAATATCATTAAAAATGAGACTTTATTTGACCAAATTAATTATAATACAATCACTCAATTTCATGATTATAATACAGCTTTCCTTCAGAACTACAAATATTCCTATCTTTACCGATAGGACAGCACTTGCAAAAAAATTTAAAAAACTAAATAATAAGAAATCTTTCGGTTCGAAATTACTTTGTCATGATTTAATTCCAAACATAGTCCTAAAACTGGCTATTTATAATAATCTATTATCTTGCTCTTTTATTTAACAACTCCTTAAACAATATGTATTTCCCGCAAAAATGGAAGGAAGCAAGAATTATAGCAATTCTCAAAAAAGACAAAGATTAAGCCTTCTCATCTAGCTATAGATCCATCAGCTTATTGCCAAAATTTAGGAAAATTTTTGATGTGATTATTAATACGATTAACCATGTCTGTTTTATAAATAAGATCATTCCTGATACCCAATATGATTTTTGGGCGCATCATTCCACAATACATGCAATAAATAGGATAGTATGAGACATATAGTGAGCATTAAATGATAATAAATGTTTGGGTGCCTGTCTAGTCGATCTTGAAAAAACATTTGACACGATATGACTAGAAGGTCTAATTTTTAAATTAAAAATGAAAAAATTCCCTCGTGCAATGACAAAACTCATCTGAAATGATTAGTGATAGAACTTTTTTTATTTATCATAATAGTGAGAAATCTTCAGAAACGCATAAAATTCATAATGGATTATAGCAAGGTACTATTAATTCACCGATCCTTTTTAATATTTATACCTGTGACGTATTAATTGTTTGCCGCTCAATACCGGTTGTTCTCTGATAGCTTATGCAGACGATCTTATAGTCTACACTACAGATAGGAAATCACTGATAATTCAACGAACTTTACAATTCGCTGTAGAAAAGTTGTTTGGATATTGTCATGCATGGAAACTAAAAGTAAATACGAACAAATGTGAAACGATCGTTTTTAGACCTTCGATTAGAAATGCTAAGTATCCCATCCCACAACAATAAATTATTTGAACTAAAAGAAAATTCTGTTGGTAATAATGAAATTCAACAAAAAAATCAAGTTGAATATCTCGGAATTCTACTAGACAATAGACCGCTTTACCACGCTCATGTAGAATCTCAACTTCACAAAGCCAAAAAGGGCTTTTATGAGTCACAGTTGATTTTTCTATTCGAGAGTCCTGAATAGTGAAATTAAATTGATTTGTTACCAATTGCTAATTAGACATACAATTTTAACATACGGATGCCAAATCTGGTTCAATGTCAATACTTCTCTTATGGAACGAATCAAGATTTTCAAAAGAAAATGTCTGCGAGCGTATTTTGGCATATATCATTCTCAGGAATCTAACTATAAAAAATATTTAAGTAATAAAACCATGACTTAGCTAACATTCTTAAGATTGACAATTTTATAATCAAATTAATTCGAAATTACTTTGTTCAGACATCAAAAATTTACGAAAATAACATAATATTCTCGTTAGCATTTCCTGATCCTCAGTACATAAAAAGAATACTAGAAATCAGATCATATTACCCCCGAATGCACACACACACACACACACACACACACACACACACACACACACACACACACACACACACACACACACACACATATATATATATATATATATATATATATATATATATATATATAAATACATATACATATACACACACACGTGTGTGAGGGTGTGTGTATATGTATATGTATATATAGTGTATGTATATATGTGTATCATTGAATTGTGACATGTTATTCTAAACACATTATTTGCGATAAATATTATCATATACCTCTGTAATCGAAAGGATAAAATACCTGCCCGGTAAGCAGGAGATCCAGATTCGATTCCTGGCTGAGGTGATATTTTTCGCAAAATAATTTCGGATTTTTACGACTGGTTCGTGATTAGGTCCCGTCGTGGCACACGCCTCCACTTCTTATCTTCTTTTTATAAAATTAAGATCACAAATATAATTATAAAGATAATAAATTGGATAGTATAATCAATGCGATGACACTGCGATTTCGAAAGTAGATAGTTGTAATAAGAAAAATTACTGGTGACTTAATAATTAATCCTTTCATTTCATTTTCTTATTCCACCAAGCTCAAAAAGTCAACCTCGCTGTAATAGTTAATATCATTCAGGATAGATTATTTCACATTTTATCTCGTTAGTTTTGTTATAATATGTTTTGTTTTATACATATTCTATCCTCCTTTTTACAAAAGTAACCATAAACTAGTTGATGTTTTTTTTTGTCTTCTATAAGTCTTTTTCATTAGTAATCTATTTTTCCCATTACCTTTTGATGCATCATAATGTATCATAATAAATTTTTCTTACTATAATAATATTAAAACTTTAATTATTCACAGCGAGTGCTCTAGGAAGCCGTCTTAGCCTTTAACTAGATGATAAGTAATTTATAAATATTATTCTTGTTTATGGAATACTTTTGATATTGTTCTATTAATACAATAAATAATCTTAAAAAAGAAAAAAAAACAGCTGAGCAGCCTGAGGTACGCGAGTTTGAATCCCCGTAGTGTCACATTTTTTTTTAAGTAAATGTTATATTTTTTAATACAATTAATCTTTCTTTAATTTATCTTTTTCTTGTAAGCTAAAATATTAATTGTTGCACAATTTTCGTTATAAATAATAATAAATAACAAGAGTAAAAAATTTTAATTATTTATTATAAAATTATGTGTGACATTGCCGTACAATTATTTTTTTATGAAAGATTGACATTGCCGTATAATTTTGTGATGAAGATTAATGTAGAAACATTTAAAATGTTTATTATACATAGAAAACGGTTACGCGTCCGATCGATTCGGTTCGCAGGATAACGTCAGTCGGGTTGTCAGGATTTCGGACAAAAATAAAATATAAAAGTGTTGAATTTTAATATGTACACTTATATATATTTATCAATTCGAAACTATTTACAATTGCTGACTGGTGGTTACAAATTTCGTTTTACTATTTACAATATATACAATATCTACAGATCGTTAACAAGAGTTTAGACTTCAAAATCCTGGAATTGTGTTCGTCGTTCTACGAAAGAGTTCACGTATTCCAGGAATCGTTACAATAGCCTCGACTCTATCGAATTTCAAGAAGCTGAGACAAGCCAAGATGACACCTGTCACAACGAGACTTCATCTTGCAATCCTGAAGGAAATGTTCGCTAAGAACGTGCCAAGAACTTGATGGCAAAATCATCATGCAAACCGACGAGAAGCTCAAAGCAACTCATGCCTACTTCATACGGCCTACTTCAAACTTGTTTCTGGAGTGTGAGGACTGCTATAACGAGGTTGCCTATTACATAGCCGAAAAATCATGTTGGCTCGTTAAGAATCGCACGCATTCCATTCAGCGGCGTCGCCCGATGTAAGTCTGTCTGATTCTATTCGATCATCATCACATCTGCCGAGGATCAATTTTCCTTCAATGGAAGCTTCGATAAGTGGGAAAGTTTTCGCGATAGATTTAAATCGATGATATATAACGATCCGAGTTTGTCAAACGTTGAGCGCATGCATTATTTATGTTCGTGTGTAAAAGGGGATGCAAGTAACGCTCTTAATCACCTCGCGATTATTAACGCAAGTTTTGATGTGGAATATTCTCGTTTCTCATTATGATAATAAACGCCGTCTTATTATGTTTCACTTGCAAACACTTTTGAATTTACCGTCGCTTGCTTCAGAATCATCAAGGATCTTCTCGATCAAATCAATACAATGATTCAAGCTCTCAAGAATCTCGATTGTCTTGTCGAACGTTAGGATGATTTCCTTGTTTTTCTCGTCGCGCAAAAACTCAACAAGTCTTCTCGCAAGATTTGGGAACTCAAGTTAGGCGATACCGCGGAATATTCAAGCTATAATGAGCTTGATCAATTCCACGATTTTCACATTCGCGCGTTAGATGCGATATCACTAGTTAATTCAAGGGATAAACCATCTGATCTTTGAAAAGAAAAACTTTTGCCTCACATTCCGCGTCCACGCTATCGCTCTCGTGCTCGCTCTGTAAGTCGAATCATCTATCGTATCAATGTTTTACGTTTTTAAAGCAGATTCCATCCCAACGTTTCGATTTCATTAAGCAAACCAAGCGCTGTCTGAATTGTCTCAGTTTGTCGAAGCATTTTGTGAAGGATTATTCGAGTTTTCGTGCGTGTCGTGAATGCAGCAAACGACATCACACATTGTTACGTTTTGAGGCTACCGTTAGATCTGCTGAATCAAAACAAGCATCCATGTCTGCGGCAATACCTAATATGGGAAATCATAGCGAAGTCGCATCATATTTAGTGTTGAAGACTGTCGTGTCACACTCCAAACAAAATCTTGTTCTCTCGCATTTGCGTGCATTCTCATTCCGTTTTGTTATCACGCGCACTTCTCGATCAGAGTTCTGTTTCAACTCTGATTACCGAATCTCTCACTCAGTGTTTGCGAAATCTAAGCGTTCCGTTTTTTGGTATTGGCGAGACGCAATCAATTGTATGTTATGCAGCGCAAGTTACAATTACTTCCGCGTCGCGCGATGGTCTTGTCTATTCAACGACCGCGCTTATTCTCCGTTCGTTAACCAAGTATATTCCCAAGTATATTAAGTATATTCCCAAGTATATATTAATATGGATTAATAATTAATTAAGTACCACGCCTACATGGAAGCACATTGCCGGATTCAAATTAGCGGATAGTGATCCTATGAGCTCGAATCCGATTGACGTTATCATTGGTGCCAATTTATTCGATCAACTCGTTCTCGATGGTGTTCGTCGAGATTCACGAGTGAACCTGACCCCAAGTGAATCTTCCAAAATACCATTCTCGGATGGATTATTTCCAATCGCGTCATCCTCTACAAGTGAGTCGACTTCCATGCCGATACATCTCGGAATCACTGTAGAGACCTTTGATTTTGATCTTCGTCGTTTTTTGGAAGAGGAGATCTCTCAAACGGTTCATCACAGTTCTAAAGAGCGTCAATGTGAGAAACATTTCCGCACAATTCATTCTCACACGTTTCAGGGACGTTACATAGTTAGATTACCGTTTAAAAACGGTCCATCAATTTCGTAGTTTTGTATTTTCTACTCTCAGAATTGGATTGTGTCGAATTGCGTAGTGAGGTTTGATAACTTCCCCCCTCGTAACCAACGGAGCTGGAAATTGCCAAAGGAGTCCGAAAACTTTTTTCTGCAATTCCAGAATTAAATTTTGAGGTAGTTTGGTTATTTCTAGTCTCAGAATTTTTTGGATTATTTAAATTATTGGACGAAGTTTGGTAACTTCCCTCTCCAAGGATTTTGGAATAGATTGATATCTCAGCGGAGGTTTGGTAACTTCCCTCTCGTTGAATATCTAAATTAAAATTTTTATATTTATTTCTTTTTATTTTATTTTTATTTTTGTTTTTGATTTCTGGGTTTTTGCTTATTTCAGCTTCCTTAATAATACTTTCAAGCCTTTCATGATTCACATGTATAATTTCGTCTTCCATTATTTTTATTTTTTCGTTTTCATTTTCAGTAAATAATTCATCATTTTTATTATTCATAATTTGATCCTCTTCTTTATTTACTCTGTCGTATTTATTACTATCCTGCAATTCTCCTTTAAGACTAACATTATCGGTCTCAAATTCTTCCGGATATAAATTTGCTTGTGATTCAGTTAATTCTTCCTGATTATCCAGCGTCATATCGATTTCACGAGTCTTAAACATTTCCTCCAAGGATTTAAGATTTACGATCGGCACTCGAATTTCCACTTCTTCGTCCAATGTACTTATGATTTTAGGTATGCTTTTCCTGATACTGTTTTCCACAATTGTATTTCCTAGATATATTCCATGGGCTAGTTTTAATTTCGGTATATATTTTACTTTAATGTCGAGGTTGCCTACTCTTACATAAAATAAAGATTCTGATCTTGGTGATGCAATAATAGCTTCCAGTGAAAGAAATGGCACGTTAATTCCAAATACTTCTATATATCCTTGCGCGTAGTCAATTTCTAACGACGTTGTTTAAAGAAATCATTATCTAATATACCGGAATGCGATGTGAAATTAGAAAATCTTCTGATACTACATGGAAATTTATTGGTTTATCAAAAAGAGTTAAGTATACTAGGCCGATTCTAACTCAGAAGCTTCGAGGGGAGTGCGGGAGTGCGGGGAGGAACGGAGGGCGCGGGGAAGAGGGGAGGGGAGTAGTATGTGGGCTGCTATGGGACGTCAAAACAAACTTCCACCACTTTCCCACTGGCGCCAGGGGCGTGGTCTCCAGCTGTCAAGATTGGACCTCCATGTGAAAATGGAGCGTTCTAATTGAGGGGTATGGCCGGATAATTAGGTAATTAGTGGGGCGTTCTGATTGGATTCTCCCATAGTTGCCCAGGCGTGTGGTTGGATGCTCCCAAAGCTGCCACGGGTATGATTGGATGTCGAAATGCTAGACAAAAAGAGAGGGGATGAAAGTGTCTGAGGCTATTCAGAGTCCGACAAATAGCAAAGATGGCGGACACTTGAGGAGAATTTCCGGGGCCTGATCGGGGATGCGATAAAATGGCAACAAGAAGGATGACGAGGTGTTGAAGAGAGATATATCTGACCAGCGGAGAATGGAATGCGATTTTTATGGTACGATAGACAGAATGGGGCGAAGAAAGGAAACTGATTCTTTGTATATGAGGAAAGTAAATCGTTTTTCTCAAGAGGATTCTCGAGGCCTAATAGCTAGTGAAACCATTAAAAATTTGTTCCGGGGCTGATTGGGATCTGATAAAATGGCGATTGCGAAGATGATAGGTGTCTGAAGGAATATACTGACGAGAATGGAATGTGAATTTTATGGTATGATACATAGCTTGGATCGAAGGAAGGAAACTAATTCTTTGCATATATACAAATTACGTTTTTCTTAAGACAAAAGGTTTTTCTAGACCTAATAGCAAACGAAACTATTAAAATTTGTTCCAGGGCCGCTCGTGAGATCCGACAAAATGATGCCAGCGATAAAAAAGACGACGAATGTCTGAAGAGAACATGCTTGTCCTGACGAGAACGGAATGCGAATTTTATGATATGATACACAACTTAGATCGAAAGAAGGAAACTGATTTTCTGTATATATGAGATACAAATCACGTTTTTTTCTTAAGACGAAAGATTTTTCCAGATCTAATAGCTAACGAAATTATTAAAATTTGTTTCGGGACCGCTCGTGGGTCCGACAAAATGGCGCCAACGATAAGAAGGATGATGAACGTCTGAAGGGATATGCTTGTCCCCGCGCTAATGGAAAAAGATTTTTGCGGTATGATACGCAGAACGTCCCGAAGGTAGAAATTTGTTACTTTGTATATATGGGATGTAAATCAAGTTTTTCTTAAGACAAAAGATTTCTTGACGTCTAATAGCTAGCGAAACTTAAAAATTTGTTTCGAGACCGCTTTGGATTCGATAAAGTGATATCTGCGACAAGAAAGATTAAAGAAAAGAAGGGAGGGTGTGCGTCACGGCGGGGCCCGACCACGAACCAGTCGTGAAAACTCGTAATTATTTTGCGAAAAAATACCACCTCAGCCAGGAAGCGAACCTGAATCTCCCGCTTACCGGGCAGGCATCTTATCCCTTCGACTACCGAGGCATGTGATGATATTTATCGCAAATAACATATTTAAAATAACACGTCAACAATAAAATGATACACATATATATATACGTATATTACAATATACATATATATTAGGTGTACAAAAAAGTTCTGAGCTTTTTTTTGTAAAATTCAATCTTTATTCAAAAACAAACAAAAAAATATTAATCAGCGAAATATTCCCCGTTTGCATCAACTTTTCCCATCTTTCGGGCAGCTTGCGAATTCCTTGACGATAGAAGCTCACCGGTTTCGAAGCGATAAAGTCATCAATGCATTTTCGTATCTCTTCAAATCTCACGAAATGTGTATCAGCCAAATGATGCTGCAGCGATCGGAATAGGTAGTAATCGGAAGACGTCATGTCTGGGCTATACGCCGCGTGCGGGAGAAGTCCCAGCTTAATGCAAAGATATGGTCCTAAGTCGCTTTCGCAACATGTGGTCGAGCATTGTCATGAAGCAAAATCACTTTACGATATCCTTGGCCAGTAAATGGCCTCTTTTCTTCTAATGCATCGCTCAAATTGGTCAATTGTTGTTGGTAGCGGTCTGCCGTGATTGTTTCACCCGGTTGTAACAACTCGTAATACAACATACCTTTCCAATCCCACCAGAAACAGAGCAAAACCTTCTTGGTGTGGATATTGGACTTTGGCGTCGATGTCGAAGGTTGACCAGGGTCAACCTATGATTTTCTACGTTTAGGGTTATCATAAGGAATCCACTTTTCATCGCCTGTAATGATTTTGTGCAGAAAATCTTTTTTCCGGAACTTTGAAAGCAAAGTGAGTGCAGTGTCACGATTTTTGTTGTCTTCGGACAATTCATGCGGAACCCATCTGTCTTCCTTCTGAACCTTCCCCATCGTATGTAAACGTACGGAAATGGTTTGCTGCGTAACGCCAAACTGTTTTGCAAGCTCCTTTTCAGTTTGCCCAGAGTTTATATCTAGCAGTGCTTGCAATTCGTCCGTTTCAATCTTTTGAGGGCGTCCAGCACGCGGTTCATCTTCAAGACTGAAATCTCCTTGGCGAAATTTTTGGTACCATCTTTTACATGTAGTATGAACGTTCTTTCCATATGCAGCACAAATCATTGCGAATATGCTCTTTTGTTATTGCCATCGTGAACACTACTGATTTTTGAGATTATGTGCATCAAACGCCAAACCGTATGGCATTTTAGAAGGCCAAATGTCAACGCTATAAAACCGCAAAAGGGCGGGAAGACATATAAAATTTAAATTGTTATTTCGGTTGTATGAAATCTAAAGCTCAGAACTTTTTTGTACACCTAATACATGTATTCTTTCGAATCCCCACGACCGATACTCCAGAGAGATGATGGTCTTATTTTCTCGATGAATGCAGGTCGGACTGCAACGGCGACACCCTCCAACGCTTTGGCAAATATACAAATAATTCTCCTGGAGCACGACAGGAGAGATTGCATCAAACATGGCTCGAGCCCTCGAATAAGAAGGGAGGGTGTGCGTCTGAAGGGAATATACTTGACCTGACGAAAATAGAATGCGATAGGAAAACAGGAACGAACAGATTCGCACTAGACGTTTTTCTAATGAACTCGGAGATATATGAAGCTCTTATTCTATAACAAACGCAATGTCTGAAAATTTTTTTAGATATTTCTAGCTCGAAGAACGTAGCGCATTAATTTTAGGTTGGAGTGAAAAGAAAATAAGAGACAAAGACTGGAATTTAAGTTACAAAATCATTAAGTTTATTGTCATATCGTTGTACATATTATACCAATTTATAAATAAAAGCTATAAATTACGATTTAAGAAAATAATACGAAGAATTTCATTAAATCTGAGAGAAGTTAATTCCACAAATATTATATCGAAATACATATCCAGAAATGTTAAATCGTTTATTTGCATACGTATTTTGCGCGCGATTTCGTGATAATTTCCTTTTAAACTGAGTTTTATAATATCACCTGTTGTTTGTAGCCCGAATTACTCCTTATATTATTTTTGCAATATTATATCTTATCCTCACGATTCTCGAATCTCGGAATAGTCGATGCTACGGAAACGCCGGCCGGAAATGCAAGCATGCAAAAGCAAGTCCGCAAATTCCAAAGCGAAGCGCGAACGAAGAATTTACGAGAGCGCGCCGTTTTAACCATATATATGGTCCGATTTAAAATTATAAGACGACACTATTAGACACTACTAATACTATAAAAACGGTCGCTAAATCACTGAGAGCGGGCAATCACAATACGTAACAAGACAGTTGTACTTCGTCACGGCTAATCGTTATCAGTAATAGCGACATTCACACAAACCATTGTTAAGAAGCCATACCAATAAATCAGCTACTTAATGAAAGTGAATAATAATATTTGACTAGAAGAACCTTCCATCTACGATCCTGCTCGGAGTTCTAATTCCTAAGGCGAACCCGACTTTCCCTAATTACAATCTGTAATTATCCAATCCGGGCTATAACATTTTAGTGGCAGCGGTGGGATTGTCGACACTATCCCCACGATTCATACAATCTGAAAGAATAATCGCTAACCGAGCAGAAATCGAGGGTAAACCCTAGCAGACAAAACGGGCAGAAAGAGAAAAAAAACTTTTCTGGCAACTTTCATAAGACCTGCAGTACTAGTCCCAAAGCTGCAGGCAGAAGAGAAACTTTCTCAAATTACAAGACCTGTGAAAAACAGGCAGACGGAAAAGGCTCCGTCAGAAAATAACAAGCCTACAATCGAAAGAGTACGAAAAAGATAGCTGAGTGCCGACCTAGGACAACCTTACAGCTATCAGCGGCAGCAGAGCAGCGAGCTAAGATCGCCCAAACATCGTACATCGATACTAGTTGATAAGGATATCCGGTAGAGCAGCCAGCGAGCGCATATCAGCGACACTGGAGAAGATACCGACCTACGACAACAACACGCAACAACGAAGCAGCATGAAGCTAACAGCGATATATTGTAAGTGAAAAAATCGTATCGCAGTAAAAATTGTAAGCAAGCGATAGCAATAATGTCGGACGGCGAAATAAATAGAAACCGACCTCTTAGAAATATATTGTAGTTACACGGCGAGCCTGTCACCTCGGTACGTGTAGTCCAAGAAGTCGTACGCGATATCCGCGATAGCGTGCGTCGAAATTTAGAAATGCGACATTCGGATGAGAGCTCACCTGAGCTGGTGCTCCATCCACACATACTTATCGAGAGAGTATTTCCGTTCAATGACGTTGACGAGAGCTTAATAGCCAGAATCAATGGACAAACACAGACGGCATCCCAGAACAAGAAGGAGGCTGCTGAAGGAGGCGAGAGCTAAAATTCACAACGGAGAGAGTTCTCGCTAACATCTTACGATAGCATTTTCGATCCGGAAAAATATTACACGGCTTCGCACAATCTCGAGCATAAAAACATGGCAGAACGACATTACGTATACCTCGTGGCGAGGAAACTAGGGAACCGGAGGTAACCCGCACAGAAATAGATGCGAAAATAGAACGTCTCAAAGCTTCGGCAGGCCCCTCACGCAGAAGGGCAGAGCAATCAAAACCGAACAATGAATCAATATTAGACGTGTTGCTAGAAGGAATTCGCGCGCTACAAGAACGAATAGGTCGACTAGAAATTACGGTTTTCGACCATAACCGATTCGCACAGTACCTAATGAACAACTCCGTGGCGAGCCATTAGACATAACCTACGGACGAACACTCGAAGACATACGAAATCGATCCGAGACTATAGCAGGATATCTACGATTAAAAGAAGCTCGCGACATGATTCCGGAATTCGATGGAATCTCTCATAAGCTGCCGGAATTCTTAAGTACCGCATCATATGCTATGAAAAATACGAATCCGATGGAAGAAGGAACGCTACTGGAAGGAATACTGTGCATTAAACTAAAAGACAAAACTATGACTGATTTTCAAACTCGAGATATATGCTCAGTTAAAAAGAGAGCTAAAAGTTTGCCATCTTAGCAAGAAAAGTACTACACATTTGCAACTAGAGTTCAATACGTTAAAACAAAGATCCGGAGAATCGGCAAGAGCGTTCGGATTGCGTACGGACAAACTAGCTATGGAGCTATACGAACGTGATAGAAGGTCGAAATAACACAATAGAAAGTAAACAAGCGATCTTGGAAACCATACAGCAGCAGGCTCTATGCAATTTTCAGCTCGGATTACTAGACAACATAAAATTATTGGTACGATCACAACATTATACAACTCTGCAAGACGCCATCGCTGGCGCGAGCGCGGAAGAGAAATTTAAAGGACCAATGGAAAATTTTAGGCGAGCAAAAGCGAATACAGTACGCACATCCGCCCGCGAAAATAAAATATCGCAATGCCAAAGATGCG
Source organism: Pogonomyrmex californicus (assembly GCA_024349325.1). NCBI lineage: Eukaryota > Metazoa > Arthropoda > Insecta > Hymenoptera > Formicidae > Pogonomyrmex > Pogonomyrmex californicus. Next base: position 293,544 of record JAECZD010000045.1, read on the forward strand.
GAAAAATCGGACATGTCGGACGAGATTGTCGAACTAGTAGATACTCGAACCGATTTTCTTTACCCAGAGCCAAAAAACCCATCGGCGTAAACACGATGGAAAAATATTGCGTAAATTGTAAAATAATGCGTAAATTGTAAAAAAGACGCAGAATGACAATTCTGCGTCTTCGTTTTCTTTTGCTCTTAGTAAATCGGCAGATTGGAAAGATGTTAGATGACGGAATAATACACAGTACGAGTTAATGGAATGCGTCATTAGTAGTACCCAAAAAAGTGGATGCATCTGGGAAACAAAAACTACACATCGTAGTGGATTTTCGAAAATTAAACGATCTAACAATCGGAGATTCTTTTCCACTACCAAATATAACAGACATCCTAGATTAGCTGAGAAATGCAAAGTATTTTTCAACGTTAAACCTCGCATCCGGATACCATAAAATTCCAAATGAAGGAAGAACATAAAAATAAAATGGCTTTTTTTACACCGTATGGACACTATGAATTTAATAGAATGCCGTTCGGACTTAAAAACGCGCCCGCGACATTCCAACAGCTAATGAACTCGGTATTAACCGGAATTCAAGGACTCAGATGTCTAGTTTATCTTGATAATAATATACGGTGCGACATTGAACGAACACAATAAACGACTGAAGTAATGCAACGATTGAGAGACCATCTCAAGTTGCAGCCGGATAAATGCGAGTTTCTCAGAAAAGAAGTTACTTATCTAGGACATATTATTACGGAAAATGGGATACAATCTGATCCCCGTAAATTGCAAGCGGTAGAGAAATTTCCGACACCAAAAAAGATGAAAGATATAGTTATTTTTAGGACTGACCGGATACTATCGAAAATGCATTCAAGACTTTTCGAAAATTGCCAAACCTCTAACAAAACTAACAAAAAAGGAGGAAAAATTTAATTGGAGTATTGAGCAACAATACGCTTTCCAGACACTAAAAAAAATTAATTACGGCGTCAATATTAAATTACCCAGATTTTACTAAAGAATTTTTAGTGACTACCAACGCATTCGATTACGCCATTAGAGCAATATTATCACAAGGGCGAATAGGTCAAGATCGATCAATAGTCTATGCCAGCAGAGTATTAAATAAAGCAGAACGAAATTATAATACGACTGAGAAAGAGCTTCTAGCGATAGTATGGGGAGTTAAATACTTCCGTCGGAAGTATTTAACTCCCCATACTATTCCGTATTTATACGGAACGAAATTTAAAATAATCATCGATCATCGACCATTAGTTTAGCTATTCAGCGTTACAGACCCTGGATCTAGATTGATACGGTAGAAACTCAAGCTAGAAGAATATGATTATTCACAAGGCAGGCAAAGGAAATACAAACACGGATGCACTAAATAGAAATCCAATCACTCTTGACTCACAGTTAAACACCATCGCACACGAAGAGAGAAACGATGACGACGAAACAGAGGAAGAGATAAAACGAGAATATACTGCAGAAGAAAAGCAACAAATACTTTACGAATATCATGATGCGCCGACAGGGGGGCATCCAGGAATCGCACGAACTCTGAACCGAATTAAATTATTACATAATTGGCGCGTATAACGCGCGACGTGGAGGATTATATTAACAAATGCAACCTCTGTCAGAAAAATAAACTAAACCAAAAAACCAAACTACCAATTATCGACACGCCGAAAAAACTGTTCGAAAAATATGCGCTTGATATAGTGGGACCATTACCCATTACGAACGCTGGAAACAAATATATCTTAACTTTTCAAGATAATTTAACGAAATTTAGTAAAGCGATTCCAATAGAGAATCAAGAAGCAAATACGGTGGCAAAGTCTTTGTCACCAAAATAGTTGCCGAACACGGGATTCTCGAAAGGATTTTAACTGATCAAGGCACGAATTTCATGAGTGAAATATTTAAAAATACATGCAAGTTGTTGAAGATCGAGAAGATTCAAACAACAGCCTATCATCCCGAAAGTAATAGAGCATTAGAACGATCACACAGAACTTTGGCAGAATATCTTCGACATTACATAAATGAGAGCCAAACAGATTAGGACGAATGGCTACCCTACACAATGTTTGCGTATAATACAACGCCATACACGGCGACAGGATTCACACCATTTGAATTAATTTACGGGCACTGAGCGGAACTACCAACAGCCCTAACCAAACCACCGAAGATAAGTTCGTATGACGATTACGTACAAGAATTACGAGAGAAGATCCGTGCAACAAAACAAGTAACGAGAGAATGTGTAAAGCAAGAAAAGATAAAATCGAAACAGTACTACGACCGAAACACGAGAATAAAAAATTTTCAAATAGGCGACCACGTTCTACTGTACGACGAGACAGTTAGACGAGGACGCTCAAAGAAATTAGAAGCGCAATGAATCGGACCGTACATAATTATCGAAAAACTGTCCGAAATAAATTACAAGATAAAAATGGGCCGCCGTACGATAATCGTGCATGCAAATCGAATGAAAGGATTCGCGGAAAACTAAAACTAAATAAAAATATAAATAAAGAAGACTTACCAAAATAGGGTTCCAAGGAAGCGCCCTGAGAATATTCAATAAAATAAAACTGGCGCACTACCCAGAAATATATGACTATAAATGCGTATTAAACAGATATCTACACGATCTTCCGATTTCCAGTAATCACTTTCCCGACATTCAAATTAATAAAACCGATACCGTTCCCAATATGCGAACACGCGAATATCTTTTCATTTATACGGGTAAATCACGCCTTAATAGCAATAGATAAAGAAAACCATCATTATATATTATTAGAAGAGCGTGAACTAAACACGTGCAAAACGATCAAACTTACATATGCGAACAAAATTTTCCCGTCTATCACATAGGTACGGACGCGTCATGCGAAGTGCAAATTTATATAAACGCACCCGAGTAGCTCCAGAATTGTGAACAAGGACGTATAATTTCTGATACCTTATGGTTAACGCTAACGGAACACAAACGTGACTATATTTCGCACAAGTAAACCAAAAAATAGAAATTCAATGTGATAAGTCGGAAGTAAGAAAACTAGAAATAAATGGTATAGGTAAAGTAAAATTAAACGGCAATTGTAAACTAACGACGCTGAAAATAACAATAGTCACGCGATGACAGATAGCGATCCGTTACGTACGAGCACATTTACCGGAATACAATCTAACGTTAATATCAAAAAATCAAACATCAAAGGTGCAAAACAGCTCACAGAAAAAATAAAACTGCGACCGATACTAAAAGACCCGTTAGAATTAACAAAATTAAGAACAAAAATAAACGAATTAAATAAGCAACTAGATGAGGAGCCGAACGTATTCCAAAACGTACATTTTACCTATCTCGTTAGTTTCAGCGAAATATTAATAATTATAATTATAATAGGAATAAGTGTAATCATAAGAAAAAAGAAAACAAAAAATGTAAATAAAAATAGCGAACTGCGCAGAAAAAACGAAAGTTCACGATTTTAAAATTTTATGTAAATGTATGTTGAAGAATTGTAATGCGAAAAACTCCGTTTTTTTCCCGGCGGGAGGGATGTTGTAGCCCGAATTACTCTTTATATTATTTTTGTCATATTATATCTTATCCTCATGATCATTCTCGAATCTCGGAATAGCCGATGCTACGGAAACGCCGGTCGGAAATGCAAGCATGCAAAAGCAAGTCCACAAATTCCAAAGCGGAGCGCGAGGAATTTGCGAAAGCGTGCCGTTTTGACCATATATGGTCTGATTTAGAATTACAAAACGACACTACTAAAATACTATAAAAACGGTCGCTAAATCATCGAGAGCGGGCAGTCACAATACGTAACAAGACAGTTATATTTCGTCACGGTCAGTCGTTATCAGTAATAGCAACATTCACATGAATCATTATCAAGAAGCCGTATCGTAATAAATCAGCTACTTAACGAAAGTGAGTAATAATATTTAACCAAAAGAACCTTCCACCTACGATCCTGCTCGGAGTTCTAACTCCTAAGGCTCGGCGAACCCGACTTTCCCTAATTACAATCTTGTACAATCCGGGCTACAACACACTATCTATGTAACTTTTCGGAAGGTTTAATTCTATTTCTTTTATAAGATATTGCGTGCATTTGTTAACATTATCGGTCACGCTTTGTAAAGGTTTTAAGTGCGCATCGACGCATTTCACAATATTTTCCAATCCGTGAAAAGTACTCTTCTGTATCACAATTGCGACAGCAAAGGTTTTACGTCTGTTCGTCAGTGACTGCGAATCCATAGTCGTTCTTCGATATTGAATTTCGATATTTTTCATAGCGGTCTCTTCATTTTCTTTATACGTCAGTAATATGGACCGCGACCCATAAGAGGAGGTAAAATTGATCGCAACATTTTTGACAATGATAGGTTCCGATCTCGATTTATTGTAGCGTTTAAATACTCACCGATAAGCCCCATGTTGTTTAGGAATTGTTGCCAGGAATCAGTGAAATAAATTCCTTCTGCATAATTACCGGTTAATTTAACCATTGACACGAAAACTCCTTCGTTTGTCGTTTGCAATCCAATGTGTATCCTTTTCGTGTGAGAGATGTTGAGTCCATATGTTGTTGAGAGCATCATATGGAACTTATCGTTTCATTCCTTACAATTTCCCTTCGGAATATCGTAGATATTCCGTATTTGCGCCTCTCGGAATCGGGAACATTGCTCGGCTCCGGAATATCGCGCTTCTCGGTATCGGGAACAGCTTTTCGACTCGTCATTGTTCCTGTTTTCTTCTCAAATGTAACTAATAATCACATTGAAATGAGAGGTAAAAGACTACTTCGGATTTATGAAGTTGAAATCTCGAAGGATGACACTCGAATGAACTGAGGGCTAACGAATTCGTCGAGCTCGTTGGCTTATCTACTAAGAAAAAAGAACTGCGCGTGCAGATGGGCAAATGAAAAATTATAAAATTTAAAAAATTTTAAAATTAAAAAATTTAAAAGATTTTAAAATTTAAAAATTTTAAATTATAAAATTATAAAATCTTTTAAAGTTTAGATTTTCTAGACTTTTAAAACTTCTTCGCAAAATATTATTTAATAAACCTAGAAACTACAAAATAAAAAAAGAGGAGGTTAGAAGTGTTTCTTGAGTGGGGAGTTCGTTTTGTTTCAGCTATGTTTTAGTTGAGAGAATAGAAAAAGTGTAACTTGTATTAAGGAAAATTTTGATCTATCCAATGGCGCTGCATTTTTTTGCGTGCCATCCTCTTTTTGGAGTGTGCGGTAAGATTTTCAAAGTATAAATACCGCGCGGAATTATAGAAAAAGTTTATTTTCGATTATACTTTCTCGTGAGTGACTTGGCCGGTTTTTACATTATTGCACCGATTCGTTCGCTGTCTGTAATATTTTAAAATAGTGAAAAAGTGAAAAAAATAATACTCTGTGAAAAATTAAGAAAATTTTTTATCGTGTGCGCAAATATCAACCTAACGATAAACGCAAGTGCTTATATTTTATTATTAACAAATGAAGAAACAAATTATATCACGTTTGCAAAATTCGTACCGGAATGCTCGAAAACCCTATTGAGCATTATGTTCAGATTAGGGCATTTCGAGGACAAAAGACTTTTAAATATTGTAAAAGAATATATAATTGGCGCGATGGTGTGGAGGAGGATGATACTGGCGGACATATCGCTTTTTTACAACGGAGGAGATAAATATTTATTTTTAAGGTAATTGAAATTAGAATAATAGAATGTAAGTATAAAAAATTCTAATTTAAATTTTTTAAGCGAGAGATAATATCGCGGTTGTACATCCGTACCAACCACGGGGATTGAGACGCCCCGCCGAAGACGAGACGGAAGGAATAAACGAGCTTGAGTAAAAAAAATAAATGAGTGAGTAAAAAAAAATAATAGAAAATTGATATAATTAAAAATCTAGATTTCTAAATTTTCAGATTTTTAAATTAAAATATCGAATTTTTAGGACGAGTGCGAATGCGGATAGACGCGCAGCCTGAGAAGGAGGGTATCCCAATGGTTGATCTAGTTTCAGGTAAGAAAATAGCAAATATTGCTTTTAAAATTAGCTCACTGTATATACACTGAATATCGAATTCAATTAATAAAAGCTTAATTTTGTTTCAAATGCGGAAGAAAATATCGATGATGAGGGGACGGCTGTGAGCGAAGCCGACATCGAAATTTACACACCGCGTGAATAATTATTTAAAATAATAAAAGTTATAAAACTAAGTATTAGCTAATTCTTGAAAAAAAGATAATAATAATAACAACGATGTTTCTTTTTTAGTACAAGCAAACGACTTGGATGAATCCGAATATGAGAAAGAAGAAAATGAAGGGAAAATGAAAAAGAACAAGAAGAAGCTATAGATGAAGAAGGAGAAGAAGAAGTTGACGAAGAAAGACAAGAAGATGGAAAAGGAGAAGAAGAAGATGACGATGACGATGACGAAGAAGAAGCCGATGACGAAGCTGAAGAAAATGAAAACAGGAGAAGAGCCTTCGAGCAAATGTACGATGAGCTTTCAGAAGAAAGGATCGAGGTTTTCCATCAATGCGAAACACGGACGGACTATTCTTCGGAAAATTACGAAGGTAAATTTAATATTATTTATTTTAAATTTTAAAATAATTTATTCTTTCCGATAAATTTATAATTAAATATGAAATAATAGAAGGGCAAATGAGAATCAGTGCTGTTTGCAGTGCGCAATTTACATTCCTTATTACAAATTGAAAAATATGACATACGTTTTGATTCTAGTTTGAGTCATCCTCAGTGTATACAAAAATAAAAATTAAATAAAAATATAAAAATAAGGATAAGATGACGTGTTTATCCGACGTGCTCACTAATTAATTTCGTTGACCCATTGAATTATGATTATCATTCTTAAAGAGATAGAGTAGTCTTTAAGGGTTGTCGATTATCGGATGGACACGGCTCACACATATCGAATAGAGCACGCACAGGAATGCACGGTTCGTACCGAGCAGCACACCAACAACGCGTCCGCATGCCTCGAGCTCAAGGCAGAACGCGGTAATTCAACGAGTCAACAGCTTGTCAAAACAAAGCTGAGGTTACAGCCTGCTCAAGACCGAAATGTATGCGTGGTGTAAGAATTCAGTATCCGACTGTGAATTCAAGCTATTATTCTGTCTCTTAATAAAAAGCATCTCTGAGATTAGTCATTTTTGCAACTTACGTTCACAGTCTAATACTTTCACACCATTCCAGTCAAATTCATAATCGCAATCTAATCTATGTTCGGTAACTGAATGTGTGTTCGTGTTCCTACGTATATGACTCTGGTGTTCATGCAGTCTCGTTTTTAATTGTCTCATTGTTTGTCCGACATAGCACGCATCACAGTTGCCGCAGCAGATCTTGTACATTACATTCCTTTTGGAATGTGCTGGTAGAGCGTCCTTATGAACCCTGATCATGCCTCTCAGCTTGTTCATACTAAAGTACGCGGTTTTTGCATTAAAATCATCGACAATTTTTTTGAATTTAATCGCAATTTCCGGAACAAAGGTAAAGTAAACCATTTTGTTCCATGTGATTGCGCTGTTGCATTTGACATTCTTGATTTATTTTCTTGCCTGAATAACATTTTAATCTCGAATGTTATCAAAGATAAAGCTGAAAGGGTAATCATTCAATAACAGAGTCTTAATCACTAAATTCAAGTTTTTTTTGGTGGGGTTTCGGGTGGGACAATAAGAACTCTATCGAGTTCAGCAATAGAGCCTCTTTTTTGAATGAGAGGATGCTGGGAATGGAAATTGAGGTACCTTCCCGAGAATGTGGGTTTATGAAACCAATCAATCTCAATATTCTTATTAATAATCTTTAAGGTCAAGTTGAGAAAATTCATCTCGCTCCTCCCTCCCCCCCAGCAGTGAATTACAATTTAGGGTGGTACGAGTTGAACCTTTCAAGCATCTCATCAATCAATCGGGAAGGAATGGCCATTGCAATGTCATCAACATATCTATAAAAAAAAGGCAAATGCGGTCTGACATCTTCAAGCACGCTCTCCTCCAAATCTCTTAATACTAAATCGGCTATGATCGGAGATGGGGAACCCATGGGTGTTCCAAAGGTTTGCTTGTAGATTATATTGTCAAACGTAAAAAAGGTAGAATTTAGGACAAACGAGACTGCATTTAAAATTTCGTCCTTACGAATGTCCCAATTCTTTGAGATATATCTCCCCAGCGCTTTGCAATATAGTCGATTGATAGATCAATAAGAACTTTGGTGAACAAAGAGACCGCATCGAAAGACACAAGTGTATGGTCGTCATTCAATTGCATGTCAGACAACTCATTGGCCAGTTTAAAATTATTTTCTACATGTGTTGAAGGTTTTGGGATTTTGGGAGCTTATGGGCTCCCAAAATTATATAAACAGGGATGCCCCCTCTGAATTATTGTCTCGTTGATTGATAGTCCTCTGTACAATTTGGCATCCTTCTTGAATAAACTTCTGTCAAGAAATATCCCAAAGCCTTCAACACATGTAAAAAATAGTTTTAAACTGCCAATGAGTTGTCTGGCATGCAATTGAATGACGACCATACACTTGTGTCTTTCGATGCGGTCTCTTTGTTCACCAATGTTCCTATCGATCAACAGTATTGCAAAGCGCTGTGGATACATCTCGAAGAATTGTGACATCCCTAAGAACGAAATTTTAAATGCAGTCTCGTTTGTCCTAAATTCTACCTTTTTTACGTTTGACAATATAATCTATAAGCAAACCTTTGGAACACCCATGGGTTCCCCATTGTCTCCGATCATAGCCGATTTAATTATTAAGAGATATTATTAAGAGATTTGGAGGAGAGCATGCTTAAAGATGTCAGGACGCATTTGCCTTTTTTCTATAGATATGTTGATGACATTGCAATTCCTTCCCGATTGATTGATAAGATGCTTGGAAGATTCAACTCGTACCATCCTAGATTGCAATTCACTGCTGAGGTGGGGGGGAGCGAGTTGAATTTTCTCGACTTGACCTTAAAAGTTATTAATAAAAATATTGAGATTGATTAGTTTCATAAACCCACATTCTCGGGAAGGTATCTCAATTTTCATTCCTAGCATCCTGTCGCCCAAAAAAGAGGCACTATTGCTGGACTCGTCGATAGAGCGTTCTTATCCCACCCGAAACCCCACCAAAAAAACTTGAATTTAGTGATTAAGACTCTGTTATTGAATGATTACCTTCTCAGCTTTATCTTTGATAACATTCGAGATTAAAAATGTTATTCAGGCAAGAAAATAAATCAAGAATGTCAAATGCAACAGCGCAATCACATGGAACAAAATTGTTTACTTTACCTTTGTTCCGGAAATTGCGATTAAATTCAAAAAAATTGTCGATAATTTTAATGCAAAACCCGCGTACTTTAGTATGAACAAGCTGAGAGGCATGATCAGGGTTCATAAGGACGCTCTACCAGCACATTCCAAAAGGAATGTAGTGTACAAGATCTGCTGCGACAACTGCGATGCGTGCTATGTCAGACAAATAATGAGACAATTAAAAACGAGACTGCATGAACACCTGAGTCATATACGTAGAAACACGAACACACATTCAGTTATTACCGAACATAGATTAGATTGCGATCATGAATTTGACTGGAACGGTGTGAAAGTATTAGACTGTGAACGTAATTTGCAAAAACAACTAATCTCAGAGATGCTTTTTATTAAGAGACAGAATAATAGCTTGAATTCACAGTCGAATACTGAATTCTTACACCACGCATACATTTCGATCTTGAGCAGGCTGTAACCTCGGCTTTGTTTTGATGACAAGCTGTTGACTCGTAGAATCACCGCGTTCAGTCACTTGCATGCCTTGAGCTCAAGGCATGCGGACGCGTTGTTGGTGTGCTGCTCGGTACGAACCGTGCATTCCTGCGCGTGCTCTATTCGGTATGTGTGAGCCGTGTCCATCCGATAACCCTTAAAGACTGCTCTATCTCTTTAAGGATGATGATCATAATTCGGATCAACGAAATCAACATTAGTAAGCATGTCGGATAAACACGGCATCTTATTCTTATTTTTATATTTTTATTTAATTTTCATTTTTGTATACACTGAGGATGACTCATATTAGAGTCGTGTTACGTCCGTGGTTCTGGATGAAAGATAATATCTTTCATCAGGAGGACTAGAACTCGGGTGGAACCTCGAGGTGGAGGAGAATAGGACCATCATCTCTCTGGAGTACCGGTCGTGGGGATTCGAAAGAATACATGTATATATATATATATATATATATATATATATATATATATATATATATATGTATCATTGTATTGTTGACGTGTTATTCTAAACACGTTATTTGCGATAAATATCATCACATGCCTCGGTAGTCGAAAGGATAAGATGCCTGCCCGGTAAGCAGGAGATCCAGGTTCGATTCCTGGCTGAGGTGGTATTTTTCCGCAAAATAATTACGAGTTTTCACGACTGGCTCGTGGTCGGGCCCCGTCGTGACGCACACCCTTCCTTCTTATTCGGGGGCTCGAGCCATGCTTGATGCAATCTCTCCTGTCGTGCTCCAGGAGGATTATTTGTATATTTGCCAATGACGTTGGAGGGTGTCGCTGCTGCAGTCCGATCTGCATCCATCGAGAGAATAGGACCATCATCTCTCTGGAGTACCGGTCGTGGGGATTCGAAAGAATACATGTATATATATATATATATATATATATATATATATATATATATATATATATATATATATATATATATATATATATATATATATATATATATATATGTGTGTGTGTGTGTGTATCATTGTATTGTTGACATGTTATTCTAAACACGTTATTTGCGATAAATATCATCACATGCCTCGGTAGTCGAAAGGATAAGATGTCTGCCCGGTAAGCAGGAGATCCAGGTTCGATTCCTGGCTGAGGTGGTATTTTTTCGCAAAATAATTACGAGTTTTCACGACTGGTTCGTGGTCGGGTCCCGTCGTGACGCACACCCTCCCTTCTTATTCGAGGAACTCGGGTGGAAGCACGGAACCTCTTCTGTTCTCACGGAACGACGTCGTGAGGTCGATCCGCGAGTCGAACGCGCGTTAAGGGGGCAGGGATCTGGTCAGCGTCGGTGACGTTATTACCCTTGCCTGCGCCCGCGCTATCGGTGGTCCGTTTTTTGGTCAGAGAACCGAATCTCTTTTACCAGGGATGGACCTCGTGCGATCCTCAGGGAGCCGGGAATGGCTCGGGGTCAAGTTTAAGGATAAAGAAATTAAGACGGAATTCGGGTTAACTAATTTAATAATAATAATAAAAAATGAATTACAATGTTTTCTTTGTGTACATTAAAGGGTTGAGCTACTGGTTACAAGAAGTAAAAAAAAAAAACAAATTTTATACATAAATTTTGAAATATAGTAAATGACAACAGACAAAGGAAAATCTGGATCTATATACCCAATTGTTCCAATTGGGGTAAAAAATTGGTGATCGCGAGCATGTCGATCGGGATCGGGTTGCAGGTGTGGCGGGGGATCAAGGTGCGCGCTGCGGAAAGCCTTGACTGGGACGAGATAGGGAAAAGGATCACGGAAATATACATAGGGATAGTATCAGTGATTTGGTGTTTTGAGATCTGATCCAAAACTAGCTGTCGGGTTTGAACTTTCTTTTGATGAAGAAGGTGCCAGGAGGTGGATGGGTGGGAGAGCGGGGAAATTGGCAGACGAGATTGAAGAACTTCTCCACGTCGAAGTTCTCTGGAGTGCACTGTTTTTCAAAGTCGGCCGCGGAGCGGAGGGCGGTGGCGTATTGGTGTAGCGAGATGTTAGCTAGCCTCGGTTCTACTTCTATCAATTGCTCCGCGAGTTCTTCGGCGTGGCAGGTTTCGCGACGAATCCGCTTATTTGACTTCTCCCGACGGTGTCGCAATGCCCGTTTCGTTCGTCTATTCGGGATGGCGTTCGTTTGGTTCACTATGTAAAAGAGAGTCAGATGAAAGAGAAATTGAGGAATCGAGATAAGGCAGCTTCACCAAATCAATCGGCGGCTTGCCAGGTTGGAATGTTGTGGAATCGGGGGAGGCAGCTTCACCGAGTTAATCGGCGGCTTGCCAATTTGGAATGTTGGAGTTTAATGAGACAAATATGTAGAGGTCGCGAACCAAACTGCCAGTTTACCGCGGGAAAAAGTGATAAAGATAGACTTACTTTTATTGTAGCGGCCGCTGGTGATGGTCGAGAAGTGTAATGGCTAGGCTGGATCGTCGAATCACACGAAGATGTAAGAATCGCGCACAGATTCTAACTGATAAAAAAAGATTTGTTGACAACTTCGGATGGTCCCGATCGTGAAGGCATGGAGCGATGAGAAGCGGGAAGAGAGCAATCCGCTCCAAGTCGCGGTTTTTAAAGGGTTCCGAAGGGGTGAGAATATCTGAGGGCGTGATAGATTTCCGCGTTGGCTTGTCGAATGATAGTTTAGGAAAATTGTGAATATAGAGGAAGGAGCGGAGCGGTGTTCTGTGAATTGTGGTTGTTTTTATATTTCCAGATTTCCTAGCGAATGATGGAATTAGTTAGTAAAAATTTTCCCGCCAGTCCACACCCTCAATCGTTCATTGATGTGGCCGCCAATGGCCACTAATCGTTTCTTCTTGACTGGCGTTTCCCTTAGTTTCCCCACCAATTTGGGGAGTGTCACCTTCGAACGATCCGACGCGTTTCTTATCCGTTGGGAATTTGCTTTTGTTAATATTAATTTTTTATTAGTAGGTCATAAACTTGTCGGTGCCGACAAAGCTGTTTATCCCAAGAATTTTTTTTGATAGTGAGACATATCTCGAAAGGAAATTTTGTTTATTTAGGGTTTCCTTAGATCGCTTCGTTTATAGATTAGCAGTTGTTGTTTTTTTCTTCCCGAACGAAAAGAATTCGTGAAGTCCCCCGGACGTAACAGTTGAAACGTATCATATTTTTCAATTTGTAATAAGGAATGTAAATTGCGCATTGCAAACAGCGCTGATTCTCATTTGCCCTTCTATTATTTCATATCTAATACCGAGAATCATTATTTCATTAATATTTATAATTAAATATTTCTTGCTAGAGTAATTGTAAAAGCGAAAAGAAAAGCTGCTCAAGAGATACCTTCGTTATGCTGGAATCTAATCACTAACCTTAAAATTTAATAAATAAAATATTTATGATTAATATTTTTTGTTTCTCATTTTCAGTACAAACAGGAGGAGGCATTTCGCGAAGAAAAAGAAAAACATCCCGAAAATCGTTATTTACATCAGCTTTAAAACCATCAGCGAATCTTCATCAACAGCATCACCAGCAGTAGCATCAGCAACAGCAGCAGCACCAACAATAGCAACAGTATCAGCAGCAGCAGCAGCAGCAGCAGCAGCAATAGCAGTAATAGCGGCATCAGCAGCAACAGCACCGGCAAGGACACCGTGGTCGATGACAATGACACGGTCGGTGAAAATTTCACATATTGAATTACGGGCGGAAAACTCTCGAAAATTTCAAAAATTTGAAGTAATAGGTATGAAGGCGACATTCGCGATACGTTCTCTCGCGGAAAGTGCTAGCGATCGTGAGTTATTTAAAAAACGCGTTTCGCGAAATCCACGCGTATGCGATACATTTGAGCGGACCAGGCGATTACGTGGGGTTATTCTTCGATTCGACGCAAATTTAACGCATAGGCCTTTCGTTTCGTCCGGCGCGAGACTTGACTCACGAGGACAACTCGTGAGTTCGATAGCGCAAAGCGCCGAGGGTTTCGATATCACGATTTCACCATACGCGTTTTTAACGTAGCGATACCTTGGGGCGAGGGAAATCAAATAAATGAACGCGAGAAAGCATCGCGAAACGCTCGATGTTACAAATAAAAAATTCCGACAATCTGTGTCTTCCTCGCTCCCTCGTAGCGGCGAGAATTTACTGCGAACGTGGTACTCTGCGCATGGGAGAGTTGTACGAGAGGTTGGTAAGATACGCAAGTTCTTCGTTACAGCGTGAGTTGGCAGTTGAGTTAACGAGGAGCGTGGGTATCGCGAGGAAAGTGCGGATATAATGAAATCGAGCGTTTTCAACGGTTTCTTACCGCGGAAAATATCGCTATAATAATTTATAATTTTAATATTATAGTTTTGGTCGAGGTGAAAAACTGAGATACGACGGTCGCGCATTACTCGCCTATCTCGGAGGCGAACCTTTGTATACAATAAATATAATGTATCACGAGGATTTGCGTCATTATAACCCTATATTAAATTTAAGAGCGGCAACCGGTTCGCGTAGCGGTTACTGCGAAACGTGCAACACGAGCTTTCAAAACGATAAGAGACATCGTTGCGCGAAAAAATGTCCACGTTGTCACGTCTCGCCCCCGTGCGTAAATCACAATAGGAAATAATTAGGTGTGAAACGTGTAACCATATCATTTACTATTGATGCACAAAGAAGATCCACAGATAAATGATCAAAATACTAAATAGGAACATAACAAACATTCAATTATAGCTATAAGCATGTGTAGCGAATAATTGCTCTGCCAGTGATGGCTACGCTGGAACTGCCTTACCGAAGAAGGCAAGCTCGAGTCTCTGAAAGATCAGATAGGCAGGAGTAGGCAGGATAACTGAGTTCACGCCACAATTTTGTTGTCCGACCGTCGCCAGCAACGTCTCGCGAAGTTCTGATTCGGCCACGTTTATTCTTGAACACACAATCGCTAATTTTAGAACGTATCAAAGTCGCAAGGTTAACAGAACAAAGGCGCGATATTTACAACGATTAAAAACTAATATCACAGAACAAAGAGATCGAAGACGTACAATGCCAGCAAGGGCACCGCGAACACGAGAACAGCGCGTGACAATATTATTTTCACAAAGCGTACAATCCCAGCAAGGGCACCGCGGACACGGAGGAACGTTCGAGAACTGAAACGCTAGAAACGAGAAATCGCAAAGAATAAGGAGGGAAAGAACGCACTTGAAATGTATCGCTCGCAAGAGAAAAGCGGAGCGCTTGAAACGCACACTGCGCGTGCACGCGGGACGCTCGCGAAACGCTCGGAAAAACGCGGATTAGAACGAGGCGCGATACGGACAGCAAAACGACACACAGACGCTAGCGAAACGGAACGCGGGCGCGGATAAAATGGAGAAGCACGCAGAAATTGATGACGGCACAATCACAAGCGCGAATAAAAACGACGGAACCAAGCGATGCGAATAAAACGCAGAACGCAGATGAGACGCATGCGGAAAAACGCGTGCAGAGACGTCACTCACGAGCGAGAGAGAAACACTCGGTCGACCGCTCACGAGCGAGAGGAGGAGTGACGCAACTCGGCGAGCGAGCGAGAGAGAGAGAGAGAAAGAGAGAGAGAGAAAGAGAGAGAGAGAGAGAGATGTCACACGCGAAAAAGAGAGCGAGATGGCAACCGGTCACGCGCGAGCGAGAGAGAGAACGAGCGCACGCATCTCGCGCGTAAGCGAGAGAGGTGGAGGCGCACAGAGTGTGAGAAAGGCAGAGGGCACCCGGCGCAACAGGTGCGGCGCGCCGCACGTGGTCACACGGAGAGACGGAACTTGCGACACTGCACAGACTTTGACGCGTACACGACACTTCACACTGCACAGGCGCGATCACGTACCAATCACGACACAGTGACACGTTGACGATGTTGCCGGAGTCTCTCTCCTCCTTCTCTCTGGCAGACGTGTGGCTGCTGTGAGTCCGATGATTGTCACAAAAAGGCCGCTCGACACAATGCGCGTGGCACCGACGAGATACTATTAAAGACCGACAACCGTGGATAAATTTTCGTCACCACTAAAGGGGCCCCAAGGGGCCCGGAGATAATTGAAGAATATTGATATTACCGACAGTTTTGACTGTTCCGTAGATAAATTAATGAAGATATAACTGTAATAAAATGGATATGAGAGATAAAACAGGAATTATCATATGAGTTAAATTAGAAAATATTTTATCTATAAGAAAATATTTTATATTTTCTTTAATATTTAAATTTGTTTATTTAATTAACAATTATATAAAAATGTATACAATGACATATATTAAATAAAATTATATATGTATTATATATGTATAATGATTATAAAAGTAATAAATTGTTATTTTGATGTCAAAAATATGTGACATTTATAAAAAAAAAAGATTCTATTACTTTCTCCTTGCTGCACTTGTACTCCTTTTATATACTCTGTCAATATATTACAATATATTACTTTGTCACTCTGTTGCTATATTTTTTCTATATTCTGCTATATTTTTTTCTTTATTTTGCCACAATTACAATAATGTTATTAATGATTTTATGACTTTTTAATTATTTTTTTATCTATTATTTTTTGTAGATAAATGAAATTATATAAGAGGAAAAATATACGTATAAATATATTTTATATACAATTATATGTATATATATATGTATATATGTTCTCATTTATATATAAACAATTAATTTTTTGCTGGAAAAGTAATAAGTTAAAACATTAAATTATTATTTTTCTAAAGCTTAATGGAAACAGTATTAATTAATTATTACTTTTTATTAGTTGGCCGGATCAATGATCTTACCTTATAACTTAACAAATACTTAACAAAAAATAACTTTATTATAGTGTTTTGCTCTCGAGATAAGCTACAAGAATATGTAATAAAAAAATAGGGGTTTTCACTTAAAAAAACCTTGATCTGATTTTGACAAGGTCACTCAAAGTCAAGTCCACATTTCCATCATGTGTCCCCCTTCAAGTCATGCAACTTTCATTCGAAAAAGTTTTCAAATGAATAAAATCATCGATTCGCGAGATAATCGATCATACTTAAAATGAAACACTCTGTATATATATATATATATATATATATATATATATATATATTGTTTCAAAAAAATATATATACAAAAAACAATAAAAATATATATAATATATATAATATATAATATATATTATATATAAATATGAATTAATTACTTATGTAATTGATAGCCTGTGATATGCTTAATTAAATCAAAGTATTTTTTTATTAATTATATAACAACAACATTTCTTTGTGTAGACATAACCGCCGCGCAGACGTAACCGCCGAATGGATATACCTATATATATATATCGCGCTTGTCACTTGTCTACGATTTCTTCG
The DNA here is from genome assembly GCA_024349325.1 of Pogonomyrmex californicus. NCBI lineage: Eukaryota > Metazoa > Arthropoda > Insecta > Hymenoptera > Formicidae > Pogonomyrmex > Pogonomyrmex californicus. Next base: position 310,843 of record JAECZD010000045.1, read on the forward strand.
TAACGGCGACGTGAGCAACGAATAGTCTATTGGAAATAATAGTATTTCGATAACATTGTGAGTCCATTAGAATTAACAGTGTTTCGGTAATATTGTGTTGAACAACTATTACAAGTGTATTGAAATATTCCGTGTAGTGTTACGTAGTGCAGTGAGCATTGAGAACTACGTCTGAAAGCAAGTAAGTTTTTAACATTTTCATAATCTTAAGACATGTGGCAAAATGTTGAGTATTTGTAAAGGCAAGAAAACTTATAGTAGTACTTGCATTTATAAAAATTGCGGTATTAATAGTAGACACAATACATTAAATGTTCGATTCTATCGTCTGCCTATTGAAGATAGAGAACGATTAATAACATGATTAATAAATAGCGGTTGTGACGATTTAGCGGAAGAATGCAAATTTGCGAAAGTTAAGAATATGTAGTAGGCATTTTCCAATAAATATGATATATCCAAAGGGAAAATTAAAAAAGAATGCAGAACCACTTCTATATCCTGTCGATTTCGATGATGAAGAATTTATTACTGAGAACGTACAATGTCACGAGCATTATGAGCAAATACGCATTTTGAAAGAAAAAGTAGCCAAGCAAAATGCAAAAATACAAAAATTAAGAAAACTTCTTAATGTATCGAGATTGAAAGTTAAAACAAAACATAAGATAATAACTCGTTTACGAAAAAAAATAATCACGGGTGATTTACCAGACACGAGTATTTTAAACGCCTTGTTTCGACGAGTTCAAGGTTTTGTATTAACATTTTTAATAATGCAACTTTTTCACAAGAAAAAAGAAGCTTATAATGACGAAGAAAAACAATTAGCTCAAAAAATGCATTATAAGTAGTATGTATAGGCGGGTTCTAACTCAGGTCCTCCGAGGGGGGTGCGGGTGTGCGGGGGGGAACGGATGGTGCGGGGAAGAGGGGAAGTCAGGGGCGGCAGTCCTTTGAACTGAGCCGCGGAGGGAGGATAGTAGGATTCGGTGAAGATGATATAAACAAATAGATAAACAAATAGATAAACAAATAGATAAACAAGAAGATAAATATATAGATAAACAAATAGAAAATTGCGACTCGAAGGACATGACGTCACGGGGGGGATAGTAGGATTCGGTGAAGATGATATAAACAAATAGATAAACAAATAGATAAACAAATAGATAAACAAGAAGATAAATATATAGATAAACAAATAGAAAATTGCGACTCGAAGGACATGACGTCACGGGGGATAGTAGGATTCGGTGAAGATTATATAAACAAAAAGATAAACAAATAGATAAATAAATAGATAAACAAGAAGATAAATATATAGATAAACAAATAGAAAATTGCGACTCGAAGGACATGACGTCACGGGGGGGGGGGAGGTAGTGAAGAAAGACGAGGTGAGATAAACAAATAGGATAAGATAACAAGGCGATATAAACAAAATGGGCGGCGAAGATGATATAAAAAATTGCGCGTGGACATGACGTCAGAGGGGGGGGGGCACCGCGTCCACCGCCGCCGCCGCCGCCGCCGCCGAGTAAAAAAAATAAATATATCTCTCTCGTATTATCTCTTCCGTTGCGGCTCTCTCTCTTATGGCGAATGTTATTTTTCTAATTATTTTTATGGTGGGGAAGAAAGAAATGAAAGAAATACATATTTTTTTGCATATTATATATGTTTATATTTTTAAACAAATTGAATACATTTTTAAGTGTGAAAATTGTTTTATTCACATGTTTTGTTTCTTATACACTAAAAACTAAAGCTAACAGCTCGCAATCGACGAGTTGACGTCTATCGAAGATATCGCAATCGCGTATCGCGTTCGGCACTTCCTCGGGATCTGTTACAACAGACGCGATGTTGGAGAATCGCGTATACTTGGTATCGATCGTATCGACGAATCTGACGAGTCGATCGAACGTCACATCGATACATTCGTCCAGATGAAACATACGGCGCAGGGTCGATTCGATCATCGTTATGCGTACGTTCAAAGATTCAAGACGTACGAGTGTAACGTCGTTCATCTGGTAAACTCTGACGGTTAACGGTCCGACGCTTATAAAATTATCTTTGTAATCGTTTAGCAGCAATTTATAGATATTCCATCGCTGCTCGTAGAGTCCCTTCCACGTTTCGAGAGACAGTATCAATTCCTGTCCCCGATGATCTCCCAGAGCGATCTCCACGTAGCTCGGTGGACCAACGTTGATTCCAATTTCCAGAAATTTGTAACCCGTGGCCGTCAGAGTGTAACGTCTGCTCAGTAAGCGCACCGCGCGACGCTCCACCGAAATACTGTGGAAATTAAATATATAATACTGCACAATATTGGAAAAAAGAGAAAAAATAAAAAAAGCAGTTGAAACTTACGCGTTACATTCCTTCTTTTGTTTTTCGCCATTGTACGGTGCGCTGCTTCCTTTGGCGGAATACATTGCGTGTTGTTCGAACGATGGAGGAGCGGAGTACCGTTTCTGTCGTGCAGATCGTTCGATGGAGGAGGACTGATCGCGTAAATTTTGTGACATGGCAAACCGTTAATCCCCCCTCCTTCCTCCCCCTTTTTTTCTAGGAATTTCATTGTTGCAATCAAACATGTAGCGACATGTTCGCAAAGGAGCGCGATGACGTTCAAATTTTTTCTAGGAAGAGCCCGCGAAAAGATAGCTCTTCGTAGAACGTCGACGTACGTGTCGCGGCGTGTTAAGAGAAGCGCCGATACTCCGGTTACTATAAACAAATCGGGGAGACTTATGATGGTTTTTTTCGTGGAAATCGGAGTACGTGTCGCGGCGTGTCAAGAGAAGCGCCGATACTTCGGCTGCTATAAACAAATTGGGGAGACCTATGATGATGCTCCGACCCCCCCCTCCCACCTTTCCCCTCCCCCTTTTTTCTAGGAATTTCATTGTTGCAATCAAACATGTAGCGACATGTTCGCAAAGGAGCGCGATGACGATCAAATGTTGTTCTAGGAAGAGCCCGCGAAAAGATAGCTCTTCGTAGAACGTCGACATACGTGTCGCGGCGTGTCAAGAGAAGCGCCGATACTCCGGTTACTATAAACAAATCGGGGAGACTTATGATGGTTTTTTTTTCGTGGAAATCGGCGTACGTGTCGCGGCGAGTCAAGAGAAGCGCCGATACTCCGGCTGCTATAAACAAATTGGGGAGACCTATGATGATGCTCCGACAAAGGACAAAGAAGGTGTCGATGATATATAATGGGTCATGCGGTGTGCAGGATCACAACTCTCTGCTTCTCCGCTCCTTCTGAGAGAGCGGAAATAATTCTGGAAGCGTGCACATATTATCATTATAGAGGACACGCATACAATATATTACTACCTCTCTCGCGGCAAAAAGTAGCAGAGATAATTCCAAGAAGCGAGAATAATCATATATGGTTGTTCTATTCCCATCAATCTCCGGACATGTCGGAAATACAACGCTTTGTATACTGGCTTCGAGTTAAAGCAGCTATAGAGAAAAGAAAAAAGAAAGTAAAAAAATGTAAAATTGTTTTGATGAGACAGTACAACAACAATTTAAAAAAATCAAGATTTTGCAATATGGAACACCTAGAGCGAGTGGAACGCGAGCTGCTGGAGCAGTGCAGCCAAGTCGCTACCTTGGTGGAGTGTTTCGCGTGGTTGCAACGATGTGAGCAGTGCATCGAACAACTTGAGGAACTTAGCCGTGTTAAGCGTCCTCGACTCACCGTTGCAAATAGACAATCTGCGGTGGCGAGGGTCGCGCGACTCGCGGATGCAAAAGTACAACTAGAAAGACGTTTCGTGCACGTTGGTGGTGAGTACGCGAGCACCAGTAGAGACAATGGATCTCTCGTTTGGCGAGAAATCGGCATTTGAAAGCCGTATATTGACTGGTGATCAATGTGGACTATATCGAGCTGCGACAATTTTTAGAAGACGCTGGTGGTATAGTGCTCGAGCGAGTGCGAGACATTGTACAAAGGCACGATAGTGTGAAAGTAAACATCGCGTTCAATGGCGAATTTGTGACGGGCGATAAACGCGCGAACAAAAGTATAAACACTAAAAATAGTGAACTCTTTCGAGTGTCAAATTTGGACGAGTGGTATGAGCAGCACGTCATCGAACCCACGTTGGCGTCGCTCGAAGAATTCCAAGAACGCGACAGTGGATGGGCGTTGTCGCGAATTCTAAATTTGACTGTAAACGTGAACAAATATAATCCAATGCACGCGGGATGTTACATCGAATTACCGCGGGAAATTATGTTAAAGCGAGCGGTGATCAATGTACGATCCAAGGACAATGCGTGTTTCGCGTGGTCGGTGATCGCGGTTCTGCATCCGGCTGAAAGGAATACAAATCGGGAATTGTCGTACCCGCATTATACGACAGTGTTAAATTTGCAAGACATTACGTTTCCGATGACGTTGAACCAAATTAAGAAGTTCGAACATCTCAACGACATCTCAATCAACGTTTACGGCTTCGAGGGAGGAAAGAAGATTCTCCCGATACGGCTGACATCAAGGAAGATGGAGAAGCACGCAAATTTATTGTACGTGCAGGATCCGCGTGACGACAACGCGGGGCACTTTGCGTACATCAAAGATCTGTCCCGCCTTGTGAGCTCGCAAATAAACAAGAAGAAATGCAAGAAATACTTTTGCGACCGGTATGTATTTTAACAAATTTTATTATTTCTCTTATAAAATGTTTATTAAATACTAAAAATCATATTTTCCGTTTGCAGATGTCTACATTACTTCAGTTCGTCTGAAAGATTGCAGTCACATACAACGGACTGCGAAAAGATGAACGATTGCGCCATCCGACTGCCGAGCGAGGACGACAAGTGGCTCGAATTCAAGAACCACACGAATAAGGAACGACTTCCATTCATCGTTTACGCGGACTTGGAGTGCGTACTACGGCGAACGGAACCGGCAGAGAAGGAAGACGCATCGTACACCTACCAGCAGCACGAGGTATTTAGCATCGGATACTACGTGCGATGCTCGTACGACGACGCGTTATCGGTATATCGATTTCGTCGCGGCGAAGATTGCGTTGCGTGGTTCGTTCGGCAACTCGAAGATTTGGCGCATCAAGTAAAAATTCTGTTATCCGCGAATGTCCCCATGAAAACGTTGTCGAGAGAGCAGTGGGAGGCATATCGTAGCGCGACGCGTTGTCACATTTGCGAGAAATCATTTGCGTCGGACGACACGCGGGTACGCGATCATTGCCATCTTACCGGTCGTTACCGTGGTCCCGCGCACTCAAATTGTAATCTAAATTATAAAGATTCATATTGCATTCCCATTTCACAATTTATCCGGTTATGACGCGCACTTTATCATCACGGAAATAGCTACGGCGTTCGAAGGCAGGATCGACGTGCTGCCGATAACAAAAGAAAAATATATTTCGTTTACAAAACACATTCAAGATACCACCGAGAGATCAGATTCGCGAAATTGCGTACGCTTGCGGTTCATAGATTCGTACAAGTTTTTAAATACTAGCCTTGATAAATTGGCATCTTTTCTAACGAAAGAAAAATTAAAAATTTTACGTTCCGAATTTTCCACGGTCTCAAACGAAAATTTTGACTTGTTGACGCGCAAAGGTGTCTTTCCGTACGAATACGTGGATCGCGCGGACAAGCTGCAGGACACGCGCCTACCACCGCGCGAATCGTTCTATAGCTCGTTGACCGGTGACACGGTGTCGGAGAACGATTACGCGCACGCCGCGAACGTCTGGCAGCGGTTCTCCATCCGAACGCTCGGCGAATACAGCGATCTATATCTCAAGACCGATGTCTTGTTATTGGCCGACGTTTTCGAAAATTTCCGCGAAAGTTGCGTCGCGAGTTATGGACTCGATCCCGCGCATTACTACACATTGCCAGGTTTCACGTGGGACGCCATGTTGAAACATACGCGCGTAAAATTTGAGTTGCTCACCGACATCGATATGGTTATGTTTATCGAACGCGGTATACGCGGCGGTCTCAGTCAATGTTCCGGCAGATACGCGCAGGCCAATAACAAGTACATGCGTTCGTACGACCCGTCGAAACCGTCATCATACCTTATGTACTTTGACGTAAATAATCTGTACGGATGGGCGATGTGTCAACCGCTGCCCTATGCCGAATTTCGATGGATGGAAGACATTGAGAACTTTGACGCGAGCGCGATCGCTCCGGATTCGTCTACGGGTTATATTCTCGAGGTCGATCTCGAGTATCCGCATCATTTACACGATCGACACACTGACCTACCTTTCTGTCCGACGCGCGATAAACCACCCGGCACGCGGCAGGATAAACTTCTCGCGACGTTATACGATAAGAAGCGGTACGTCATCCATTATCGCAACCTGCAGCAATGTACGCGCCATGGTCTTCGTATCGCAAAGATACATCGCGTACTACAATTTGCTCAATCCGCCTGGCTCCGCGATTACATCGAACTCAATACACACTTTAGAACGTACGCGAAAAACGATTTTGAGAAAAATTTGTACAAATTAATGAACAACGCGGTATTCGGTAAAACAATGGAAAATGTGCGCAATCACGTCGACGTTAAACTTTTGACCAAATGGGACGGACGGTATGGCGCGGAGGCAATGATCGCGAAACCAAATTTCCACAGCCGCAGCGTCTTTGCGGAAAACTTAATCGCCGTCGAACTGCGTAAACTCGAGGTAAAATTCAACAAGCCGATTTACGTGGGTATGTGTATACTCGACATATCGAAAATCTGCTTGTACGAATTTCACCACGAATACATGTCACCGCTGTATCGCGAGAAATGTAAGATCATGTACACCGACACAGTCTCGTATACCACATCGAGTGCGATGATGTGTACGAGGCGATGAAACGCGATATCGCTAGATTCGATACGAGCGATTATCCGACGGACAACGTGTACGGGATGCCTCTCGCGAATAAAAAAGTACCCGGTCTAATGAAGGATGAGAATAACGGTGCGATAATGACAGAATTCGTCGGACTCAGAGCGAAGATGTACGCGGTGAGGGTGGACGGCAGAAAAGACATTAAAAAGACGAAAGGTGTAAAGAATAACGTCGTAACGCGAACAATAACGTTCGACGATTATACGCGGTGCTTGAACGAAGAGATCGAAATGACTCGTCGCCAGTCGTGTATAAGATCCAAGCTACACCAAGTATACACGGTGTCCGAGTCGAAAATCGCTCTGAGTCCGTACGACAAACGATACATCGTACCGGATTCGACGGAGACGTTACCGTGGGGACATTGGCGAATTCCATTGTAATATATATATATATATATATATATATATATATATATATATATATATATATATATATATATATATATATATATATATACATGTTTATACAATGTACATATATTTTTATATTTTTTATATAGTTTATATGTATGCATATATGCACGTATGTATGTACGTACCTATGTATCATATCTATGTATGTATGAACGTATGTATTCTTGTAGTTTTATACGATACTGTTTTATACGATACGATACGATACTGTTATACAGGTAGTATAGATGTATGTATGTTTTTATAGTTTTTATATGTAGTTTTACAATAAAATTTAGTTGTTCAAATTTATTTTATATATAATTTATAATAGCAACCAAGATCCTGCTTGCTGAGGAATTAGCTTTAATTCTCTCTTCGATTTATTTAATGTATACTCGGCTTAATACATATATATTGTTTATAATACATGCAGATTTACATATGTTCTCGTAAGTTACATACATGTATAGTTTAAAAAATGTAATGGCAGAAAAAAATAATAAAAACTCTTTGTATACATGTATACAGTGTATATTTATTTTTTTAATACATTATAAAAATAAGAAAAATGAATTAAATCACACTGCTTTTGTTTATCCATGAGTTATGCGATCTATCGAATCCCAGCCACTTGACGTAAACCTTGTCTCCCTTCCTGCGTAGTACTTTCTCCACGAGATACACGTCCGGATGAGTCGCGCGATGCAATTCGTGCTCGTAGAACGCGCCCGCGACCGATTTTCCGCGATAGTCCTCGAGCAGATAAGTTACGGGATTAGTACGCTGCACTGTAACGATCTTAAACACCTCGGTGGTCCAATTTGGCGTGTAGCCTTTTTCGAAAATTGTCTTGTACTTGCTCACGCGTACCGATTCGCTTACTTTGAATTTTGCTGGACCTGCGATCTTTATCGCGCTGTATACCGTATCCAAGAGTCTTTTGGCGATCGCGGGAGTTACGTCAACGGGTCGCATGCCGATAGTGCGATGCTTGTGCGCGTTGTAATCTGATACGAGACGCGATAGCGAAAGGATTAATTTGAGCCATACTTAATCTACTTAAATCTTTCGTCTGGCTGTTGGTAGTAATGTCAAACTTGCCCGCTAAATTTTCGGGGCGTAACGTATTAGATTCGGATGCTTCGTGATTAATTTCTAATTCTTCGACAATTGAGGTCTCTTCTAAAGGAAAGGTAATAGGTCTGGAAGCAGGTGTTTCTGTTGGAGTAGAAGTGTATATAGTTTCGGGTTTAGTCTTTTTAGGATTACCGCCACTCTCTAGACCAAGATTGTAGAGAACGTCTACTTTAGCCTTGTCGGCCTTAGATCTCGTAGTCATTCCCGTTTCCAAAGATCGCGCCTATCATCCCGGACGAGCCCCCAAAATTTTTTGCTATTTGTTACGTCCAACCCGAGATAAATATATTATATATATATATATATATTTTTATAATGGATGGGGCTTGGAAGGACGCTCCAAATACCCTCTCGCAGGTGGTCGCGCTGAGGCGTTCCTACGAGTCGGACACACTGTGCAGAGCCACGAGTGCGAGTCAACGTCTTGAAAAAGACGCTATGATTTCGACTGCGTGACGTGCGTCCGTCGGTCCGTAATTTAGGCAAGAGAATTTAATCTCTTTTGCCAGGGACAGGACCATGCGCGAATCTCGGATGATTAGGAATGAAAGAGGGAGCAAATAACTAAACGGTGAATAACTTAAATTTTACATATAATTAATAAATTTGAAACATTTACAAGGTCGGGTACGCAAAGTCGTATACAAGATCGTATCATTATACATTTTTGTTTTACGTTGGAATATATTTATTGACAGAAATTCGTGTTTTTAGAAATCGCCGTATATATATTGTTTGATTTTTCTAAGTATAATTCATTTTTAGATTTTTTTTTGTTATTAATTTATTTTAAATTATTTGTTAATTGTGGGTGGTTATTCTGAGGAAGTCGGGACGAAGTCGGATTTTCGCTAGTGAGATCTAGGGGAGGAGGGGAAGGAGTTCGTAGTTCACAGAACTCGTCTAAGGACTTCTGGGTGCGGAAATCTGGATATATTTGAGGATCATGGCGCTCTGGGAATAGGACACTGAAATCTGGGGGTTGTGATCCAGGTTCAGTTTTGATTGGGGAATAGGATGGAGGAGATAGGTCTAAGTAAAGGGGTCTCCAGCTGGAACTATTCGTGGTTTCTTGATATGTGGAAACCTCGGATGTCCTCGGCAATTTCCAGCATAGGGAGCTCGAGGTTCGACAGCTGAAGCCAACAGAAGAAGCAGATTTTTGCCGTATTATTCGGCAGCCATGAACCTGCCGAGCGCTCCGCAACGCATAGAGAGCCCGAGAGGTCCGACGGCCCAAGCAAAGAAAGAAAAAAAAAAAAGAAAAGAAAAGGAGAAGAAATGTAAGGAGAGCGGGAGAGAAGGACAGAAAGGATGTAAGGGAGGAATGAGAAAGTACAAGGAGAAGAGACCCGAAAAACTATTATTAAGGAATTTTTATGTGTGCAATTAGACTTACTTTTTATTCTGGAGACTTGAGAGCTGCGAGATGAAGGCGGTAATGGTGTCGTCAGGAACTTGATCACTTAAACTTGTTAATTTTTTTTAGACTGACACCGACCGAATTATTGACAACTGATTTGTCGACGATTGAGAATATTCCGACAGAAAAAAAAGGACTTAGCAGAGAGTGTGTTCCGTGCAGAGAGTGTGTATTCCGTGCCTTTAAGGGCACTATATATATATGATTTCATTGAGAGAAAACATCTGTACACGTGTTGTCTTTCCGCGATTGGGATAATAGGGATTATCCGCTTAGCCAGATTCTTAGTAACCGACTCCCGGAAGAGATCAGTTGCGTGGCCGTCGCGATCGTAACAGAACACGTGTCATCCGTTTATCTGCTTAACTAAATTCTAATAACTGATATCCGAAAGAGAAGAATCGTGCAGTCGTCATGACGTAACACTTCCAACGGCGAAATGAGGTGGTATGTTATCGATTTTGCCAATTTTGGGCGCTCTCGGGTCCTTAATCGGCGGAGCGGCCAGCGTAGCGGAAGCGATAAACGACAGGAAAGTCGCGCAACGTCAACTCGAGGAACTGCAACGTCGCGCGATGGAAACGCGCGGACAGGGACTGTATCTTGCTCCGTACAAATACGGACGAGGACTGTATCTCGCTCCGTACAAACGCGGACGAGGAGTAACAGCGAAAAAGAAAAAAACGCCAAAGAGACGATAAAAATACCTACGAGTGTAACCACCAACGTACAATTGGACCAGCTGGCGAAGCGTATGCGCGTACCGTACTTTAGAGGCGTTTTCATGCGTGACGCATTACCGATTAGCGGCGCGCGTCGAAACGAGAGCGGTATCGTAAATCTGGACGACTCGACGGGTCCCGGTACTCATTGGGTAGCGTACGCAAAGAGAAACAATCGCGTTGTGTACTTTGACAGTTTCGGTAATCTTCGACCGCCCAAGGAACTGATACGATATTTCGGAGACGATGCTACGATAGAGTACAATCGAACGTCCTATCAGACGTACGATCGTCTGCGGACAGCTGTGCTTGTGGTTTCTTCTCCAAAACGGTCGACGCGCGTGAATTTATAAAGTCCGACAAAATGTCGCGGCGTCTCAGTATTCGTCGTACGCTTTTTCCATCATGTCGCTGACGCTTGCGCTGAGCGGGAAGAGCAGCGTTCTCGCGACAAATTACTCTCCAGCCATAGATTTGAGCGACGATGACTACGAGCTTGGTCTAACAATTTTGGAGACTTATCACACGATACCGAATGTAAACGCTTCGAACAATACATTTTATTTTGGCAAAGACGATGCAGAAATTACGATTCCCGAGGGGTCGTATGAACTGCATGCCATAAATGAATTTTTGAAACGTGAGATTTTACGGAAACGTCCGCGACGCGACGCGCCCGAGGGTAACGCTGGTGACACCGCGCGCGGCGATGACGAGATTGGAGAATATCCGATAGTGCTCCTTACAACACGATGAGGTGTGAGATTAAATGCGCCTACAGAATAAACTTTAACAAGCCTCGTAACATTGGATCGCTGCTGGGTTTCTCGAGGCGTATACTGCAACCGCGAAGATGGCACGAATCGGACGTGTCGATCAACATAATGAACGTAAACATTATCCGTGTAGAGTGCAACGTGACCGCGGGCGCATACAGCAACGACAAAAGTGTGCACACGATACACGAATTTTCGCCGAGCGTGCCGCCAGGATATAAGATATCGGAAAGGCCGATGCAGATCATTTACCTGCCAGTCATCGTACGGAGCATTACGGAGCTAACGATACGCATTGTTGACCAGAACGGACGATTGCTCGATTTCAGAGGAGAAGAGATCACCGTCAGATTGCACGTACGACGGCGACAGCGATAACGCGAGCGTGACATTTGAGATGCTCGTGTTGAACGAAGCGAAGCATACGCAAAGAGATAACGCATCTTTTACAAAGAAAACATCGATCGACAATATTCGCTCATCCGGCTGCGTCAAGAAGAGGAAGAAACTTAACGCGTCGAACGTTAAATTTTTACAAGCTTTAGGATTCGCGGTGCGCAACTTGTGAAATGACTGATATCCTAAACATCGAAGACGAGCCAATCTTCGACGATCGCATCGTCAAGATTGAGACTCATGCGTACAACCCGTTCGCCAATACGACGTTCGGGTACAGCGATGAGATAAGAATACCTATACAGCAACAGGATCTGTACACATTGCCGTACGAAAGCTTTCTATATATCGAGGGAAAACTAACGAAGAACAGAGTTGTCGAGGGATCTGATGTGGTGCTGGGAAATAATTTTGTCGCGTTCCTGTTCGATGAGATTCGATACGAGCTTGATGGTGTGGAGATTGATCGTAACAGAAACGTGGGCGTAACCAGCACGCTCAAACATTACGTAACGACATCATCCGACAGAAGCGTGATTCTGAGGAATGCCGGTTGGGATGCGCATACTAGCGCGGATGGATATTTTAACTTTTGCGTACCTCTCTACGCACTGTTGGGATTTTGCGAGGATTACAGACGCGTGATAATCAACGCTCGTCACGAGTTGATCTTGATACGATCTCGTAACGACAACAATTGCTTGACGGGAAATTCGGCGTTGGACCCCGTGATCGACTTATTCAAGATACAATGGCGAATGCCGCACGTGTTATTGAGCGAGATAAAAAAACTATCGATGCTGCGCACTTTGGAGAGCGGACGATACTTGAGCATGGCTTTTCGCTCGTGGGATCTGTACGAGTTTCCGCTGTTACAGCGTACAACCAAGCATTCGTGGGCCATCAAGACCGCTACTCAGCTGGAGAAGCCGCGATATGTCATCTTTGCTCTGCAAACAGGTCGCAAAAATGTCATGGCTGAGGACACGAGCCGATTCGACGACTGCAATTTAACCAACGTGAAACTCTATCTGAACTCGGAATGTTATCCGTACGACGATATGCATCTTGATTTCGACAAAAACAGATGGTCCGTGTTGTATGAAACGTACGCGCGTTTCTGCAAGGGTTACTACGGATACGAGTATCTCGAGCCGAGTCTCACCGTCACGTCTTTTCTACATAACGGTCCATTCGTAATCATCGATTGTTCTCGACAAAACGAATCGGTCAAGAGCGCAACCGTGGACGTGAGATTGGAATTTGAGACTAAGGAGAACGTACCGATGAATACCACCGCGTACTGTCTCATTATACACGATCGCGTGGTTCACTACAATCCGTTGACCAATGTTGTACGCAAGATCACCTAAGAGCATCGCTGGCACATGAGAGAGAGAGAGACAATAAAATCTACGATACATCGAAATCGATCGCAGTCTCGAAAAATTGCTCGTCATGGTCGTGCCAACGTTCGTAGACCTGCAAGGTTTTCTCGTTGGAGGACAGTTTGTTGTAAAGGAGTTTGCCGCTCTCAGAAAACGGACCGTTCTCTCTCACTATATTTTCGCAAGCCCTATACCATGGCATTTCCTCGCAAGTGCCGACAAGTCTCGCGCACGTTGGGTGATACGTCATCACCATAGACTGCGATGGGACGACGGAACGATTCCGTACAGCAAAGCTAAGAGTTTGATTACAAAGGCTGTGCATGGAACGGAAGAAGAAGACGACGACGACGACGACGACGATGACAGCGATGCTGTCGTATATGTCAAGGGACACGAAAAACGACAATGGCTGTGGAATTTGCTTCTGGACGATGAGCGCGTGTACATCGAGACTCTGGATGCTGATTACGAAAACGTAGATTCTCTAAACAATCTGGACGCTGATAATACTATGCGATGCGGATATCACTATACTAATTGCGCATTACAAAATGTATTCAAATTATTTAATTGGTGGTCAGATAACCATGAATGAAATAAATATGATATACGAATTATGTTTTTTTTTATTCTTTTTCCCCGCCATCCAAAACACAAAACATATTTTTATACTCTTCTGTAAAAAAATCTTCTTTTTACAACACATATAAACACATATATAAACACATGTAATTCAAAAAAGTCAAAAATCATTACGGATACGAAAAGAGTCTGGAGGAAGAGAGAGAGCCGCAACGGAAGAGATAATACGAGAGAGATATATTTATTTTTTTTACTCGGCGGCGGCGGCGGCGGCGGCGGCGGTGGACGCGGTGCCCCCCTCTGACGTCATGTCCACGCGCAATTTTTTATATCATCTTCGCCGCCCATTTTGTTTATATCGCCTTGCTATCTTATCCTATTTGTTTATCTCACCTCGTCTTTCTTCACTACCCCCCTCCCGTGACGTCATGTCCTTCGAGTCGCAATTTTCTATTTGTTTATCTATTTGTTTATCTTTTTGTTTATATCATCTTCACCGAATCCTACTATTCCCCCCCCGTGACGTCATGTCCTTCGAGTCGCAATTTTCTATTTATCTATATATTTTATCTTCTTGTTTATCTATTTGTTTATTTATTTGTTTATCTATTTGTTTATATCATCTTCACCGAATCCTACTATCCCCCCCCGTGACGTCATGTCCTTCGAGTCGCAATTTTCTATTTGTTTATCTATATATTTATCTTCTTGTTTATCTATTTGTTTATCTATTTGTTTATCTATTTGTTTATATCATCTTCACCGAATCCTACTATCCCCCCCCGTGACGTCATGTCCTTCGAGTCGCAATTTTCTATTTGTTTATCTATATATTTATCTTCTTGTTTATCTATTTGTTTATCTATTTGTTTATCTATTTGTTTATATCATCTTCACCGAATCCTACTATCCCCCCCCCCGCGGCTCAGTTCAAAGGACTGCCGCCCCTGACTTCCCCCTCCCCTCTTCCCCGCACCATCCGTTCCCCCCCCCCCGCACCCCCTCGGAGGACCTGAGTTAGAACCCGCCTATACATACTACTATTATACTTCGCCAAGTTTATATAGAAAAATGCACGAAGAATTCGATTTTATATTACCTTCAGAAAGTACAATTAAAACATGGTTTAGTGTAATAGATTTATGGCCTGGAATTTGTAGTACTATGTTTCATTGTTTAAAAGCAAAAGTAAATTGCATGGATAGTAGCGAACGCAATTGTGTTTTACTTTTTGATGAAATGAAAATAAAAAAAAGTTTTGATTTTAACGAGAAACGGCAAAAAATAGAAGGTTTTGAAGATTTGGGGTCACTAGGATGTAGCGCGGCAGTCGCGACAAGTGCTTTAATTTTTATGGTTCGAGGTTTATTACATAATTGGAAGCAACCAGTAGCATATTTTATAACTAGTGGCACTTTAAATAATGTTCTTTTATCATCTGCATTAAACAAAGTTATAGAAGCAGTATTAGATTCAGGATTAAAATTGCGTGCTATTGTTTGTGATCAAGGTACTAATAATCAAAGTGCTATAAAATATAAAATTTCTATACATCGTCCTTATTTTATGCATGAACAAGAAAAAATATATGCAATTTTTGATATACCACATATTTATAAATCTATAAGAAATCAACTCTTGAAATATAATGTTATGTACGATGACAATAAAGTAGCATCATGGAACGATGTACGATTATTATGGCAATTGGAAAATGGCAAAGCGACAAGAGCGGCTTGGAAATTATCAGAAAAACATGTAAATCCTAATCATTTTGACAGAATGAAATGTCGTTTAGCTTTACAAGTTTTTAGCCGCAGAGTTTCAGCTGCATTATTAACTGCAGGAATAACAGGAGGAATTGATACTGAAACTGTTATGCATACTGCTGAATTTTTTACAATTCTTAATAACAGTTTCGAACATACAATCAAAATCCGAGTGCAAAAGCCTTTCGATTATTGTTACAAAAAAACGTAGTATTAAATTTGTGTAAGTCTACACAATCTTCAAATTGCTTAGATGATGAAGATGAAATTTTATTTCCAAATATGAATACATCTACATCTCTTCATCGAGTAACATTCGATATAACAATTAATGCATCTAACGATTATGAAAATGATGATGAACGAAATGTACCGATAAATGTTAAAAAAATTGTTATTGACGCATCATATACAAATAATGAAACTCTAGAAGCGTCTACTATTGAATATTTTGCAGGATTTGTTGCTAAAAAATGTGTTGCAAAATCAAATTGTGATCAATGTCATATTTCATTTATTAATACAAATCACGAACTGACAGATGCAAGATAAATATTAATATATTTTCGAGCATATGAGACCAGTGATGACGAGGAATTAGGACATCTATGTGTACCTACAGAAAAATTTTAATTTGTATTTCGATTAATGAATGCAATATTTGATGCAGGTTATCCTAATATGAGAGGAAATTATAACATATTAGATACTCTATTTCCATTCATGATACAAGCTGTACACACAAAGTATCCAAATTGGTTTCAGCATGAAACTTGTAGCATTCATCGAAAAAATTTGGCATATTATATGATGAAAATTAAGATACATAAAGATTTACTTTGGTTAGGAGAGCGATTAAGACTTTCAAAAAGTCATTATAAACCTACACAGAAATTTAAAAATATACAAAGCATTTAAAAATTTTTTAACATTTAGATACTTATACTCGCGGCAGTACATGCGGAACGAGTACACACAGAAGGATTGCGACTCTTTCAGCGGTACAATCTAAAAACATTTCTTTACATTTACTCGCGGCACTTTGTGCCAATCGAGTAAGAAGATCGCGGCTTTTTGAGCGGAACGATCTACAAAAATTCTAAATATTACTCGCGGCATTTTATGCGGATCGAGTAAGAAGATCGCGGCTCTTTAAGCGGAACGATCTGCGAAAAAATTACATTTCGATTGTAAAGCACGCTTCTATTTATCTATTTAGGTAATTTTTGATTCAGGTTGTAAATCTTGCTAAATTTCTTGTATTATTTTGAAATGTGATTAGATAAATCTAGAAGTTTTTCATAATGTTTTTATTGTGAATGTAAGAATTAAAAAAATAAATGTAATGCATCCTTAACAGAATCAATGTACCAATAGATTTAAGTTTTTATATATTTTTAAATAAAAATCCTGCTATTTTTTTCTTCAGGATAATTTAATTTTTATAAAATAATGATAATTTTTAAAAATTTAAGAGTTTCTTATTCAAGTATTCAAAGTTCAATGTATATTTTCGCTTATATTAAATAAAAAAAACATAATACATCAAATTGATTATTTTATATGTTGTGCAATAATCTCGTCGACATTGTAATTATTATTAACTAAAACATAATAAATTAATTTTAATTTTTTTCGAATTTTTAAGAAAATAACAAAATATATATTGTGCAAATATATATTATGCAATTGATTAAGAAAATAATTTTATATGTATTCTTATTTATTATATTGTTTACAATTTTTATACATAAAGTTATATATTACTTATTGTAATAAATATTATATGTAAAATATAATAATCATATAAAAGGATTTTCGTAATATCAATTTCGTATTATCAATTCTGCAATTTATTCATATTATTAATACTGTTTATTTTTTTTCAATGGATACGCTATATGTCAACAATAGCGAGCGGTAACCGAGAACGTAGGAGACGCCGACATCGTACAGCGCAGCGAGAGAATACGATAGTATCTCTATCCTTTTCTCGCAGCACGTCAAGTGCGAGAGAGTATGATAACATCTCTATTCTCCTTGCGCAGCGCTTCGAGTGAGAGAATAGGATAGTAGTCCTATTCTTTTCTACCGTCCGAGGGTAGTCGAAACTGACACTATGCAACGTACACGATAAACTCACAGTTCAATGTATGCACCCATGACACACACATTGAAGCATAAGCCCATGTCGTGTACACGCACCGGCAGGAATGGTGTCCTGCGCTCGGCGCGGGGCCGCTACACATACACGCGTACGTCCGTGCTTCGTGGAGCGCGAAGGAGACGCGAAGCGAAGGGAAAAAATAGTGGAGACAATTCGATGTCTCTATACATCGCGTTTTTCTTTCTTCCATCTCGTTCTAATTAATTATTGATTATTTAATGATTATTTATAATTCGCGACATTTTTTTATTATTTTTAATATATAATAAAAAAATTTCGTCAATTCATTATTCTTTTAAATAATTTTTAATATCGGTTGCTTCAGATAGATGTAAGACATTCAATATCAAAACCCGCAATGATAGTTATAACTTTACACATAACTTTTTTTTAAAATATATAATAAAAGAATTATTACGCGATAATTAAACAATTAATCATATTAAAACAATCAATTAAATAAATAAATAATCATTAAATAAACAATAATTAATCAGAACGAGATGGAAGAAAGAAAAACGCGACGTATAGAGACACCGCGGTCTCTCACTCGCACTACCATCGAGTGTGAGACAGCGAAGGAACACCGAAAATTAGCAATATGATGTTGGATCTTAAGTTGCCGAATTGATGACGTGCAGCATTATTATCAATCTATTTTCAAAACTTTTACATATTTCTGTAAAATTATTATAATATATATTTTGTACAAATATGTAAATATAAAAATCCGCTGAATGTTTATTTTTAATTAATTATTTAATTTAAAGTAATTACCCAAATAGCAAGATGACGTTATGATGATGATTTAAGGTCATTTTTCGTCATTCTACGTCAGTATACCAAATAATGATGTAAAATAAATATAACATTTGTCACGAAATATTATCGTCATAAATATATCTTCATTATTTTTAAGTCATTTTTAATGAATAAATAAAATAACATTATTATTTACTATCTTTCTTAATTAATTATAATATATAAATAAGAAAAATATTTCCGATATTTAATATATAATTATTAACAAATTCATAAACAAATAAATAAAATATATACAACAATTTATAAACAATTTTTATAAAGCATTTTATAAACAACAATTATATACAACAATTATGTCACGTGCTGATTGTCCGTTTTCGGGTCAATACATTTAAATTTACCCTGGGATTGGACCGGTTTGTGAATTAATCGATCCCGAATAGAAAACGAATTTTATAAATTTTATATCGCGGATCTTTTATTAATTTGATTATAATTCGGATATTTTATTTAACTTTTAAAAACTTTGTTTATTTATTTTAATTTTAAGTTGGTTTGCAATTATTTTAATTTTAGGAACAAAGGAAAAAGATTTTAATTTAGTTTGTTTTAATTTAAAAATTATCTTTATTAAATTGAGTTGTCTTTAAAATCTATTTAAAATTTCTCCTAAGAGAATTATTACAGAAATTGATTATAAATTTAAGAATTCAACCCTAAGGTTGATCACGCACGACTTAAGACGAAACGAACTGATCGGACCAATGTTACGATCTATTAATCTGACTATCTTACTGCCTGTTTATCTGATAATAATTACTCCTTGTACTAACTGATAACCGCGACCTGAGAATCGAGAACGAACAATAAATCAATCCGCTGCTGCTTTTCCGCACGCATATTTATAGGTAGAAATGGTCAGAACCCCCGCGCAAGCTTCTCACCACTTCTTTCATTCATTAATTAAGAGGGGGAAAGTTCTTTCCCAAGGTGTCATCCTAATTCTCGTTGCCAACAGGCATAACCTGGTACCAACAAGAATTCAATCGATAAATCAATAAATCAATATATTATCTTACAATACGTATTCTTTCATTTAAAGCTTTTAAAATTTAGATAGCCGTGACAATTATATACAACAATTTATAAACAATTTTATAAAAACAATGATTCTTATTAAAAATAATATAAATTCACGGCTCTATATATATATATACTTAAATTATCTACAAAAATTATATATACAATCGAGATTTTAAAATTGAAATTATTTATACAACATAGTAACATTCATTAACCAGATCTATTATATTTTATGTCAAGATCCCAAATTCACTTATATCATCATTTCAGTAGCAGGTTTCATCCAATATGCAAGTTAAACAGCATCGAGCAGGGTCCCAAGTAAGGACCGTGGGCCGTTTTAGAAAGATGCGGTGAAGATAAAAGATGTTTTTAGCACTTTCACTTTTTTTTATTTTTTCATTTTTTTTACTTATTTTTTGTGAAAAATCACGTATTATAGATTTTTAATACTAGCAGTCAATATCGGAATGTAATCGTTATTTTGTCGTTATAAGTATCACATTATCGGTCTGTCACTTATAGACATCATTATGTGTTCCTTTTTGACGTCTTTTATGACGTGAATTTGATGATATTATCAATATATTAATGGCTTAAAATAGACATTATATTGATGACATCTTGCTATCTGGGTATTTAGTTAATTTAATTAATATTATTTAATTATTTAGTTAATTTAAAAAATGTTCCTTATATTAAAACAAATTATTTCTAATATTTTTAATAATATTTAGATATTAACTAAAATTATAGTTTTTAATATAGTTTTTTTATTTTTCTTTTTAGCACAAATATCAACAAATACTTTTTCAAACAATAGTTTTAACAAATAAATTAATTATATTTTAATAACTAAGTGATTCAGAGTTAATATACAATATTATTATAGTAAATATTTTAATCTTACCGACAAGAGAACAAAAAAAAGTGTGTGTAAAGCTGGCGTCTCATTTTGTGGAAAAAATCGTACAAATTATTAAGAGTTCTGGCTTCCTTTTTAATAGTTTTACAGGTGTCACGTATATTATAGATTTTCCTGATAGGTAAACAAATAATTTTTGCATTAAAGCGAAAAAATCGGTTTGAACAAAGTGGACGCCAAGTTCACGCTGCGGCTCATTTTATCCTAAACGAGTTCCGACGCTTGCAAACGTAAGATTTTGAAAAATTATAGTTTATAAGAAATATTATAGTTTCTAAAGAGTTCTCATATAAAAACAAAAAAAATTTTAAATAAGTTGAAGTTAATTATCAGTGCAATAAACAAACTGAGTTGAAACGCAAGCTAATAATTCAGAGTTTTGATTTAACAAATATACTTTTCGTATAGTCCTGAACATATTCATTATAACATGTCAAAACGTTTTCTAAAGAGTTCTAGGCATTGGCGATAATATAAAAAAATGTACGATTTTTAAATAAATAGATACAGTCCAAATGAGTATAATATGAGACGCTGTTTAAATGTCAGCACATCTGATAGTCCAATACATTTTTCGTATATTTCTAAATGTATTCTAATGCTTTGGTAAGAATTCTAATCACAAAGAATATTTCGACCAGCGTCTTATACTTTTCCGTTTGTCTCTTTGTTAATTTTATTTTAATTTAATTAATTATACATTCTTAAATTGTATTGTTTTTAAGTATTTATGTTTTTTTCTTATTTGATATAATTTTGACATTTATAAATATAATATATAATTTATATAGTTATTTTTTTAAATCTATTTTAATTAGATCTTAAATCTATTTTTATTTTCTTGAAAACTATTATTACATTATTAATTTTTACATTATTTGCTATGCCGTACGAATTCCTTAACACTAATAACATTTTGGGATAAGAAAAGCGAAATATATTCACTGTGAGTTTAATAATATCTTATCGATATGTTTCTCATTTTGTTTCCTATTCTGGCCGCAACTTTTCGAAGAGGGCGTTAGCGTACAGTGAATTTTTCCTGCCCCGCTAACTCCCGTAAGATCGTCGGTCTTTAATAGTATCTCGTCGGTGCGCGTGGTAATGGCCGACGAGAAAGAAAGCGGAAGTTACCACTCTAGTCGTGGCACCAGCATCTGCTTCCTCGGTGGACGGTGGCGCTCGGCGGCGAGCGCGCGAGGCGGCGGAGCAGCGGCAGGAGGCAAGGGCGCCACACATGGAAGTCAAGATGTCTCACTCATATAAAATCACAAATATCTAGTGATAAAACACTTTCTCATAATAGATAAATCAAAATTACGACTTTAAAGTCCAATCTCCAAGCCGATTCTTGAGTGAGCGTAATTAAAGTCAACTATTTCATAATTAAGATAAATAAAACGTAATAAACTAAAATAAATATTAAGTATTGAATGAGTCAGTGCTACATAGCCCATCGAAAAAGACGAGTTGCAGTGTAAAGTAACAAAGATACAAACAGAACATTACACATGAATGGATATAGAGAAGTATTGCAGGTCAAAGTAGAAAGACTAAGTCGAATGACTTAAATCAGAAATTAAATTATAGTTCGAAGGTAACTTTCATGTATGATCCGCAATACATAAATGCGCGATCAAGTGAATCAGAGCTACCAATTACATAGCAAAAAATTTTTAAATATTAACTTGTCCACAATATGGATATCGATTCCGGTATAACACATCCCAGCACGATACCCCAGGAAAGGTGTAACGATCTGCACTCAGAGTGATCAAACCGAACAGACTCATAATTAATATCTTACATCCTAGAGGACGTACTTGGTGTAGTGTCATCATTACTACGAACAGATTCATATCATGTTCGAGGAATCGATTTACATGGATACTCCTAGATGGTGCTACCTGTATTTCATTAGCATATGCTTTTTCTTGTGATCAAAAATTGTACAATTTATACTATGCTATGGCTAGCACATAAACTAACACATTGTGACATAATGACTCATTTAAATATTAGTACTCAATAATCGCTCATTACTTACAATACAATTATTTCAAAAACATGATATATCCAAATCAAATAGGCTTTACTCAAAATTATTATTCAACGTATAAAATCATCTTATCAGCTATAGTCATTATTTAATTCTCATATGAAATAACTCATGACAGAGAATACTGAATTAATATTCGAGAATTAATATTATAAAATTCACTATACTGAATAAACAATATACAAAATCTGCAGCGGAATTTCTATGCAACACAGTATATCCAACTGTCAACGTAACTTATAAGCTGAAGTATTATTAAAGCATATATAAAATATTAATTGAATACTATGTAATAATTATGTCTATCAAAAATAGTATAATAAAAAAGGTATTTAATAATAGAATTTAATAAGCAAAAACAAAAAGTAATATCGATATCATCTTATAATAAGAAACATATATATATTTTCATTAACCTACCACTGCAGAAACAAAGAACACAGAACATAAACAAAATATATGCGATGCAAGCGATAACATTAATTAACGTTGTAATTGCTGTAAATACAATCCAAAACATATTCCAATAACCGCATTATCAAATGTATGCCAATCGCTCAGAGACACACTCGCGTGAATAATCCTTGCACCACACATATCTGCATTTAAGACACACGTAGACACAAGAAACATACCGTTCCGAAAAAATAAAATAAATAAAAATCCAGGCAATCCATGCAGCTAACACATTCCGGATAGACGGACTTCAGAATAAAACAGAGCAGCTATCCAATGCATCACACTATAGCACTCTCCGCCATATAGCTATTTCATGCCATATTTAATTGTAGGAAAAAACACCGCCATAATGTAAAGACACTAGATCACAGCATATCGTCCCAGAATATATTACTATCTATCTTGTCGTTTAGCCATATTGTCTTTATCGCGGACGGCATTAGAAAAACCGCCATCTTGGTTGCCCCGTTCTCGAAATTAATGAATTAGAAGAATAAACCAACATTTCATTAATATAATTATCGTTCAACTAACATAGGCCATTGAATATTACTAATATTTTCCGGAAAAAGCACACAATAAACACGCAAAGTCGATAAAGAATGAATAAAAGAACAGAACAGATGTCGGCAGGGGCAGAGATCACTCCACGATCACTTGAAAAATCAAATTCCATATAATTAACCAAATAAGTAGTTAGGATTAACAAAAAGTATATCGTTACGTTACTCGTAATGTTGCGAAACTATTAATATGTAAAACAGAATAAAATTAAAAATAAAAGTAGCTCAAAGAACACACTTGGCGGAGCGCGATAGAGACACGTCCACACAGTACCACGGCCCTTGCACGACTTCGCTTTCATACCTATATCGATCTTGGTTTTGGCTTTCATCACTGCCCAAATAGCTGCAGCTGCAGTTTTCTCGCTCAGAGTCGAATCCCTCACGATGACGCTCCTAGGCTTTATCGGCGAGTACCGCTACGTGTCTGTCGGCGAGATCGTTGCTCTGAGGATACGCAATGTCGTGTTCACGGCACCGTGTCCAATGGATTTATGCCCGTTTCATCTAATCGATTCTTCAGCCGAATACCCGGGCCGCAAAACTGATAGCCGGAAATATGTAACTCGAAAGGAAGCGCATTTATCGCTCGATTGAGCAGACTTCCAATGCAGCCTACGTTTGACGTTGCTGCTGCTGACATACGCTACAATCCTTTATCTTAGATGTGCGTACGTTGCCACGGTTGATTATAATGCTCGACACAGCGACGATAAGTTCGAACGTCCAAATTCGTCTTTATATGATCCGGAAGCTTGTTCTACACATGGTCGATACATTCACCGCACGCGCATAACAGTACGACTTTCGATATATATATTGCAACTGTTCAGCGTTCAAGTCCCAAATATCAGAGGGATGCGATAGCGCGAGATACATTTTTGCAACTGAGCGATTCGCGGTTTCGCGCGCCTATAAATAGGCGTTCGATCGAAGCCTAGATAACGCAGTGCGAACATGAAATTCGTGCGACAGCTACTGACGATATACGTCGCGAATTGCGAGAAAGCGCGAATGATGAGGGACATCGCGACGGAGCGTAAGCATAATGAAATGCTACCGAGTATCGCGCCATCATTTGCGGTCGAATTGCGATAAAACCAATGTTCTCATAAGCTTGCTTGAAAGTCCGCACGCTGTACGTTTCGAGAACGTGTACGTATAATCGAAATCGCTGCAACAACCAAAATATCAATATCTCGAAACTTTGTTGACATCGATCGACGAATCGGCTACTTTACATTCTCCCACAACAATGATGTCACACTGAGCGAGGCACGTCCCAATTCGATCTTTGTCTTCGATGACGTTGCATGCAATAACCAAAATGCAGTGAGAGAATTCTTCTCGATGGGCCGTCACTCGAACGTCGATTGTTTCTATTTCTGTCAGACGTACGCGAGGATACCTAAACATGTGACACGCGACAATGCAAACCTGCTGATCCTATTCAAACAGGATAGTATTAACTTGAAATATGTTTACAACGATCATGTGAATATCGACATATCGTACGATGAATTCTGTACGTTATGCCGCGATTGTTGGCAGCGCGAGTACGGATTTTAGTGATAGATAAGGACAGTTCGCTTATCAATGGGTGATACAGAAAAGAATTTAACACGTTCGTGGTATCATAACGCGATTAGTCGAAATCGATACGTCAAGCAGGCAACATGGATAACATCAAAGATCACAAGAAAATAGCAAAACAGATTGCGAAAACGAGCGATTCGATTCGCAAAAAATATCGCGCTTTGAAAACTGGTAAAATAGCTGAAGATGTAGCGTTGGAAAGACATTTCAAACCCAACATCGAACCTCTGAAACAAATTGTTGAAACATCGAGGAATCTCAGCTGATTAAAAAAGAAGCCAATGTTGCAAAGAATATCGGTATTAAGAAAAAAAAACATGAAGACAGTGATGATGACGATGATAACACTACAACTAACAGGGATTGGACGGATGTTGGATGGTTGAAATTAACGCCGCCTAAAAAGCAACGTACAAAACAATTGAACGCCATGTTAGATTCATTCACTTACGAATCTACACCGAAAGAACTATCGAAAGAACTGCTGCTGTCGAAAGAATCATTTAAAGAACCACCGAAAATACCTTTGTACGAAACAAAAATGTTTTTGAGACAAAAAACGTCAGTGAACCATCACCGAAAACAACCATCAAATAAACTCTACAAACGCAAAGAGGAAGCCACGAGGTGGTTCATGGTCAGCTAGGACCGTTGAGACAAAAGTGTGGGCCTTCTTCTCGGTGACGACATAGATAAAGCGATCGATAATGTGTACGGTGTTTATTTTGACAAAAGTAGTACGATGCTCGGTGACAAAAAGTTTGACGTTGACAAAGATGACTCCATAATCATAGACAATGTGAGATACAATGTGAGGTACACCAGGATTATACGAATTGATCTTCAAGAGACTTTCCGATGAGGCTACATTCACCAAAGATGACAAACAAACGTATAAAAGTATACTATTAACAACGAATGCTCATAGACGTGGCCATAGCGTCTATAATCCCATCATGGGCAACAAGAGATATAAGTACATTAACATCATCGCTCCGCTCATATCTACATATAAGAAAAGCGGTAAAAAGGGTGCAGGTATTGGCAATATACCATCCGCCATGAAATTAAACGACAACAAAATCGATTACGCATTGGGATGATCTCAACGAGCTGGTGGATCGACTCCGATTACTCGACGCTTCGCATTGAGCTGGTAACAACGCTCACGACAACGAGATGCTGTTGATCATCGAAGAACTTTGCGAAGCCGGCATTATTATAAATTAATCGCGTATCGACGAAACGAGCCAGTCGATTAACGTCAGTGAGGAAAAAAACAATTTTAAATCGTATATCTTATTTACTATTAAATATTGTCGAAACATGAGATCCAATGGACGTGAAAAAAATGTTAGCTCCGAGAGGTGACGACTCGTTGAGGAATTACACGCTCCGGCAAGGAAAAATTTTCCGCAAAGACGTGTCATAATTTGGGGATACGACGATCTATGGCAGGCTGATATCGTCGAGATGCGTCCGTATTTGAGTTTCAACAGAAGTCATCATTACATACTCACCGTCATCGATGCGTTGAGCAAATACACCTGGACCGTACCGCTAAGAGCAAGGAAGCGAGACGACTAACTAAGATAATTCAAGAGAGTGGAAGATCCGAGAAACTTGCAAACGGATATGGGAAAGGAGTTTTACAACGCCGATGTGCAGAAACTCTTGAAAAAACACAACGTTAATCATTATTCCACGTATACGCTGCTGAAGGCATCGATCGTCGAGCGATTCAGTCGCACGCTTAAGAACGACATGTAGAAGATGTTTACGCTCAACGTCACTTACAAGTGGATCGACCGCATCTCGCGTATCAAATTACAACGCGCGCAAACATCGGCATGCGATCCGCTGACGTAACTCCCGCGATCGCCAAAAAACTTTTGGACACGGTGCGATAAAGATCGCAGGTCCAGCAAAATTCAAAGTAGACAATTCGATACGCGTGAGCAAGTACAAGACAGTTTTCGAAAAAGGTTGCACATCAAATTAGACCACCGAGGTGTTTAAGATCGTTAAAGTGTAGCATAAATCTAATCTAACCTATCTGCTTGAGGACTATCGCGGAAAAGTCACCGCTTTCTACGATCACGAATTGCATCGCGCGACTCATTCAGATGTATATCTCGTGGAGAAAGTACTGCGCAGGAAAGGAGACGAGATTTACTTCAAGTGGTTGGAATTCGATGGATCGCACAATTCTTGGATAAACAAAAGCAGTGTGATTCATTTTTTTATTTTTACAATTAAAAATAAATATACAATGTATAAATGTATACAATCTTATTATTCCTTTCCTTCAATTACATCTTCGTAAAGTATAAAAAAACTACACGTGTAAATATAAAAAATTATTAAACGTATAAAAAAATGTACAATATAGGTACAATACGTGTACAAAAAATATAATATAAAAAAAATGTATAAAAGTACAAGAAATACGTACATACATACGTACATACGTACGTACATACGTACGTACATACGTACGTACATACATACGTACATACATACATACATACATACATACATACATACATATATACATACATACATACGTATATACATCTATTATGCATATATGTACATATATACATACGTATATCCATACATATATGCATAATATATGCATATATGTAAATTACATATTGTCACACTCGCGGCGGTTTTACTTGCGTCACTCTCACGCAAGGAAAGGAAGAGACAGTTAGAAAAGAAATACACTTTATTAAACACTAAGCACAGGAGCGATAACAAGAGCTTTTCACAATTTAATAATAACTCGCGACACAGCTCAAACTCGCGCGCCGCACCGAATACTTTCTCACTCAAATAAGAAGGGAGAGTGTGCGTCACGGCAGGGCCCGACCACGAACCAGTCATGAAAACTCGTAATTATTTTGCAAAAAAATACCATCTCAGCCAGGAATCGAACCTGGATCTCCTGCTTACCGGACAGGCATCTTATCCCTTCGACTACCGAGGCATGAGATGATTTATCGCAAATAACGTGTTTAGAATAACACGTCAACAATACAATGATACACATATATATGTATATTACAATATACATATATACATGTATTCTCTCGAATCCCCACGACCGGTACTCCAAAGAGATGATGGTCTTATTCTCTTGATGGATGCAGGTCGGACTGCAGCGGCGACACCCTCCAACGCCATTGGCAAATACAAATAATTCTTCTGGAGCACGACAGGAGAGATTGCATCAAGCATGGCTCGAGCCCCCGAATAAGAAGGAAGGGTGTGCGTTACGGCAGGGCCCGACCACGAACCAGTCGTGAAAACTCGTAATTATTTTCGCGTAATTATTCGCGCGACGACTCTCTCGCCAAAACAACGCTTGACAACCGCTTGATAGCATCGGCAAGGAACGATCTTCAGGCTGGAAATGTATAAGAGTAGCGTCGAGCACCGCTCGATCGTAACACTTAAGAATTCTCGTCCATATAAATAGTGATGAAAACTTTTCAAAGAGTCAACTATTGCTAACAACTCTCTTCGAGTTACACAATAATTTCTTTCGGTTTTACTTAAAACCCTACTAAAATAAGCAATTACTCTCTCCTTTCCTTCTTGAATCTGGAATAAAACAGCATCAATGCCATGATTCGAGGCGTCAGTATCCAAAATGAATTTCCTTATCTCAACTGGAAAAGATAAGACGGGAAGAAATCAAACATCGCTTAAGCTTTACAAATGCCTCCTGACAATGTTTATCCCAAACAAACTTACACTATTTTTCCGTCAAGGAAAATAGGGATTTTGCAATTTGCGAAAATCCTCTAACAAATTTCCTATAATAGGAGCATAATCCTAGAAACTACGAACTTGTTTCTTATTCCACGGAACAGGCCATTCCTGTACGCTATCTTTTCAGAGTCAGTAGAGATTCCTTCTTCCGAAACTTCATGTCCTAAATATTTAACTTTTCTTCCAAACAGGGAACACTTCTTTGGATTTATTTTTAAATTTGCTGCTCTGAGACGAAGAAAAATTCCCCGTAAATTAGCCAACATCTCTTCAAAGGTTTTACTGAAAATTACATCATCTAAATAAACCAGATTTTGTTTAATATCTGATAAAGAACTCTTTTCATTAACCTCTCAAAAGTCACCGAGGCATTACAAAATCCAAATGGC
This sequence comes from Pogonomyrmex californicus, assembly GCA_024349325.1. Lineage (NCBI taxonomy): Eukaryota > Metazoa > Arthropoda > Insecta > Hymenoptera > Formicidae > Pogonomyrmex > Pogonomyrmex californicus. The sequence goes on from JAECZD010000045.1 coordinate 340,170, forward strand.
ATCACAGTAAATTGCCACAAACCGTTACCTATTGAGAGATAATGCTGTTTTTTCCTTATCTTCTGGATGAAGCTTCACCTGCAGTATCCACTTTTCAAATCCAACATGGAAAACCAAGAATTTCCTGACAATCGATCAAGAAGACCATCAATTCTTGGCAATGGATAACAATCCTTCTCAGTAATTGCATTGAGCTTTCTGTAATCCACACAGAACCTCAACGTCCCGTCCTTCTTCTTCACCATAACCGCAGGTGAAATCCAAGGACTGGGATTTTTCAATCACCCCTTGCTGTTTCTTCTCTTCCAGAGAATTTTTTCCACCTCATTTCGCATCTGTAAGGGAATACGAGAATCTAGGAATCTGCTTAATACTTGATTTTTCTACAGAAATTGAGTGATCTATTACAACGAACAATTTCCGAACAATTTCCCGTTACAATATTTTCCGAAAAGATATCTTAAAACTCCTTGAGAAATTCAGAAAAACTTTTCTTTTGCAAATCATTTAACCTTTCCGAATTCCTATTGAATAAATTCAATAAAAATTCAGGAATTTTCCTTTCTGGGAGAAAACAAAATACGAAAACAAAATAGGTTCCCATCTTTTCTAGAATCGTCATTACTAAAGAGCGAATTAAAGATCCTATCCTACTCTGCTCGACTTTAACAAGAAAATCTGCTTCCAAGATGCATTCATCTTTAATTTCTACTACATACATCGAAAATTCTAAGAAAAACTTCCCTAACTCGACTTTTACATTTGTTTTAAAATCAATGGGAACTTCTTGCCCAGTTGGATATCTCAATTTTCTATTTCCCTACTCAAAATTGTTGTCTTCCCGGCCTAACCAACCTTTTATTCAGAATCGAAATATCTGAGCTCATGTCAATTTTGAACGTCTAACCTTCCTTGAAAACAAAAATTTCCTGCTTTCCCACTTAAATTCCCGAAAGAAAAATTTCTTTCCCTAGCGGTATTACATTTCCGCGCCGAGTCCTGCGTTACACCGCTGCAAAGCTCAGCGAGCTCAAGTTTCCTTTCCCTGAATTAACTAATGAAAGGCACTCTGTTCGGAAGTGTCCCTTAGCTCCACATTGCCAGCATTCGTTGGCTTCTCTTTTAGGACCGGAAGTTTCCTTTTGTTTACTATTAAAATTACTAACTTTCCCGCGATTTTGCTTATAATCACATGCGAAAATTTCTTCTTTATTCAAAAAGTTCCGTTCGTGTCCGAACTCAAAACTAATTTTCCCCTTTCGATCTCTCTTCTAAAATTTAGGAAAACTATTTTCCTTAATAATTTTTACCGCTATGGCTTTTTCCACAGCGATCCTCAAAGATGTATGCCCTTCCATTTGAAGGGTCTGCTTAATAAAACCGTCTGCCAACGCGACAATAAATTGCGAGCACGCAATTTTATCCGCGCCAAGAGAGCCGGATAAGCTAAACGCTCCAGGTCCGAGCCAAGCGCAGCCAATTTCTCCCCAAATTTCTGCTTCCGATTTATAAACTGCATGTAATAATTTTGCGCCGAAAGTTTTTCTCCAAAACGTAACTCTAGTCTAGACATTAATTCGCTATATTGCGAATTTTCCAATTCCGTTCCCCCCTCTAAAACTGAACGCGCCTTCCCCCTCAAACAGAAAGCCCATACAACCACTTTCTCCGAATTTCCCTGATCTATTTGCCCGAGCAATCAATTCGAATTGAGATAAAAATTCCCGCAAAGGAACACTCATATATATCGGACTTTAATTTTAAATCGAGACCGAGACTTAAAATTGGATTTGACTGGCCTGGTACGGATGGTTCATGCTCTTCGGACTGCCGCACCGATCCTTCCTGCTCTTCCGTTCCGCGTCGCCGCTCCACTCGCTCCTCTCTAAGAAGGCGAAGCTTCTCAATGGTCATTCGGAGAACCATCTCCGAGCTTGGAGTCGTTTCCGGTTTCTCCGTACGCACTCAAGCTCTCTTTCTAGCCGAAACAACTCCCCGACAGTCTCCCCGACGTTCCTTTCTGTCCCTCCTCCGTCACTGTTTCCTTTTAATTCCGCTTGACGCTCCGCCAAGTTTTTCATATCCTAGACGAGCCCCGTGTCACACTCGCGGCGGGTCTACTCGCGTCACTCTCACGCAAGGAAAGGAAGAGACGGTTAGAAAAGAAACACACTTTATTAAACACTAAGCACAGGAGTGATAACAAGAGTTTTTCACAGTTTAATAATAATTCGCCGCGACACAGCTCAAACTCGCGCGCTGCGCCGACGACTCTCTCGCCAAAACAACGCTTGACAACCGTTTGATGACCGCGTCCACAAGGAACGATCTTTAGGCTGAAAATATATGAGAGTAGCATCGAGCGGAACACCGCTCGGTCGTAACAATATATAAAAATATAAAAAATATATGTACATTGTATATACATGTATATTATAACGAAATCCGCCAATATCTCCACGATAACGTTTCCGTCGAATCCGGTATGATGTATCGTTTGTCATCGTACGGACTCAGAACGATTTTCGACTCGGACACTGTTATATACTTGGTGTAACTTGGATCTTATACATGACACGACGAGTCATTTCGATCTTTTCATTCAAGCACCGCGTGTAATCGTCAAACGTTATTATTCGCGCTACGATGTTATTTTTTACACCTTTCGCCTTTTTGGTATCCTTTTTACTGTCAATCCTCACCGCGTACATCTTCGCTCTGAGTCCGACGAATTCCGTTATTATCGCACCATTATTTTCGTCCTTCATTAGGCCGGGTACTTTTTTATTCATGAGAGACATCCCATACGTGTTGTCCAGCGGATAATCGTATCGAATCTAGCAATAGCAATCTCGCGTTTCATCGTCTCGTACACGTCATCGCATTCGATGTGATATATGAGACTATTCGTGTCGGTGTATGATCTTACATTTGTCACCATACAGCGGTGACATGTACTCGTGATGAAATTCATACAAGCAGATTTTCGATATATCGAATATACACATACTCACATATAGTATATCGAATATACACATACCCACATAAATAGGTTTGTCGAATTTCACCTCGAGTTTATGCTCGAGTTCAACGGTGATTAAGTTTTCTGCAAAGACGCTGCGGCTGTGGAAATTTGGTTTCGCGATCATTGCCTCCGCACCATACCGTACATCCCATTTTGTTATCAATTTTACTTCCACGTGATTCCGAACATTTTCCATTGTTTTACCGAATAGCGCGTTGTTCATCAATTTGTACAAATTTTTCTCAAAATCGTTTTTCGCATTCTAAAATGTGTATTGAGTTCAATGTAATCGCGAGATTGTAGTATGCGATGTATCTTTGCAATACGAAGACCAGGACATACGAAGACCATGCATATATTGCTGCAGGTTGCGATAGTGGATGATGTACCGCTTCTTGTCATATAACGTCGCGAGAAGTTTATCCTGCCGCGTGCAGGATGGTTTATTCTCGTCGGACAAAAAGGTAGGTTAATGTGTCGATCGTGCAGATGATGCGGATACTCGAGATCAGCCTCGAGAATATAACTCGTAGGCGAATCCGGAGCGATCACGCTCGCGTCAAAGTTCGCGATGTCTTCAACCCATCGAAATTCGGCATAGGGCAGCGATTGACACATCGCCCATCCGTACAGATTGTTCACGTCATAGTACATCTTAACACGATGACGGTTTCGACGGGTCGTACGAACGCATGTACTTGTTATTGGCCTGCGCATATCTGCCGGAACATTGACTGAGGCCACCGCGTATATCGCGCTCGATAAACATAACCATATCGATATTGGTGAGCAACTCAAATTTTACGCGTATGTTACAGCATGGCGTCCTATGTGAAACCTGGCTATGTGTAGTAATGAACGGGATCAAGACTATAATTTTCGATAGAACTTTCGCGGAAATTTTCAAAAACGTCGACCAACAAGACATCGGTTTTTAAATACAGATCGCTGTACTCGTCTTTCAATAGACAATCGCTGCCAGACGTTTGCGGCGCATAATCGTTCTCCGATACCGTATCATCGGTCAATGAGCTATAGAATGATTCGCGCGGTAGTAGGCGCATGTCCTGCAGCTTATCTGCGCGATCCACGTATTCGTAGGGAAAGACCTTTACGCGTCAACAAATCAAAATCTTCGTTCGATAACATGGAAAATTCGGAACGTAAAATTTTCAATTTTTCTTTCGTTAGAAAAAATGCCAATTTATCAAGGCTGGTATTTAAAAATTTGTACGAATCGATGAACCGCGGTTGTACGCAATTTCGTGAATTTAATTTCTCGGCGTTAATTTATCTTTAACGTGTTTTGTAAACAAAATGTATTTTTCTTTTGTCGGCAGCATGTCGATCCTGCCTCCGAATGCCCTAGCTATTTCTATGATGACAAAGTGCGCGTCATAACCGGATAAGTTGTGAAATACTATGGGAATGCAATATGAATCTTTATAATTTAGATTACAATTTGAATGCGCGAGACCACGGTAACGATCGGTAAGGTGGTAAAGTGATCGCGTACCCGCGTGTCGTCGGACGCAAATGGTTTTTCACAAATGTGACAACGCGTTGCGCTACGATATGCCTCCCATTGTTCTCTCGACAACGTTTCCATAGGGACATTGCAGATAACAAAATTTTTACTCGATGCGAGTTGCTGAACGAACCATGTAACGCAGTCTTCGCCGCGACGAAATCGATACGCTGATAACGCGTCGTCGTACGAGCATCGCACGTAGTATCTGATGCTAAATACCTCGTGCTGCTGATAGGTGTACGATGCGTCTTTCTTCTCTGCCGGTTTCGTTCGCCGTAGTGCGCACTCCAAGTCCGCGTATATGACGAAAGAAAGTCGTTCCTTATTTGTGTGGTTCTTGAATGCGAGTCATTTGTCGTCCTCGCTCGGCAGTCGGATGGCGCAATCGTTCACAATCCATCGTATGCGATTGCAATTTCTCGGATGAATTAAAATAATGTAGACATATGGAAAAAAAGGAAAACATGACTTTTTAATATTTAATAAACATTTATAAAAATATTATACAATTTTTTTTGTTAGAATGTGTATACATATCGGTCGCAAAAGTATTTCTTGTGTCCTTTTTTGTTTATTTGCGAGCTCACAAGGCAGATTTTTGATGTACGTTTTGATGAAGTGTTACGGGTTTTGATGAAGTATTTCGCGTTGTCGTCGCGCGGATCCTGCACATACAATAGATTTGCATGTTTCTCCATCTTCTTATCTGTCAACCGTATCGGGAGTATCTCCTTTTCCCCCTCGAAGTAGACGATGATTGAGATGTCATTGAGATGTTCGAACTTTTTAATTTGATTCAACGTCATCAGAAACATAATGTCTTGGAGATTTAACACTGTCATAGAATACGGGTACGACAATTCCCGATCCATATGCTTTTCGGTCGCATGCAAGACGCGACCATCGACCACGCGAAACACGCATTATCCTTGGATCATACGCCGCTCGCTTTAACATAATTTCCCGCGGTAATTCGATGTAACATCCCGTAGAGGATTATATTTGTTTATGTTTACTGTAAGATTGAGAATTCGCGACAGCGTCCATCCATTGTCACGTTCTTGAAACTCTTCGAGCGACACAAACGTGGGTTCGATGACGTGCCGCTCGTACCACTCGTCCAAATTTGATACTCGAAAAACCTACTGTGATCCCGCGCGCCCAATGACCTATTATATATCATCTGCAGTTTTCTTTGTCCCTCTGTCTAAACCGAAGCATCGTCATACGTTTGCAAGTCGAGTCGCAATTTGTTTATCTATTTGTTTATAGCAGCCGAATTATCAGCGCTTCTCTTAACATGCCACAACACATACAGTCGTCAATGCTACTTCTTTGTCTAAATCGGAGCGTCGTCGTCGTCGTCATCGTCGTCATCGTTGTCGGTCTTCCGAATTGCAATTTGTTTATAGCAGCTGGAATATCGACTCTTTTCTCTTAATACGTCGCGACATCGATTTCCACGAAAAGCCATCTTATCGCGTCTTTTCCTGGAAAAAAATTTAAACACGTCATCGCGCTTTTTTGCGAACATGTCGCTACATGTCTGATCATAACAATGAAATTCTTAGAAATAGGGGGGAGGAGATAACGGTTTGCAATTTCTTTGTCCCTTTGTCTAAACCGGAGCATGGTCTTCGAAATTTGTTTATAGCAGCCAAAATATCGGTGCTTTTCTCTTAACACGTCGCGACACGTCGATTTCCACGAAAAGCACAAATCTTATCACGGCTTTTTTCCTGGAAAAAATTTAAACACGCGATTCTTTTTAGCAAACATGTCGCTACATGTTTGATCATAATAAAATTCCTAGAAAAAGAGGGAGAGGGAGGAGGAGGGAGAGGGATTAACGGTTTGCTATGTCAAAATTTACGCGGATCAGTCCTCCATCGAACAATCTGCATGAAAAGTACTCCACTCCTCCATCATTCGTTTTTACAAACAATCAACACGCAATGTACTTCGCCAAAGGAAGCAGCGCATTGTACGATGGTGAAACAAAGAAGAAACGTAACGCGTAAGTTTCAACTGCATTTTATTTCTTTCTCTTTTTTTCCAATATTGTGCAATATTATATATTTAATTTCCACAGCATTTCGGAGCATCGCGCGGTGCGTCTATTGAATAGATGTTACACTCTGACGGCCACGGGCTACAAATTTTTAGAAATTGGAATCAACGTTGGTCCACCGAGGAGCTCGCTCTGGGAGATCATCGGGGACAGGAATTGATACTGTCTCTCGAAACGTGGAAGGGACTCTACGAGCAGCGATGGAATATCTATAAATTGCTGTGAAACGATTACAAAGACAATTTTATAAGCGGACCGTTAACCGTCAGAGTTTGCCTGATGAACGATGTTACACTCGTACATCTTGAATCTTTGAACATACGCATAACGATGCTTGAATCTACGTTACGTCGAATGTTTAATCTGAACGAATGTATCGATCGACTCGTCAGATTCGTCAATATGATCGATGTCAAGTATATGCGATTCTCCAACATCGTGTCTGTTTAACAGATCCCGAGGAAGTACAAATACGATACGCGATTGCGATATCTTCAATAGACGTCAACTCGTCGATTGCGAGCTGTTAGCTTTAGTTTTTAGTGTGTAAGAAAAAAATGTGAATAAAAAAAATTTCACACTTAAATGAAAAATGTGTTCAATTTGTTAAAAAAATAAAGATATATAATATGCAAAAAACATGTATTTCTTTCATTCCTTTCCTCTCGCCATAAAAATAATTAGTCGAAAAAAAATAGTCATAAGATTCGTAATAAGAGAGAGCCGCAACGGGAGAGATAGTAGGTATACGAAAGAGAGATAATAGATATACAATAGAGACAGCACAACGAAAAGAGAAGATGAGAATATGGCGGGCGAGGCGGGGTGGCGGCGGCGGCGGTGGCAGCGGCAGCGGCGGACCCAATCCCCTCCCTCCCTCTGACATCATATCCACGCGCCCTGTCCACGCGCAATTTCTTTATATCATCTTCACCACCTGTTTATCTATTTGTTTACCTATTTGTGTACCTATTTGTGTACCTATTTGTTTATCTATTTGTTTATATCACCTTCTCCTTTATAGCTACTATCTTATCTACCCCTCCCTCCCTCGTGACGTCATGTCCTTTGAGTCGCAATTTTTTTTATATCAAAATTTGTTTATCTATTTGTTTTTATAACTATCGGAGCATATTATCCCACCCGCGGCTTATTTCAAAGAACCTCCCCCTCTCCCGACGTTATGTCCTTCGAGTCACAATTTTTTATCTATTTGTTTATCTACTTGTTTATCTATTTGTTTATATCATCTTTACCGAATTCTACTATCTTTCTCCCCCCTCCTCCCCCGCGACTCAGTTCGAAGGACCGCCGCCCTTGACTTCCTCTTCCCGTCTATCCCGCGCCTGTCCACCCCCGCACACCCGCACCCCCCTACGGAACTCATGAGTTAGAACCGGTGTAGTATACTTACTAAATTCTCCTATTAAAAAGAAAAACATAGATTATCAGTAACGTACCTAATATAAATAAAATTATGTAACATTGTTGCCCGTAATCACATAAAAATTTTTCTAATTTATAAAGATATGTATGAACAACAAACATATGTACGATTTTACACAACACAACACACACACACACACACACACACACACACACACACACACACACACACACACACAGTTATAGAAAATTTAATAAATTTAATAGTTCAATATTTAATAATATACTATAAATAAGCTAAGAGAAGGAATGATGCTGAAATAATTTGAAATACAACATGTAGCTCAAAATAAAATATTTTATTTGGCAGAAATATTCAAGAATATCAACATTTGTTGCAAGGGTAAGGAAAACTGCCAAAAACCTTACCAATATTCATTAAAAAAAATACATTTTTAGATAAATTTAAAATAAACATTATAATAAGAATTTATAATAAATAATATAATAAACATTATATAAATTTTTTATTAATATTTAAATTATGCTGAAATTATAACTATAAAAACAAAATTATAACTTATTACAATAAATTAATTCACATATTTAATAATAAATTTAAAAAATACTTTAATAATTAAAGGCGACGATAAATAGTGGGGACGAGATGCAAAACCGGTTAAGATTCTCGTGAACTATATTTTATAGAAAGCACAAAAAACAAACAAAATAAAGTGATCATGTGTATTGGTCGTATGTGGACACGCGTGTCTTATATGCGGTAAGAGAAATAATCAATGTGATACACTCGAAGAAATCAGCTATGTGTGTATGTATATATATAGCGGCCCGCGCGGCGATCACTACGTAGATAATCGAAGCAGCGCATGTCATGCAAGAGAGCGCTGATTGGTGCGATCTGTAGCGGATTTATTGCTCTGCCAGTAAGGCTATGCTGGCACTGCCTTGCCGATGAAGACAGGCTCGAGTCCGTGAGAGGTCTGATAGACAGGAGTAGGCAGAATAACTAAGTCACGCCACGATTTTGTTATCCGACCGTCGCCAGCAACGTCTCGCGAAGTTCTGACTCGGTCACGTTTATTCTTGAGCACACAATCGTTAAATCTAGAACGTATCAAAGTCGCAATGTTAACTGAACAAAGACGCGATATTTACAACGCTTAAAAACTAATAACACAGAACAAAGAGATCGAAGACGTACAATGCCAGCAGGGGCACCGCGAACACGAGAACAGCGCGTGACAATGTTATTTTCACGTAACGTACAATGCCAGCAAGGGCACCGCGGACACGGAGGAACGTTCGAGAACTAAATACTAAAGACGAGAAAACGCAAAGAATGAAGAAAAGAAAGAACGCACTAAAATATATGTCGCTCGCAAAAGAAAGGCGGAGCGCCTGAAACGCACGCAAGAAGCTCGCGAAACGCTCGGAAAACGCGGACTAGAACGAGATGCGACACGGACGGAAAACAAGACGGCACACGAGTGCTAGCAAAACGGAACGCGGGCGCGGGTAAAACGGAGCGCACGCGGAAATTGATGACGGCACAATTGTAAGCGCGAATAAAACGACGGAACTAGGCGATGCGGGTAAACGCAGGACGCGGATGTGATGCCTGCGAAAACACGAGTAAAGACGTCACTCGCGAGCGAGAGAGAAACACTCGGTTGATCGCTCACGGTTGAGCGCGAGAGCGACGGAACACAACGAGCAAGAGAGAGAGACACTTCTCACGCGTGAAAGAGAGCGAGATAAGACATGATCATGCGCGAGCGAGAAAGAGAGAGCACGAGTGCACTCGCGCGCAAGCGAGAAAGGTGGAGGCGCACGCAGAGTGAGAGAGACGGCGAGCACTCAGCGCAACAGGTGCGCCGCACGTGGTCGCACAGAGCCGGCGAGACAGAACTTTTGACACTCCACAGTCTTCGTCGCGTACACGACACTTTACACTGCACAGTTGCTGTCACGTACCGATCACGACACAGTAACGCATTGACACTGAAGAAGCCGGAGTCTCTCTCTTTCTTCTCTCCACCAGACGTATGGCTGCTGCGTGTCCGTTGATTGACACATAATGGCCGTTCGACACAATGCGCGTGGTAATGGCCGACGGGGAAGAAAGCGGAAGTCACCACACTAGTCATGGCACCAACGTCTGCTTCCTCGGTGGACGGTGGCGCTCGGTGGCGAGCGCGCGAGGCAGCGGAGCAGCGACCGGGGGCAAGGGCGCCACAGATCTAACAATAATTAATATTTTCAAAAATAAAAATACAATTACAGTTATTTTTAATAATATTAATATCTTTAACATTTGTTGTAGCCAGATCTACAACTAATAATAAAAGTAGTCCGCATGGCAACAAAATTAGGCCGCATGAATCTCGAAAAGTCTTTCGAAAGACGACACAAATATGTAACCGACGAAATTGCGACCAGTCTTTTCGAAAGACCGCAGAAATGCATCGCGCGAGAACATTGCGAACAATTGCGAAAAGTCTATCAGCAAATTCCTCAATTTGCTGATCGAACCAGGCGTGATATTGATCAATCAATATCACGCGACCAATCGACGCAACCGATCGGAATGCTGATCGGGCATCGATCAGACTATATAACCGGTTACACAAGGCGGAGTTGCCAGAGTCAAGAATAACGTGTCGTTCGGAATCATTATTATAATTATCGCGCAAGATATTACAAAAGCGCGGCGAAGTTCACGCGAGCCATATTATCAGCATCTCAGGTGACATACTCGGTCGTCGGCCGCCAGAGTAACGCGATACGCGCCGAGCCGCCTGCCGACGTTTAACCGTGTGTAATGTAATAAAATAAGAAATACTAAACTCAAGAATTTGTGCATTTATTAAATAAACCAATTAAAATAAAGAAAGTGTGTTAGTGAATTCAAGAAGATTTCCTTACATTCTTTTAATCCTGCTCGGAGTCCCAACTCCTTAGGCTTAACGAACCCGACTATCCCTAATATTATCGTTGTAGCCCATACGGGGTACAACACATTAGTTAAATAATTTATAATTACTACATAATATAATTTAACATAACAATTTATAATTTTAAATATTAATAATTAAAATATAAATAAAAAAATAATAAAATTTGCAAAACAAAATTATCAAACAAAACGTATTTAAAAGTATCATGTCTCTTACAGATAGGATATCCCTTACAGACATGATGTCTCTTACAAACATGGTATCTCTTACAGACATGGTGTCTCTTACAAATATGGTGTCTTTACAGATATGATGTCTCTTACAGACATTATGACATATTACTAGATGAAGGAGGACCAGCAATATCTTTATCTGCATATAATGTTAGACTACTTTTTTTTTGTCGGGAGAAGTAGCATACAATTGATCAGACGACATTAAAGATAAATGTTTTTTATTAATCTTCATGTTCAAAATAGATTCCCCTCTTATGATTCCTCCTCAAAGCTGATTTAAGTACGCAAATATCATTAACAGTACTTGAAGAAAGTGAGCTTCGTTTCTTTGTTTTTATATCTGTTAAAAGTGAAAAAATTCTTTCAGAATCAGTATTTGAATTTGAAAGGGATCTGATGGCATTCAAAAGCAATGTTAAGTTGGGATATTTAATCACATTGATCTGACATTGCAAAATCTGCTTCCACATTTCATTGAAATTTAATTTTGACAAATTTAATTTTTCTGTATCACTAAAATTTAAATACAATGTCGACCATTCTTTTTTTAAATTATCTTCATCAAAATCATCAACGATTTTGATGATAAAAGAAATATCTTTGAATGATGTCTGTCAACATCAAATAAAGCTATTTGTGATTGAAATATTTTCAATTTAGATAAAACTCTGTCTGCAATTGGTAATCTTTTACGAATTTTCTCAGCAGCAGTAATTAAAAATTCTAAACAATTGTTTTGAATATTTGTAATTGCATCAATATTTTCTTCACTTATTTCATTTAGATATTCCTCGCATTCGGATTCTAAATTAATGTCTTCAAGAGATTTATGATTCTTACTTTCGGAAAAGTTTATCGTAAATAAATCTTTTAAAAGATCTAGTTTTAAAAAATGTTGAGAAATTTGGAATAGAAAATTCATAGATTTTGGATGCAATAAGTGTATTCTTGTTTCCACTGCTTGAAAAAATGCATTAAATGTATTAAAAGTAGCTATATAAGGCCGGTTCTAACTCGTGAGCTCCGAGGGGAGTAAAGGGGCAGAGGGGTTCTGTGACGCGGGGCACTCCATAAGCGATGGATGCGGGATCCGCGGGGCAAGGGAGGTGGAATTATGGCGCGAGGTCCGCGAAGCGAGGGGTCACACGATGCAGGATCCGCCGCCGCCGCTGCCGCCGCTGTCATCATGTTCTCTCTCTTATCATTGTTTCTTCTCTCTTCCTTCCTCTTTTTTTAAGTTCTCTCTCTTTCCACCAAGGTATCTCGTTTTGTCTTGATATCTTTTGTAATTTTAATTTTTTAAATTAATTATTTTATTTAAAATTAATTATTTTTTTAAAGGAGATTTTTTTTAATATTACTTAGTAATTTATTATTATTATTATGAGTGATATTATTATTCGCGACAAGATGCGTCGGCACGCGACTCGTTATCGCAACGCAACCTGAAACCGTTGAATTGAAAGGAAGAATGGAGAATAAACCGAGTAATATTTATCATAATGTACATTTATTGGTCATGTAATGCATAGTGTACAATATTATCTATTGCATACGCTAATTCACAATCCATAATCAAAGTTTTGTTCTTAATTTTATGGTTGATATTATTTATTTTTTTATCTACTTTATATATCATTTGATACACTCCGAAATTAGATATCACATGCGAAAATATTCCACATAGGTCGACAGTATGAAATATATATCTTTAAAACGGTAAGATCATTTTATCGGACACGTGTTAAAAATTACAAACTTGCAATTTTACGTAGGTCAATGAAATATATTTTATTAAACATAAATAACGAAACATAACGAAATATAAAAAAATATTAATTTAAGAATGTAATATGATGGAATACAACATATACAATATGTTAGAAAATAAATTCTAAAATACTGAAATTTTAAAATATAACATATAAAATATAAAATGTAAAAAATATTATAAAATATTATTTAGTAACTTAAATTTAATTTTCTTCGTCTTGTAATATATCTATGTCATCTAACCAATAATATTTTTCATTATTAATTATAAACTCTTTAATACATTCGCGACAATCTGAAGCTATATATTATATTCCATTAAAAGTTTATGACAAATAAAACATTTTCTTTTTATTTCATAATTTTCTGGCACTACTTTACATAATGTATCTCAGTTTGTTATTGCTACTCGAACACGTTAAAGTCTTGCACTTCTGCATGAAAGCAGTCTTCGCATATCCTTCGAAAAGGAGCGTCATCTTCTTTGTAGATGACACTGGCAGAGTTTATAGCTTTTACGCATGTTCCCAGCAGAAATGGCTCGTAAGTTTCCGGATACTCCTTCGGGATGACTCCGTCTACTGCTTTCACGCTTTCTTGGCTCGTTGGCGGTTTCATCTTTTGATTTTATTTCACAATTAATATTATATTTTATTTAACTCACTTAAATTTTTTTCTTTTATAATATTTACCTTATAAGTTACTCGCACGCACTTAGTATTCAGTTAGAACTTGCACTTAATACTTAATGAATCGAGTCTGAACGTCTACTGACGGTTAAGGATTACACTCTTTCGTCTTGCCGCTGATACATGATACGCTTTGCATCTTTCTTATCTTTTAGAAATACGGGTTGACATCGCGAAATTTATGTTAATGTCTTCTTTTTTCACTGACTATAACAAATAAAAACAAAGAAGTAATTTAAAATTTTAAAAATTATTGTAAATTTAAAATAAATATTCATACGTACCTTTATAATTTATATGTAGCATTTATGTGCTCTATAGTTTTAATTTACACATATAGAACACATATCACACAACATTATTTGATATAGCGGAGTTCTACACAAAATAGTCCTTCCATTGTGCCAAAAGAGTCAATTTCGTGTATACGAAGAACATTAATGTGCGAATACAAGTCTCTAATTCTCACAAAACATTCTGTACAAAATCTCGAACTAGAATTTCCTGCTGAACAGTAAAATGTAACGCGGCACATTCTTCTTAGTTCATTTACTGCATTAATTTCACGTTGATTCAAGAGTTTATGTTTGAAACTCATATTAAAGTCAGTATCATCACTGTCATAATCAGAGTCTTCGAGCACTTCTTTATCAATATTCATTGCATCATCGTCGTCATCACTATCATCATCATCAATATCATCAACAACATTATCATCATCACCGTTATTTTCATCTTCAATGTCCATAACTTCATCCTCAATATTATCTTCATCTACCAAATCAATCACTTCAATTTCTTCTTGATTTGCTACTATCTTCTTCATTCACTAAATCTATCACTTCGATTTCGTTTTGATTATTTGCCATTACTTCTTCATCGTTAATTAATATAACATTATTATTAGCCATAATATCTTTAATTTCTAACAGTAGATTCAGAAGTCTCGTTCTCTCTTTCGTTTATATAAATTCAAGATACCCAAATTCAAGATACCGCTCTTGTTTTGATGTACTCCTGTAGGTAAGGTAGTACGCATAAAAATATCTCTAAAATATGGAATGCGCATACGCGTTGCCAATTGTTGTAGTTGTATGTTGGTAGTTATACCTTTAGGAATTTTTAACGTTTCTTTGACATTCTTTTTTTCTTGAAGAGGCACCTCGTTCACGCTTGTATGGAGCGAGATAAAGTCCATGACTTTTCATAGCACGATTATGATGTTTCAATTCTTCTAGTTGACGTTGCGCAGCTTTGTTATCGTTCATTGCCTTGGCGACTCCCGCCGCTCCACCAACCAATGAACCGAGAACTCCCAACAATAGCAGGATAGGTAGGATACCACCGCGTTTCGCTACTGGAAGTATTCTTTTATTCATTGCTTTCTTCATCGGCTTCTTCTTCATTTTCAAACCCATGCCGATTTTTGTCTTGGCATTCATGGCCGCGCAGACAGCTGCGGCGGCAGCTCTTTCACCCAGAGTCGAATCTCTCGCGGTGATACGTTTTCGCGCTTTTGCGGCGAGTATATTGTCGGCTATGTGTCGTTTAGCGAGATCGTTGCTTTGTGAGTAAACTATATCGTGTTCGCGGCACGCAGCATCCAATATATTAATTCCTCGATCGCCTCTAGCCGTTTTTTTAAATGCGTTCCAGAACCGCAAAATTGATATCCGGGGATATGCATTTCGAAAGGAAGCACATTTATCGCTCGATTTAACAGACCTCTGCCTCTCGCTGATATTCGTCATAATTCTTTATCAACGGTGTCGGACCGTCGTGTGTGTGCGTTGCCACAGTTGATTATAATGTTCGACGCAGCGACGATAGGTTCGAACCTCCAAATCCGTCTTTATATGCTCGGGCAGCTTGTCCCATAAGAGATCTATGCAGTTTTGAAATTCTCATAATAAAACAACTTCCGGTATATATTGTAACTGTTCGGATGTTATATTGTAAATATCGCAGCTATCTGACACGATAAGAAACATTTTGATTATTGAGCGGTTTCGCTCCGTACTCCTCTATAAATAGATCCGCTTTTTCTACACCGTTTTCAGTTATTGTCGTTGTAGGGAGACAAAATGCAATTCGTGCGACAATCACAGACGATCAGAGTGATTAATTTAGACGACAAAGTACAATTTGAAAGGAAAACACGCAAACATGGAAACATGCTTCCTATTTCTATACGTGGTATCATATGTGGACCGTCAAATTGTGGCAAAACAAACGTATTGATAAGTTTGCTGGAGAGTCCACACGGTGTGCGCTTTGAAAACGTGCACATATATTCTAAATCGCTGCAACAACCGAAATATCGATACTTGGAAAATTTATTAACATCGATAGAAGAAATTGATTATTTTACATTCTCCAATAATAGCGACGTCATTCCATCGAGCGAAGCGCTTCCGAATTCTATCTTTATCTTTGATGACGTGGGACAAGCAAGATACAGTAAGAGAGTACTTTGCAATCACGGACTGTCACGCTGACGTCGATTGCTTCTATCTCTGTCAGACGTATGCAAAGATACCCAAGCATCTTATACGCGACAACGCAAATCTGTTGATTCTATTTAAACAAGATGATACCAATCTAAAACATGTATACAACAATCACGTAAACACTGACATATCCTACGAGGATTTCTGTGAATTGTGTCGCAATTGTTGACAACAAAAATATGGTTTCGTAATGATAGACAAAGACAGCACGCTTGCTAATGGACGATACAGAAAAGAATTTAACGATTTTGCGATATTAGTAATGTTAGTTATTATTGATACGTCGACTAGACAACGTTTACGAACATGGATAATAACGAGGAGATTAGAGATCGCGAGAAGATAGTAAAACAGATTGCGAAAACGAGCGATTCAATTCGCAAGAAATATCGCGCCTTAAAAAGGTAAGATGGAAAAGGATATTGCTTTGGAAAGACAGTTCAAACCGATTGTTGAACCTTTGATTCAAATTGTTGAAAATACCGGCGGTGAAGAACCTAACTATAAGATGGAGTCTAACGTGACAAGGGAGACAAAACGAAAACGGTCGCAAAATTTAGATAATTCACTGATAACTTCTACTCCACGAAAACGATCAAACGCTTTATTGGACGTATCAGTGATGATCTCTGTTCCGATAATGTCACACATGCAACACCATATGAACAGCCTTCAAACAATATTTTACCTGTCGAAGATGTTTTCGAAACTACTAACGAGTCACTGGTGATGTCTGTTCGACGTCAGTTACAAACCTCGGAAGGTCTAGAAACGTTGCAAAATCATTTCGGTCCACTAGGACAAAAGTACATGGGAGCTGTTTTAACCCGGAAACAAGAATATAGATAACGTTTATGGTGTTTATTTCACAAACGATGGATTGATGCTTGGTGATAAGCGTTTCGATGTAAGCAAAGATGACAATATATTTATAAACGAAATAAGATATTTGGGAACGGAAGATCTTTACGAGTTAATTTTTAAAAAAGTACCTGACGATGAATTGTACACTGAAGAAAATAAACAGAAATACAAAGATATTTTGCTACTGACAAACGTGCATAGACGTAATCATAATATGCTTAATCCAGTTATGGGTAATAAAGGATACAAATACAAGTATGTAATCGCACCCCTTCTACCCCATAAAGTCGGAAGAGGTATACCATGTGTCATGACATTAAACGATAATGCCATCGATTACATACATTGGGATGATCCAAATGAACTTGTAGATCGTTTCCGATTACTCGAGGCTTCGCGCCAAGTTGGACACAACGCTCACGACAACGAGATACAGTTAATTATCGAGGAACTTGTTGAAGCTTGTTGATCTCATTATAAATTGAACCGTGTGTCAAGGAAATGAGTCATTTAACAAGTGCGGAAGAAGCGGAGCGGAATCATACTACCAATGGAGTGGATTAGTCAGAAATTACGTGCGCGATAACGCTCTTTGCGTGGTCGCAGCCGACTTTGATGCAAAGTCACGCAAAATTCGACGTGTAGCGTAGATGATGGCGACGTTGTAAACAAACAGTACGTGGAACATAGTGTACAAATTTTGAAGGATCGACAGAACAAAATCGAGAAGAAATTGATTGCGTTCCAAAAGGACGTGCAGATTATTTTAAACGAGTTTCGACAAATGATGATTACTCATCGCACCGAGAGTACGTAGATAAGAATATACACCAAATTTTGTGTTATTTGCGTGTCGTGATGTTCGAGAAGAAGAAAAATTCTGAGAAGCAGTACTAGTGGAGAACTGCACGCTCCAGCGAGAAGAAATTTTCCACGAAGACGTGTCATAGTACGCGGGTACGATGACCTACGGCAGGCAGATGTAGTCGAAATGCGACCTTATACGCAATTCAACAAAGGTTACCACTATATCCTCATTATTATCGATGTACTGAGCAAGCACGCATGGGCCGTACCGCTCAAGACCAAGAGTGGAGACGAAGTTGCAAGAGCGATCGAAAACGATCTAATTTGAGACGATGGAAGATGTCCGAAAAATTTGCAAACCGACAGAGGAAAGGAATTTTATAATGCAAATGTACAAA
The DNA here is from genome assembly GCA_024349325.1 of Pogonomyrmex californicus. Classification (NCBI taxonomy): domain Eukaryota; kingdom Metazoa; phylum Arthropoda; class Insecta; order Hymenoptera; family Formicidae; genus Pogonomyrmex; species Pogonomyrmex californicus. Next base: position 358,438 of record JAECZD010000045.1, read on the forward strand.
AAGTCATAAAGAGACACAATATTAATCACTATTCGACATATTCTGTAATGAAAGCATCAATCGTCGAACGGTTCAATCGCACGTTGAAAAATGACATGTAGAAGATGTTTATTCATAATGGCAATTATAGATAGCTCGACTTGTTACCACGTCTCGTCTCGGCGTATAATACGCGAAAGCATCGAACTATCGGTATGCGACCTATCGATGTTACCCCCGCAATCGCAGACAAATTCTTGACCACAGTGTATAATCACATAAAAATTGCTGCACCCGCACGATTCAAAGTAAGCGATTCGGTACGTGTGAGTAAATTCAAGACAATATTTGAAAAAGGTTATACATCAAATTGGACCACGGAGGTGTTTAAGATCATCAAAGTTCAGAAAACTAATCCCGTGACGTATCTATTGCAAGATTCATGTGGAAAATTAATCGCTGGAGGGTTCTACGAATACGAATTGCATCGCGTTGTAAACCCCGACGTGTATCTCGTTGAAAAAGTATTAGTCAAAAGGGGGAACGAGGTTTATGTTAAATGGTTGGGATTTGATAATTCGCATAATTTATGGATACACAAAAGTAACGTGTTGTAAAATAAATTTAATACAAGTTTCTTTATATAATACATGTATTACAATTTATTATAGAAGTAAATGAATTTTTATTTACAATATATAATTATATATTATACAATGTTACGTCCGGGGGACTCCACGAATTCTTCTCTTTCGGAAAAAGACAACGGCTGCTAATCTGAAAATGAAGCGCTTCGAACGATCTAAAGAAACCCTAAATAAATAAACAAAATTCCTTCTCGTGATACTCACTATCAAAAAACATAATTCTTGCGATAGACCGCTTTGTCGGTACCGACAAGTTTATGACATACCAATAAAATTAAAAAATATTAACAAAAGCAAATTCCTAACGAATAAGAAACGCGTCGGATCATTCGAGGGTGACACTCCTCAAATTGGTGGGGAAACTAAGGGAAACACCAATCAAGAAGAAACGATTAGCGGCCGTTAGCGGCCACACCAATGAATGATTGAGGGTGTGGATTGGCAAGAAAATTTTTATTAACTAATTCCATCATTCGCTAGGAAATCTGGAAATATAAAAACAACCACAATTCACAGAACACCGCTCCCTTCCTTCCTCTATACTCACAATTTTTCTAAACTATCATTCGACAAGCCAACGCGGAAATCCATCACGCCCTCAGATATTCCCACCCCTTCGGAACCCTTTAAAAACCGTGACTTGCTCCGTGATCGCTCTCTTCTCTTCTCTTCCTGCTTCTCATCGCTCCACGCCTTCATGGATGGGACCATCCGAAGTTGTCGAAAAATCTTTTTATCAGTTAGAATCTGTGCGCGATTCTTACATTTTTCGTGTGATTCGATCCAGCCTAACCATTACACTTCTCGTCCAGCGGCCGCTACAATAAAAGTAAGTCCATCATTATCACTTTTTCTCGCGGTAGACTGGCTGTTTGGTTCGCGACCTCTACATATTTGTTTCATTAAAACACTCCAACATTCCAAATTGGCAAGCCGCCGATTAACTCGGTGAAGCTGCCTTCCCCAATTTCTTCACACTCCGACTTGGCAAGCCGCCGATTAACTCGGTGAAGCTGCCTCCCCCGATTCCACAACATTCCAACCTGGCAAGCCGCTTCGGTGAAGCTGCCTTATCACGATTTCTCAATTTCCTTTTTTTTACCACTCTCGCCTCACATTCTCTTTCATCTGACTCTCTTTTACATAGTGAACCAAACGAACGCCATCCCGAATAGACGAACGAAACGGGAAATTGCGACACCGTCGGGAGAAGTCTAATAAGCGGATTCGTCGCGAAACCGGCCACGCGGAAGAACTCGCGGAGCGTGGAATGAGCAGTTGATAGGCGTAGAACCGAGACTAGCTAACATCACCTTGCAACAATACGCCATCGCCCTCCGCTCCGCGGCGGATTTTGAAAGACAATGTACTCCAGAAAACTTCGACGTGAAGAAGTTCTTCAATCTCGTCCGCCAATTTCCCCGCTCTCCCACCCATCCACCTCCTGGCACCTTCTTCATTAAAAGAAGATTCAAACCCGACAGCCAGTTTTGGGATCAGATCTCAAAATACCAAATTACCGATACCATTCCCATGTATATTTCCCGTGATCCTCTCTCCTACCTCGTCTCAGTCAAGGCTTTCCGCAGCGTTCACCCTGATCCCCCGCCACACCTGCAACCCGATCCCATCGACATTCTCGCGATCACCAATTTTTTACCCCCAATTAGAACAATTGGATATATAAAATCCAGATTTTCTTTTGTTTGTTGTTATTTATTATTATTCAAAATTTATGTATAAAAAACTTTTTTTTTCCTTTTTTGTAACCAGTATTTCAACCCTTCAATGTACACAAAGAAATTTCCGAATAACATTGTAATCCATTTTTTTAATTATTATTAAATCAGTTAATTCGAATTCCGTCTCAATTTCTTTACCCTAAAACTTGACCCCGAACCATTCACGGCTCCCTGAGGATCGCACGAGGTCCATCCCTGGTAAAAGAGATTCGGTTCTCTGACCAAAAAACGGACCACCGATAGTGCGGGCGCAGGCAAGGGTAATAACGTCACCGACGCTGACCCGATTCCTGCCCCCTTAACGTGCGTTCGACTCGCGGATCGACCTCACGATGTCGTTCCGTGAAAACAGAAGAGGTTCCGTGCATCCACCCGAGTTCTCCTTCTCCTGACGAAAGGTATTATCTTTCCTCCAGAACCACGGACGTAACACAAAATAAATGAGTTTTTATTTATAAGATATGTATTATAACGATATTTTATAATGTCCCCATGGCAGTGTGTCGATAGAGTCGGGTATAATGTATTGCTTATCATCGTACGGACTTAGAGCAATTTTGTTTAGGATATCGTATATACTTTATGCATTTTTGATCTTATACAAGACTGCTGTCGTGTTATTTCAGTCTCGTCTCGCAAACACTGTGTGTAATCAATGTTAACGATTTTGTTACTACGTTATTCTTGATGCCTTTCACTTTTTTTGTATCATTTTTTTCCATCAACACGCAAGGCGTACATTTTTGCTCTAAGCCCTACGAATTCAGTCATAATTACACCATTGTTTTCGTCCTTCATCAAACCTGGTATCTTTTTATTAGCAAGTGGAATACCGTATACATTACCAACCGCATAATCACTCGTGTCGAATCTTTCAATATCACGTTTCATGATATCGTAGACGTCGTCGCATTCGATGTGATAAATTAAATTATCGGTATCCGTGTACATTACTTTACATTTCTCGCCATGCAATGGTGACATGTAAACATAATGAAATTCATACAAACATGTCTTTGATATGTCGAGGATGCACATACCTACATAGATTGGTTTGTCGAACTTCACCTCGAGTTTACGCAATTCGATCGCGATCAAGTTCTTTGAAAAAACGCTTCGACTGTGGAAATTTGGTTTCGCGATCATTGCCTCCGCGCCATATCTTCCCTTCTATTTTGTTAAAAGTTTAACGTTGACGTGATTGCGCACATTCTCCATGGTTTTGCCAAAGACCGCGTTCATCAATTTATATAAATTTTTCTCGAAGTCATTTTTAGCGAGTGTTCTAAATTTCGTTTGAGTTCGATATACTCCCGGAGCCATGAAGATTGCGAAAATTGCAATACGCGATGTATTTTTGTAACGCGAAGACCGTGACGAATACATTGCTGTAGGTGTGATAATGTATGACATAATGTTTCTTATCGTACAAGATTGCGAGGAGTTTGTCGCTTACCGGGTGGTTTATTGCGCGTTGGACAAAAAAAGGGTAGGTTAATGTGCGCGTCGTGAAGATGTTTCGGGTACTCTAAATCTACCTCGAGAATGTAACCGATAGGCAAATCCAGTGGTGTTGCGTTTACGTTAAAATTGGACACGTCGACGATCCATCGAAAATTTGCGTAAGATAATGGTTGACACATTGCCCAACCGTACAAGTTGTTAACGTCAAAGTACATAAGATACGACGATGGTTTCGATGGATCGTATGATTGCGTGTACTTGTTGTTGGCTCGCGCGTATCGGTTGGAACATTGACTTAGACCACCGCGTATACCGCATTCGATGAACATGATCATGTCGATGTCGGTGAGCAGTTCGAAATTGACGCGAGTATGCTTCAACATTGCGTCCCACGTAAAACTCGGTAGGGTATAATAATACCCAGGATCAAGTCCATAACTCGCGATGTAACTATCACGAAAATTTTTAAAGATATCAGCCAACAACAAGACGTCAGTCTTAAGATATAAATCACTGTATTCGCTAAGCGTTCGGATGGAGAACCGCTGCCATACGTTGCCGGCGTGTGCGTAATCGCTCTCGGACACGGTGTCACCTGTCAATGAACTGTAAAATGATTCGCTTGATGGTAAACATAATTCCTCCAACTTTTCGACGCAGTCAATGTACTCGTACGGAAAGATACCTTTTCGCGTCAGTAAATTAAAATCTTGTGTCGATAAATTTTGAAACTCGCATTGCAATATTCGTAGCTTATCTTTACTCAAGAAGGATGCCAATTTGTCGAGACTGGTATTGAGAAATTTGAATGAATCAATAAATCGTAATTTAACACAATTTTTCTGATCATTTTTGTCTTCCGTATCTTTGACATTTTTCGTAAACGAAATATATTTTTCTTTTGTAATCGGAAATAATTCTATTCGTCCTTCATATGCCGTAGCTATTTCCGTAATGATAAAATGCGTGTCATAGGCGGATAAATTGTGAAAAACTATGGGAATGCAATGCGAGTCTCTGTAATTTAAATTACAATTTGAATGCGCGGGACCTCTAAATCGACCAGTTAGATCGCGTACCCGCATGTCATCTGGAGCGAACGGTTTTTCGCACATGTGACAGTACATAGCGTTATTAAATTTTTCCCAATCTTCTCGCGTAATATTTGCCATAGGGACATTAGCGGACAAAATACAATTTTTACTCGATGCGTTAAACTTCTGAGTTCCTCGGCAAACCACACGACGCAATCCTTATCGCGACGAAACCGATATGTGGATAATGAGTTATCGTACGAACAGCGTACATAAAATCCTATGCTAAATACCCGGTGCTGGTATAGCTTGATGTTTTCGCATGTTCATTTTCCGTCTTCTCCAGGGTGCATTCCAAGTCCGCGTACACAATAAACGGAACTCGTTTTTTCCTGTTATAATTGTTGAATCTGAGCCACTTGTTGTCCTCACTCGATAATCTGATGGCACAGTCGTTCATCTCTGTACAGTCTATAATGTGAGCCTCCAATTTTTCACTCATGCTAAAATAGTGTAAACATCTGCAAGAAACATAATTATTTTAATTTTTTTTTAAACGAGTATAAAATATTTCTCAACTTATTAAAATATGTATATTTACCGGTCACAAAAAAATGTCCTGTGTTCTTTTTTGTTGAGTTGCGAGCTTATGAGACGGGACAGATTCTTGATCCACACGAAATGTCTCGCGTTATCGTCCCGCAGATCCTGCACGTACAGCAGGTTGACATGCTTTTCCTTCTTCGTATTGGTAAGACGTGTCGGGAGGATCGAAAGTTCTTTCTTCTTTTCGATGCAGTATACATTTATGGATATATTGTTGAGAAATTCAAACTTTTTAATTTGTTCCAACGTCATCGGAAACTCAATGTTTTGAAAATTAAGTACCGACGTATAATGTGGATAGGAGGATTCTCGTTCTGTGTTTCTTTCAATTGGATACAGAGCCGCGACCACTGACCATGCAAAACACGTATTGTCCGTAGACCGTACGTTGATCACCGCTCTCTTCATCATAATTTCCCGCGGTAACTGAATGTAACATCCCGCGTGCAGAGGATTGTGTTTGTTTATATTAACAGTCAAATTGAGTATACGCGACAATGCCCACCCGCTATCGCGTTCCTGAAATTCTTCTAGAGATGCCAAGGTAGGCTCAATAACGCGCAACTCGTGTAAATTGGACGAACGAAAGAGTTTACAGTTTCTCGTGTTGACACTTTTATTTGCACGTTTGTTATTCATCAACAAATTCACCATTAAATACTGTATTCACCTTGATATTGTTATGTTTCTGCATGATATTTTGCACACGCTCAAACATGTTCTTCGCATCCTCGAGAAATTGGCGAGGTTCGATGTGCTTCGTTAATGACCACACCAGTCAAAACACGGCTTTCAAACGCCGTATTAATCTCGCGCCATCTGAGGTCTGCGCTGTATCCAACACCCGCGGTCACGAATCGTTGGCGTACCGAATCTTTCAAACTTTCGAGTCACACTATCCGTGCGACGAATGATTGCCTAATACTAATTGATAATCGCGGGCGTTTAATTCGACCATGCTCTTCTAGTGACTCGATATACTTGTCGCATCGTTGCTCCCACGTTGCTCGGTTTGCTCCATATTAATTATCTTCTTTGATGTACAATTCTCAACTTACAATTCGACTAATGAACGTGTCACAATCTTTTCATTATATCTTATCAATGATGGTTGTATCTCCTTTAGAATATTTTCGCATGTGACATTTAATTTCAGAGTGTATCAAATGATATATAAAGATTTTATTCTTGACTTATGTGAAAATGTAACAATTGCGTTTTTAACACAATGATCTCATCGCAGGACACGTTGTGACGTGCCCATTGTTCTTAATATCATATTTCATACCATTAACCTACGTGAAATTGCAAGTTTGTAATTTTAACACGTCCGATCTCATCGCGAAAAACATCAATTGTTCTTAAAAAATATATATATTTCGTACCGTTGACCTATGTGGATTTGCAAATTTGCAATTTTAATACGTGAGGTGATCTCATTGTGACATGATAAAAATATTTACGCGAAATTCATCGTAGCAGCCATATATTGGCGCTAATATTATTGCAAATGTTGCAGTGTCTATAGTTACATCATATATCGAATGAAAACGTGCCTAAAGTAGATTTATTCTGTATAATCTCATCGCAGCTGCCATTCATCGGCGCTTATGCAAAAATGCAAAATTGCAATTTTAATGAGAGTTATATTTCACATCTCGCGTAGTAAACCATCGAAAAAAGAATAGAGGAGTATACAAATTAAAAAGAACTTCAACAATCATTATTGCATTAATCGCTCTGTGAAAGATGGACAGTCTATACCTCTATAAAAAGAAACAGCTCTTGAAAAAATGTACAAAGGAAGCTCTGTGAATTATTACACTTTGATTCAACAGAATGAGGCGTACAAAAAACAGTAAGTTTCATTACCACAAATCTTTCTTATACATTTTATATATTTTAATATATTAATAGCTTACTTATATGTATTCTTCTCCTTACAGTATATCTTCTCATAATTCATCATCTTCGGAACATTGTACATCTCGTATCTTGGGAAGAAGATTTGCCTTAACATCCACAGCTTATAAATATTTGGATATTGGAATCAATGTGGGACCTGTATCCTATGTGGAATTACGTATTGGTGATAATCGAGGCAATCAAATATTATTGCCTTATGTAATGTGGAAAACTCTCATCGAGAAACGTGTGGATATCGAATAGCTTGTGCAATCAATTGCTCCTTCATCATTGTCGATTCATAATCTAATTATAGAGCTTGTTCAAATGCGAAATACAATATTGTAAAGTTTACATTGCGCGATACATGCTTGTATATGAAGCCGCCAACCGTATTCTTTCTATTTGAACTTAAACATTGCGTCGAACATGTATATTATTGGCTCTATGAGAATATATATGGTGTCAGCGAAAAATTTAAACAATTTATAAATTTTTTACGGCGGAATTGTATCACAGATAAACATATTGCAATAAAAACTTTGCGCGAGAGCAACATTTTTGACAAAACTTCGATTATAGATTGTGAATTATTAGCGTACGCAATAGATAATATTGTACACTATGCATTACATGACCAATAAATGTATATTATGATAAATATTACTCGATTTATTCTCCATTCTTTCTTTCAATTCAGCGGTTTCAGGTTGCGCTGCGATAACGAGTCGCGTGCCGACGCATCTTGTCGCGATTAATAATATCACTCATAATAATGTCGCGTTCGCGGCGTTATTTCCCGTAATCGCGATACTCGGCGGAGCGCTCTCGGAAAGGAAGAACACTGTTTCAGGAAAGACTCACTCTTTATTAAACCTACGGTACAGAAACGCGTCCGGCCACCGCGAAATCTGGCCGTCAAATCTATAAAACAGTCGGAGAACGACGCGTTGCCAAGGGCCGATCCTCTATTCAAACTCTTATCGATTGATATTGATTATTTCTTAGCAGCGCCGAACGGAATACCGCACGGCCGCAACACTGCCCCCCTCTTCATAAAATTGTCGTCCCGACAATTCTTCCTCTTTCAAGAACTTCCTCTTGAAAAGACTTCTGGGCTCCTGGCGACTTCCTGCCCTACCCTGGGCTGCTGCCTCAGGTTACCGGGCGCCGCTACTTTCAATCCCAGTCTCTTCAGAAGAATCTTGTTCTTGAAATTCTCGCGCGTTTCACTCTTGACTCTTCGTCTTGAGCTTTGCGCACTTCTCTCTTCTATTTTTCGGGCAAAGTGGGGGTAATCGTCGTGGACCCTTACGTCTTTCAAAAAGACACACTAAGCCCCTGCCTCGGCATTCGCCCATCGTCCCCCGGAAAAACCACGACTCGGAAAACCGGGGGCGAGGCAGACTTCTTTTCAGTTTGAAGCACAAGCTTGAAGATCTTGCTTGATGCTCAGGCTCGAGGATCTCCCCACAATGCTTCTCACGACGGAAGAAAGCTTAAAGAAAAATAAAACAGAACACAGTAACTCAAAACAATTAACAAGAAATAAAAGTAATGTCGAAATTGGAAAACCGGGCCCCGAAAACCTCTACTCAAAATTCTTCGAACCCGTTTAAATCAGGATTGCTCTTATAATTCGAACAATCTTTTACCTCTTTAAAATCAAAATGTCTCCGCTCTTTTAAACAATTTTCCCTAATAATTTTAATAGCCAAAGCTCTTTCTACCGCGGCTTTCAAAGATGTTAACCCTTCTAGCTGCAATGTCTGTTTAACATTCACATCAAACAATGCAACTACAAATTGAGAACAAGCAATTTTTGTCACGAACTCCAGGAGAACATTCAGGATAAGCTAATCGAGATAAACGCTCGATATCCGAGCCTAATGCAGCTAAATCTTCTCCGAATTTTTGTTTTCGATTCGTAAATTGATAATAATAATTTTGCGAGGATAAATTTTCCCCAAAACGTAGCTCTAAACGCGCGACCAAATTTTCAAATTGAGAATTCTCAAAATCCGTGCCTTCTTCCAAAATCGCACGCGCTTTTCCTCGGAAACATGACGCTAATACGACAGCCTTCTCCGCGTTTCCCAAATTATTCGCCCGCGCAATTAAATTAAACTGCGTAAGATATTCGCGCAACGGAACACTACCGTCGTAAATATCGGGCTTAAGTTTCAAGTCGGAATTAAAATTTGAAAAAGGAAATGACTGGCCTGATATCGGACGTTGCGAAATCTCCTCCTGCGGACCGGGCATTGAAAATGTTTCCGTCTCTCGACGAGCGCGCTCCTCCTTCAGAGAGCGAAGCTCCTCCAGCGTTAAGCGAAGAATCTCCTCCATGTTCGGAGATGCCTCCGGCCCTTCCGCACGAGTACAGTCCCTTTTTCTTGCAGAGATCACTCTCCGACCTTTCGTCTCTTCCTGTCCAGTCCCCGTCTCTTCTGTTTGTCGCTCCGCCATTATCTCTCACACACACACACACGAATCGAAAAATTCGATCCCGGACGAGCCCCCAAAATTGTCGCGTTCGCGGCGTTATTTCCCGTAATCGCGATACTCGGCGGAGCGCTCTCGGAAAGGAAGAACACTGTTTCAGGAAAGACTCACTCTTTATTAAACCTACGGTACAGAAACGCGTCCGGCCACCGCGAAATCTGGCCGTCAAATCTATAAAACAGTCGGAGAACGACGCGTTGCCAAGGGCCGATCCTCTATTCAAACTCTTATCGATTGATATTGATTATTTCTTAGCAGCGCCGAACGGAATACCGCACGGCCGCAACAATAATAATAATAAATTACTAAGTAATATTTAAAAAAATCTTCTTTAAAAAAATAATTAATTTTAAATAAATAATTAATTTTAAATAAAATAATTAATTTAAAAAATTAAAATTACAAAAGATATCAAGATAAAACGAGATACCTTGATGGAAAGAGAGAGAACTTAAGAAAAGAGGAAGGAAGAGAGAAGAGGAAGGAAGAGAGAAGAAAAAATGGTAAGAGAGAGAACATGATAACAGCGGCGGCGGCGGCGGACCCCGCCATATTCCACCTCCTCGCCCCGCGGACCCCGCGCCTAGTGACGCATCCCTCCCTTACCCCGCGGACCCCGCATCCATCGCTTATGGAGTGCCCCGCGTCGCGGAACTCCTATGCCCCTCTACCCCCTCGGAGCTCCCGAGTTAGAACCGGTCTTATATAGCTACTTTCTTCCCACATCCCCCTCGGACCTTCTCCCCAGGGAGGTCGGGTGGGGGGCGACGGCGAGGGGGCGGGCGAGGGGCATTAATGCCCATTCCCAGCAATATCACGGGGATATTTTTCCTAGCGCCCCTTCCAGATCCCCAATTGTCAGGGGAGCCCCCTCCCCTGCCCCTCAGGTCACAGGCGAGCGCCGATCGATGGGTCTCGCAGCAGTGGGGGGGAAGCCTCCCCTGTACTCTTCGGACCGAAGGTCAGGGCGTGGGGAGGGAGGATTTCTACGCTCACTATGCGTGGCCCTCCCCTCCGCGCCGCCCTCGTCTCCACCGGGGGGCTCGGGCGGGAGGAAACTCCTCCCCCAGCCGAACCCCTCCCGCCATCACCAGCTCCAGCGTCCACTGGAGCCGGGGACTTATGCTTGCGGGAGCTGGTTAGCTCCCGCAACTCCGTCCTCAATTCCGACCGTGGAGCGGAGGTCCGCGTTGTCTCACTGCAGCTGCCGGATTTCCTCCTTGAGGAGCCTTCGTTCCCCGTTTTCAGCCAAAGCCGCCTCCACCTCCAGGACTCTGGTGTAAAGAATCTCGCAGGCGGCGGCCATCTCTGCTGTGGCATCCCACAGCAGTTTTTGCCACTCGCCCTTGAGGTTCCTGGAGCCTTGGGCAACCTTCCTCACTTTATCCACCGACTCCCTGGTGAGCCCTTTCACCAAGGTGGTGGATTGTTGGCGGAGATCCTCCAACATCTCCCTCTCCGACCCCATTATCGCGTCCAGCTTCTTACTGGGCGCCGGACGCGTCTGGGGGACGAGGGCCACCCTAAGGGCCTCCTTGTCTTCCTCGTCTCTCCTCCTCGTCTCGGCCTCCAACCGTTTGGTCGCCGTGAACATCCCCTCATGCGAGGGGTCGATGGCCGGTCTGCTCCTCCCTTTTTTGCGGAGGCGGAGGGAGGCCGAAACAGGTGGGTCTTCCCCCACCATCTCCACTTCGTCATCGCCGGAGGGTGAACTCGCGCCTCTGTGGAGTCGCCGACACACTCGACGCCACCGACTCCATTGACGGAGACAGCTTTAGGGCGCCGGGGGCCCCTCCCCCTCTGGAGCCTTTGGCTTCGTAAATCGAGGCCCAGATCGTTGGGGAGGTTGGGACCGCAACTGGGTGGGGTCCTCCTTTGAGCTCGATGCCGTGCTCGAGGGGGAGGTGCGTGATATCCTCCTTCCGCCTCTCAACCGGAGGAACTCCTTATTCTCTGGAGAGTCTAGAGATAAGTCCGCCGGGACCTTCACGGGTACCCCCATGGTAGGGATCTTCCACGGATCCCGAACATCGCTTTAAGGGGGTGACTTCCCTTGAACAAGGACGGCACGACATTAATAAAATTATTGAAATTAGCCATAGTTGTATAATATAAACACACCGCGACCCCTCTCCGATCGAGGGTGGGTCCGCCGCTCCGGGGATGGGTATTCACCACACGTGACTGCCCGGAATTGTCACGTGGGTTATTCAGCGGTGCGGGGATGTAACATCCGCATCGCCGGTTCACACAACGGTATCATCCCCGTGTCGCGGTGCCCTAGGCAAACGTGGTGCCTCCACGGGTGCGATACCCACATGGAGCTATGGGCCGGGTCATTTCTCACATCCCCCCGACGGGGTCAGAGTCTCCGACCCTAGTTCCCCATGCGGGTATCCAGAACTACGCCGGCCACCGGACCCAGACCTTGAAATACGTCCAAGCCCCGGTGGCCCTAGGCCGTGAGCCCCGCCTCGGAATACGTCCGAGCGGCCTCACGGCTCATCCTCACTATGGCCTTACAGGGAGATTGCGAACCCTGACTCGGAATACGGCCACGCTCAGTCATCCCGGAAAAACCCCTCCCCATGGGCGGAGCACCGCCCCCCCCTGGCATGTGTCAAGCCGTGCCGCCAGAAGCACCCAGCAACACGGCGACACGCCTGCGGGAACACCCGCGTCGTTACAGGGAGCAGACCTCCCTCTATCGGCGCCGCACCGCCGGGTGTTTGTAGTCAGGGTCGCCGCATCCCCTACCGGCCCATTGGGTGGGAACTCCCGAGGGACCGGACCCAGAGTCGGTGTGCCCTTAGACCCTGACCCCTCGCACTCGGGCTTTTCCAGGGTTGGACCCCTGTACTGCCAGCAGGTGGTCATAAGGATAGGGAGCTCCCTTACCACGTCAAGGTGGCACATCAGGAGGGAGTAAGGAAAGGTAAAAGGAGAATAATGTATTCATTTTTATAGTTTCCGTGTCGCTGCCAAAATTTATTTGGCTCTTACGTGAAAACTTGAACTTGACCAAACAGGAACGAACACGTTTTTCAGTATTTATTATTAGAAAAAAAAATTAAGAGAGGAAAAGGGTCCGTTTTTTACCGATTAATACTAATTATATAATTATTTTCATCGAATAACGGATTTTTCGAGAATGTTTGAAATTAACTCGTTGCAACATGTACATTTGTTTATAGCAGCCGAATTATTGGCGCTTCTCTTATCATGCTGCAACACGTACAGTCGCCAATACTATTTTTCTAAATTGGGGCATTATAAATCTTCTGAATCGAATTTGTTTAGGTACATTATTTTTCATCGAATAACGGATTTTTCGAGATTGTTTGAAAATTAACTCGTTGCAACATGTACCAGGTGTATGCATAGGTTTTTTCCGGTTTAACTAAGAAATGTCGCCAGCGAAAAGTACGCAGCGTATTAATTTGACACATACATCATTTTGTTCGTCTGACATTTAAAACTACAAACACACACAAGTTGAGTCCGCCAAAAACTAGCGTCTTTGTTTTATCATTCAGTGATCATGTCGAGTTTTGTGCCTGAAAAAGAACATTTGCGGCACGCATTGTTTTTTTTATTTAATCAAAAGAAAAAGGCTGTTGAAAGTCATCGTTTGCTGGTAGAAACATATGGTGAACACGCTCCATCGATTAGAACATGTGAGACATGGTTTCGACAATTTAAAAGTGGTGATTTTAATGTGAAAGACAGTGAGCGCTCTGGTAGACCACAAAAATGCGAAGACGGCAATTGCAGGAGTTATTGGATGATGACCCAATTCAAACTCAACGGCAATTAGCAGAAGCATTACATGTATCACAAGAAACAATCAGCAGACGTTTACGAGCAATGGGAAAGATCAATAAACTCGGTAAATGGGTCCCACACGATTGGAATGAACGTCAAATGGAAAATCGCAAAGTCACTTGTGAAATGCTGCTTCAACGCCACGAAAGGAAATCATTTTTGTATCGAATTGTGACGGGTGACGAAAAATGGATTTATTTTGAAAACCCGAAGCGGAAAAAATCGTGGCTTTCACCTGGCGAAGCCAGTCCATCAACACCAAGGCCAAATCGCTTCGGCAAGAAGACCATGCTCTGTGTCTGGTGGGACCAGAGCGGTATTGTGTATTATGAACTCTTAAAACCCGGCGAAACCGTTAATACACAACGCTATCGCCAACAAATGATTAATTTAAACCACACATTAATCGAAAGACGACCGAAATGGGCCAGAAGACATGGCAAAGTGATTTTGTTACACGACAATGCGCCGTCTCACACAGCAAAACCAGTGAAAGACACCTTGAAATCGCTTGGATGGGACATCCTTCCGCACCCGCCGTACTCCCCAGACCTGGCGCCATCTGACTATCACCTCTTCGCATCAATGGGGCACGCGCTCGCAGAGCAGCACTTCAGCAATTTCGAGGAAGTTGGAAAATGGCTCGACGAATGGTTTGCCGCAAAAGACAAGCAGTTTTTCTGGCATGGTATTCATAAATTACCTGAAAGATGGGCGAAATTTGTAGAAGCCGATGGCCAATATCTTGAATAAAAAAAAATTTAATTTCCCTTAAAAATTACGTGTCTTTTTTTTACTAAAAAACCGGAAAAAACTTATGCATACATCTGGTACATTTATTTATAGCAGCTGAATTAATGGCGCTTCTCTTACCATGCTGCAACACGTACAGTCGTCAATGCTATTTTTCTAAATATTTTTCTAAATAATACATTATAAATCTTCGGAATTTTTCCATAATTTGTTTAGGTACATAGCAGCCAGAGTTTCGGCGCTTTTTCCTTAACACATATGTCAATTTCTACAAAGAACACCCTTTCTAGACAAAAAAGCTAGACAAAAAAACTTCCTAGACAAAAATCCCCCCCCTCAAAAGTACATTCCAAAGGATCATCGACAAAGCATTCCTCCTTCCCCGTGCCTACAATTACTCCCTTTCCTTTACCCCGCGTCCCCGAGTTACTTCGCACACCCGCACTCCGCTCGGAGCTCCTAAGTTAGAACCGGCCTAGTATTTTTATTCCCATTTTTTTAGATGCTGTCAAAAGCATATATAGTTATGACGGTGAGATTCCAGCGACGTCCTAAGAGTACCTGAAACAAATGAAAAGAAAGACTTAATATTTTTTTATATAAATGCATTTCCTATGTGGTACATCGCGATATTACATTTTCTATTTAATTTCTTTCATGGCACGAGATCACGAGTATTTTTCTCCTCTTAATTTTATTATTCCGCACCAATCATCTTTTGTAACATAAACATTGTGTAGAAACAGATGAAAGGAAAGATTGAGAAATCATATGTGTTTGATGACACAATAACTTAAAATAGCCATTTATCGACAATGGAATATAAAATATTTACCATAGAAAGAGCATTCGTTGATACCACGAGTATTTTTCCGCCGTTATAAAGTGTCTTACTTTAGAAGAAGTATCCATTGATACTAGGAGCATTTTTGGTTCCCTTAATACTCGAGATTCTCGCGTTTTAACATCTTTCTCGTTCGAGATGAAGTTTGATACCAAGCTGAATTATATTAGACACGACGAGACGAATACACGTCTTTCTTCTCCGTATCACCTTGTATCACCACGACGTGGATGTCTTCGGAAATGGCTGTTGTCCGCTCCAACTATATATACCGTCTCCTCTCGACGACCGTTCGTCCGCCACATCCGTTTCCTAGGATGGTCGGCGACCCGCTTTCCGTTTTACCGTCGTCGTTCGTTCACGACCACTGATTCCGTCCAGACGGTCCCCCTCAACTGAGAACCACCTTGTCGCGGTGAGGGGGCTCCTCGTCTCAACGTCTGGGGCGGGACTAAGAGTTCTCCAGGCTCACACTGTAATCCCATTGATCACGTCTTATGGGACCGAAAACCTTGACTTAACCGCCCGGGCCGCGAGGAAGAAAACCTCTATAAAAATTACCCCAATCCAAGCAGCGATACGCAGCGAGAGATGCATGGCGCTGGGGGAGCAGTGTCGCGAGCGGTCAACCCCGGGGGACACCTGCCGCACCCCCGGTGGTATCAGGCTTGCCTAGGTAATGGGGACTCTGCCCGGGTTCGTTTCACGTGCCGTCCAACGACTGGCCAACGTACGCGGTGCACGTGGGGGAGATCTTGGAGGAGATCTCCCTCAAACGCGAGTGCGGGAGGTACCACCATGGCATTCGCGCCCCCGCTGACGCCACCCTCCGACTTTTGTCGGCCATGTGCAACATATTACATCCAGACGTGGATGTTGTACAGATGTGTGGTACATACGACGTGGTACAGATCCACCGCGCTGACGTACTCCGCGCTCCCGACGGGGACGCGTTAGTTATAAGATTGGACGGTCGCGAGCCGGGTACGTTACCCGGGAGGCAAATTGGAGAGGTATCGCGTCCTCTCCAATTTTGGATATTTCAGAAAATATTGTTCCCTCGAAAGTGATTCCCGGGTAACGTACGTGCAAGCATATTTCAGAAAATATTGTTCCCTCGAAAGTGACTCCCGGGTAACGTACGTGCAAGCATACAATCTGGCGGCGAAGAGCGCCAGGCCGGCGCAGATGTCCCTCTTGACCATCGCCTTTTTGTGCCGGTTCTTCGAGGCTGATCGGGAGGCGGCCGCCCTGCAGCACACTCGCAATATCCTGACGAGCCGATACACGAGGGACATGCCGGCATTGAGGATCGAGGAAGTGGAGCACTATTGGCAGGCGATTTGATGTACCGTCTCACCAATTGGTCGCAACCAATCAATCGGGACGGATGTCGCATTTTTGCGCAACGTTATCAAAACGCACAACGTCTGCGCGTTGCAGACGCTGGACGATGTCCCGATGGCGACGGTGAGGCAGTGCATAATAGCGAAATTCCGCCTCTATTACTTCTTACTTCTGCTATGGCAGGAGTTTCGCCTACAATTACGCCCGTCATATGTTCGGGAGAAGCGAAATGGCGCGTGCGCGCGGCCTTGTCCGCATCACGCCATTGCGCGACGACGCGCCATTCGTTTTCCCTTTATACGCCCCTATGTGCCCCTCCGCCTTATCGTCCTGCATACGAACGATATGACAGGTACAGCATGAAATGGGACTCGGGCAGAGCGGGCATCGCGCCCCGCGACGATCCCATTTTGTACATCGGCGTATGCCTCGCCACATGGGCGTACGAACGCCACGTGTGGGCATTGCGGCTCACTACGGATTATCCGGCCGAAATATGCCGACAAATACTGAACATCTATCCGGCATTTTTTCGGTCCGTTTCCTCGCGGACCAATTAAAAAACGATCGTGGGCTTAACCCCCCCATGATTCGAATAAGGCAGCGGCGGTGATTTAATGCCGGTACTGTAGCCGCGAAAATTATCGCCCGGCCGAAATCAGCGATATGCAGGGTCATCGCGGCGATCCTACCGAGCGACGCCGCCGTAGCTCTGCGGCGGGAATGGCGTAATTTCGTACATGAAAACGTATCACTACGGATCATTCCCGCCGCAGTGATCGAGGATAAAACCTCAGATTCTAAATATTGGGTGGTTATCACGCCACCGTACGGCGGCGTCGTCGATATCGACGCGACGGCTCGGGCGATAAAGCGAGCGATTAAGGTCCGCCCGCCGCATTTGTCGCTGCCACCACCATCACCACCATCGTCGTCGTTGTCGTTACCGACGGTGATGGATAAACGACTAGCGCAAACCCCGCGCGTTGTATTGCGGCGAATCGACGTGGATTCGCCGCAATTTCTACGTCCGCGCACGCCGCCGCCGCCGCTGAAGCGTCAATCGGCCCGCCTAGCCGGAGCGAAAGCCCTCTTTTCGGAGGGTCTTTCTCCGGCTACGCGTAGGCGGCGAAAAGCCCTGTCAACAACCTCGGGCTACGCGTCGGGGTTTTCTACGCTGCGATCCGCCGTCACCACGTTGCTGCCACCGCCGCCGCCAACGCCAACGTCGCCAACGCGACCGCCGCCAAGGCCGAAACGTCCAATATTGCTCCTCGGTGAAACGGGTCCGTCGACGAGTCGAATCGGATCGAATCTCATCGACAGGGCGAGACCATCGATAGCCGTGCCCGTGCCGGAACCGACGCGCGAGATAAGCGTCAGGCACGTGACACGGTTTACCGAGGAGCATGATTACAGGCTCCTCCAAGAGGCGGTGCGGAAAATACCGCGAAACTTGGAGGATTTACAGCATTTCCTCCGTTCGCAAGAATTACAGCTATTCTTTCTGATGGACGCTGTAACTATGAGAAATAGAATGGCGCAGCTAGCCGCAGGTCTTGTTGGAGTACAATTTCAACGAGACCACCGGCTGATGCTGCAGCGCCTGCGCCAGCTGCGGGCGTAATTACTAATATCTGCCACCTTGTAATTATTAATTTTTGTACATATATTATTCCTGTATATAATTTGTATTTTGTATATATTTATATATATTTTGTTATTTCGTTATTTATCTATTTATTTATTTATTTATTGCTAATATACACTTTTTTTAAAATCGATTGATTTATACATATTGATTTATACATATAATTGATTTATACACATGTTATTTATTTATTGTTACATTATTTATTTTTATTTATTTATGTATTATTTATTTTTTCATATTTTGTTATAATTTATTTATTGTTGATTCTATTTACCATACACTTTTTTTTAAATCGATTTATATACATCTTTATTTTATTTACTTTTACATCAGATATTTATACACGTATATACTAAAAAGTATTTATTAGATTCGGAAAAATAATTCGACTGGATTTAAATTGATTCGGGAGCCTTCGCTTACTACCAAGACACTTGATCTGCACGACCGCGACCCAAATAAAGAGGGAGGGTGTGCATCACGGCGAAGCCCGAACCATTCGTGAAAACTCGTAATTATTTTACGAAAAAATACCATCTCAGCCAGGAATCGAACCTGGATCTCCTGTTTACCGGGCAGGCATCTTATCTTCTTTCGACTACAGAGCATGTGATGATATTTATCGCAAATAACGTGTCTATGTACATATATCACAATATACATATATACATGTATATTCTCTCGAATCCCCACGACCGATACTCCAGAGAGATGATGATCCTAGTCTCTCGATGGATGCATGTCTCCTTTACGGTTAGCTGTTCATAATCCCAATATCTGTCATAACCGCTTACGGTCGTCTATCTTTTACGATACAATATGCAGTTACACTGTACAGAGCCAAGACACCAATGTGAGGATTGGATGTACGGCTTGCGCTGATCTTTTTGAATGGACGAAAATTTCATATGGTTTTGCTTTCGATATTTGTTTTATGACAGGAGGGGAGGGGGGCTTCGTCCTTCGGGAAACCCCCTTTGGGCATCCTTAACGGAGGCGTGCGTTCTTTGCGTAACGTCCGTATTAGTTTTATATAGATGGGGGGGACCCCTCTCTGCCTTTTATTGCTACTCACGGGACTTCGCTCCCGCCAAACCCTCGCACCTAATGTCCAACAATGTACATTTTTTTATATTATGTCCACAGTTCCCATTTTTTCTACACCCTCATTTTTTGCCGCTTTTGAGTAGGTCAAAAACTTAGAAAAATTTTCCAAAAAAGCAATCGGTCCCCAATTTGCAGTTCCAAATTGCGTTTCAGAAGATTTCCTATCGATTGATACAGTAGATCCAAGACCAATTTGTCCCACTTTTCCCAAAGAAAAAATCTGAGGACTTGAAAAATCTATTTAAAAAAAGTCGGTTCCAAATTTGTAGGTCCAAAATGCGTTTCACAACATTCTCTATCGATTGGTATTGTCGATCCGAGAACCCTTTTTTCCAATTTTTCAAAGAAATTACATCGGGACGGAAAAATTTAGAAAAAAAATCGGTCCCAAATTTGTAGGATTTAAATACGTTTCACAAGATTCTCTATCGATTGGTGCAGTAGACCCAAGACCCATCTTTCCCAACTTTTCAAAGAAATTAGCTAAGAACTTGGAAAACCTAAAAAAAAATCGGTCACAAATTTGCAGGTCCAAAAGGATATCAGAAGATCCCCTATCGATTGATATAGTTCAAGATCCATTTTTTTTCAAACTTTTCAAATAAATTACTTACAAACACCTACACACACACACACACACACACACACACACACACACACACACACACACACACACACGCATAGTAATAAACCAGGAACTATTTTCTTTAATAAATTGTATCGCGTATCAATACTTTTACAGTCTTTCTGACTTGATCTCACTTGATACTCACACACTTGATCGATAGAATGACTTATTTACGAACGAATTTATTAGTTTGTTATTATCAATCACTATCGATTAATTATTCGGTAATTAAAAACGACTTGAAAGAAAGAAATACACATTACATGTAATTACAGTAATCAGTTATTTTTATGTATCCAAGAATTATGTGACCCATCGAATCCCAGCCACTTGACGTAAACCTTGTCTCCTTTCTTACGCAATACTTTCTCCACGAGATACACGTCCGGATGAGTCGTGCGATGCAACTCGTGCTCATAGAACGCTCCAGCGACGAATTCTCCGCGACGAAGTCTTCGAGTAAATAGGTTAGGGGATTAGTACGCTGTACTTTAGTGATCTTAAACACCTCGGTGGACCAATTTGATGTGTAACCTTTTTCGAAAGCTGTCTTATACTTGCTCACGCGTACCGAATCACCTACTTTAAATTTTGCCGGACCTGCGATCTTTATCGCGCTGTATACCGTACCCAAGAGTTTTTTAGCGATCGCGGGAATTACGTCAATAGGTCGCATGCCAATAATGCGATGTTTGCGCGCGTTGTAATCTGACACGGGACGCGGCAGCGCGTCAATCCACTTGTAAGTACCATTAAGTATAAACATCTTCCACATGTCGTTTTTAAATGTGCGATTGAATCGTTCGACGATCGATGCCTTCAATATCAAATACGTGGAATAATGATTAAAGCTATGTTTTTTCAAGAATTTCTGCACATCGGCGTTGTAAAACTCCTTCCCCATATCCGTTTGCAAGTTTTTCGGGCATCTTTTGCTCTCTCGAATTATCTCGGCGATAGCATTAGCCGTCCCGCTTTCGACCTTGCTCTTGAGTGATACGGCCCAGGCATACTTGCTCATCGACGACGGTAAGTATGTAGTGATGACCTGTGTTGAAACTCAAATATGGGCGCATCTCGACGATATCAGCTTGCCACAAATCATCGTATCCTCGAATTATGACACGTCTTTGTGGAAAATTTCTTCTGGCCGGAGCGTGCAATTTCTTCGACAAGTCGTCGTCTTACGGAATTAATATTTTTTTCACGTCCATCGGATTTTGACGATCTCATGTTTCGATGATGTTTGATATTAATGTCTAAATAAGATATATTAATTAAAGTTTTTTTTCCTCACTGACGTCAATCAACTGGCTCGTTTCGTCGATACGCGATTTAATTTATAATAATGCGGCTTCGCGAAGTTTCTCGATGATCGACAGCATCTCGTTGTCGTGAGCATTGTGACCAGCTCGGTGCAAAGCGTCGAGTAATCAGAGTCGGTCCACCAGTTCGTTGGGATCATTCCAATGCACGTAATCGATCTTGTTGTCATTTAACTTCATGGTGGATGGTATATTATTCATGCCTGCATCCTTTTTATATGTAGATACTTATACTATTATATGCTTCTTTTATATGTAGATACGAACGGAGCGATGATGTTAATGTACTTGTATCCCTTGTTGCCCATGATGGGATTATGGGTGCTGTGACCACGTCTATGAGTATTCGTTGTTAATAGTATACTTTTATACGTTTGTTTGTCATCTTCGGTAAATATAGCTTCATCGGGAAGTCTCTTGAAGATCAATTCGTATAATCCTGGTATATCATTGTATCTCACATTGTCTATGATTATGGAGTCATTTTTGTCAACGTCAAACTTTTTGTCACTGAGCATTGTACCACTTTTATCGAAATAGATACCGTACACATTATCGATCGCTTTATCTATGTCGTCACCGAGAAGAAGGCCCACGTACTTTCGTCCCAATGGTCCTAGCTGACCATGAAGCGTCTCACGCCTTCCATGCGTTTGCAGATTCTGTTTGATGGTTGTTTCGAGTGACGCTTCACTAACGTTTTGTTTCAAAAATATTTTTCATTTCGCACGAATAGCGGTATTTTCGGTAGTTTTTTTGATGGTTCTATCGATGTAGAATCTAACGTGAATGAATCTGACGCGGTATTCACTTGTTTCGTACGCTTTTTAGATTGCGGCGATAATTTTAACCATCCAACATCCGTCCAATACGAATCCCTGTTAGTAATAGTAGTAGTAGTAGTAGTAGTAGTAGTATCGTCATCGTCATCGCTGTCTTTACGTTTCTTTTTTTTCTTAATACTGATATCCTTTGCAACATTGGCTACATTTTTAATTGTGTTTCCTCGACAATTTGTTTTAGAGGTTCGACGATGGGTTTGAAGCGTCTCTCCAACGCTACATCTTCATCTATTTTACCAGTTTTCAATGCGCGATATTTTTTGCGAATCGAATCGCTCGTTTTCGCAATCTGTTTTGCTATTTTCTCGCGTTATTCATGTTGCCTAATTGACGTATCGATATCGATTAACCACATTATGGTATCGCGAACGTGTTAAATTCTTTTCTGTACCGCCCGTTGACAAGCGAACTGTCTTTGTCTATCATTAGGAATCCGTACTCGCGCCACCAAATATCGCAGCATAACGCATAGAATTCATCATACGATATGTCAGTATACACATGATCGTTGTAAACATGTTTTAAGTTAGTACCATCCTGTTTAAATAGAATTAGCAAGTTCGCATTGTTGCGTATCAGGTATTTAGGTATCTTGGCATACGTCTGACAGAGATAGAAGCAGTCGACATTTGAGTAGCGACCCATCGAGAAATGCTCTCACATCTTGCTTATCACATGCAATGTCGTCGAAGACGAAGATCGAATAAGGACGTGCCTCGCTCGGTGGAATGACGTCACTGTTGTTGGAAAACGTAAAATAGCCGATTTCGTCGATCGATGCCAACAAAGTTTCAAGATATCGATATTTTGGTTGTTGCAACGACTTCGAATACATGTACACGTTCTCGAAACGTACATCGTGCGAACTCTCGAGCAAACTTACGAGAACGTTGGTTTTACCGCAATTTGATGGATCGCAAATAATCGCGCGTATAGTACTCGGTAGTATTTCACCATGCTTGCGCTTTGTCGCGATGTCTCCCATCATTTGCGCTTTCTCGTTGTAGTTCATGACGTGTATCGTCTGCGGGTGCTGCACGAATTTCATGTTCACACTGCGTTATCTAGGCTTCGATTGAACGCCTATTTATAGGCATGCGAAACCACGATTCGCTCAGTAGCAAAAATGTATCTCGCGCTATCGCATCTATTTGATATTTGGAATTTGCGCGCTGAACAGTTGCAATATATACCGAAGATCATATTGTTACGTATGTGTGGCGATTATCGACCACGTATGGGACAAGCTTCCGGAGCATAAAGGCGGATTTGGAGGTTCAAATCTTTCATCGCTGCGTCGAGCATTATTAGTAACCAATCGTGGCAACGTACGCATATAGACGGTCCCGCATCAAAGATAAAGGACTGTAACATATGTCAGCAGCAACGAACAAAGGCTGCGTTGGAAGTCTGCTCAATCGAGCGATAAACGCGCTTCCTTTCGAGTTACATATTCCCGGCTATCAGTTTTGCGGTCCGGGTACTCGATTGAAAAAGCGACTAGCCAGAGGTGAAACGGGCATAAATCCACTGGACGCAGCGTGCCGTGAACACGACATTGCATATTCTCGGAATAACGATCTCATCAATAGATACGCGGATAAGATACTCGCCGATAAAGTCCTAAGACGCGTCATTGCGAGAGATTCGAATTTGGGCGAAAAAGCTACCGCTACAGCTGTTTGGGCAGCGATGAAAGCCAAGACCAAGATCGGCATGGGTATGAAAGCGAAGACAAGGAAAAAGCCAACAAAAAAAAAACGAATACTTCCGACGGTAAAACGAGGCGACATATTACCGATTCTGCCAATGTTGAGCGCGCTCGGTTCCATGATTGGCGGAGCGGCCAGCGTGGTGAAAGCGGTAAACGACAAGAAAGCCATGCAACGTCAGCTCGAGGAACTACAACGTCACAATTGCGCAATGGAAACGCGCGGACAGGGACTGTATCTCGCTCCGTACAAATACGGACGGGGACTATATCTCGCTCCGTACAAAGGCGGACGAGGTGTAACAGCGAAAAAAGAAAAAAAACGTCAAAGAGACAATAAAAATACCTACGGGTATAATTACCAACGTACAATTGGATCAGCTGGCGAAGCGTATGCGCGTACCGTACTTCAGAGGCGTTTTCATGCATTACCGATTAGTGGCGCGCCAAAAGAGAACGGTATCGTAAATCTAAATAACATGATGATCCCGGCACTCATTGGGTAGCGTACGCGAAGAGAAACGATTGTGTTATATATTTCGACAATTTCGGTAATCTTCGACCGCCCAAGGAACTGGTACGATATTTCGGAGACAATGTTATGAAAGATTACAATCGAATGTCTTATCAGACGTACAATCAGAGCGTCTGCGGACAGCTGTGTTTGTGGTTTCTTCAAACGGTCGACGTGCATGAATTTATAAAATCTGATAAAATGTCGCGATATTTCAGTATTCGTTGAACGCTTTTTCCATCATGTCGCTGACGCTTACGTTAAGCGGGAAGAGCAGAGTTTTCGCGGCAAACTAATTTCCAGCCATAGATTTGAACGATGAGCTTGGTCTAACAATTTTGGAGACTTATCACACGATACCGAATGTAAACGTTTCGAACAACAAATTTTATTTTGACAAAAATGACACAGAAATTGCGATTCCCGAGGGGTCGTACGAACTGCAAGCCATAAATGAATTTTTGAAACGTGAGATTTTACGAAAACATACGCGACGCGACACATCCGATGATAACGCCGGTGACACCGCGCGCGGTGATGAGATTGGTGAATACCCGATAAGGCTCCGTGCAAATTACAACACGATGAAGTGTGAGATTAAATGTGATTACAGAATAAACTTTAACAAGCCCAATAACATTGGATCGCTGCTTGGTTTTTCGTCGAAACGTATATTGCAACCGCGAAAGTGGTATAAATCGGACATGTCAATCAACATAATGAATGTAAACATTATCCGTGTAGAGTGCAACTGCGTGACCGCGGGCGCGTATAGCAACGACAAAAGTGTGCACACGATACATGAATTTTCGCCGAGCGTGCCGCCAGGATATAAAATCCGATGCAAATCATTTACTTGCCAGTCATCGTACGGAGCATTACGAAGCTAACGATACGCATTGTTGACCAGAACGGACGATTGCTCGATTTCAAAGAAGAAGAGATCACTTTCAAATTGCACGTACGACGGCGACAGCGATAACGCGAGCGCGACATTTGGGATGCTCGTGTTGAACGAAGCGAAGCACGCGCAGAGAGATAACATCTTTTATAAAGAAAACACCAATCGACAATACTCGCTTCTCTGGCTATATCAAGAAGAGGAAGAAATTCAACGCGTCGAACGTTAAATTTTACAAGCTTTAGGATTCGCGGTGCGCAACTTGTGAGATGACTGACATCCTAAATATCGAAGACGAGCCAATCTTTGACGATCGCATCGTCAAGATTGAGGCTCATACGTACAACTCGTTCGCCAATACAACGTTCGGGTACAGCGATGAGAATACCCATACAGCAACAAGATCTGTACACATTGCCGTACGAAAGCTTTCTATATGTCGAGGGAAAACTAACGAAGAACAAAGTTGTCGAAGGATCTGATGTAGTGTTGGGAAATAATTTTGTCGCGTTCATATTCGATAAGATTCGATACGAACTAGATGGTGTGGAGATTGATCGTAACAGAAACGTGGGCATAACTAGCGCGCTCAAATACTACATAATAACGTCATCCGAGAGAAGCGTGATTCTGAGGAATGCTGGCTGGAAGGCGCGTACTAACGTGGATGGATATTTTAATTTTTGCGTACCTCTACGCACTATTGAGATTCTGCGAGGATTATAGACGCGTGGTAATCAACGCTCGTCACGAGTTGATCTTAATACGATCACGTAATGACAACAATTGCCTTATGGGAAATTCGGCGTTGGATCCCGTGATCGATTTATTCAAGATACAAGGCGAATGCCGTACATGTTATTGAACGAGATAACAAAACTATCGATGCTGCGCACTTTGGAGAGCGGACGATACTTAAGCATGGCTTTTCGCTCGTGGGATCTGTACGAGTTTCCGTTGTTACAGCGTACAACCAAGCATTCGTGGGCCATCAAGACCACTACTCAGCTTGAGAAGCCGCGGTATGTCATCTTCGCTTTGCAAACAGGCCGAAAGAACGTCACTGAAGACACGAGCCGATTCGACGACTGAAACTTGATGATGACTAACTGAAATGTTATATGAACTCAGAATGTTATCCGTACGACGATATGAATCTGGATTTCGACAAAAACAGATAGTCTGTGTTGTACGAAACGTACGCGCGTTTCTGCAAGAGCTATTACGGATACGAATATCTCGAGTCAAGTCTTACCCTCACGTCTTTTCTACGTAACGGTCCATTCGTAATCATCGATTGTTCTCGACAAAACGAATCGATCAAGAGTGCAACCATGGACGTGAGATTGGAATTTGAGACTAAAGAGAACGTACCGATGAATACCACCGCATTGTCTCATTATACACGATCGCGTAATTCAGTACAACCCATTGACCGCAATGTTGTACGCAAGATCACCTAAGAGCATCGCTAATATATGAGATAGAGAGATAATAAAATCTACGATACATCGAAATCGACCGCTGTCTTCTTCTCGACAACAGTCATGTCTGTGTCAACGTTCGTAGACCTGCAAGGTTTCCTTTTTGAAGGACAATTTGTCGTAAAAGAGTTTGTTGTTCTCAAAGAACGGACCATTCTCTCTCATTACATTTTCGCAAGCCCTATACCGTGGCATTTCCTGACAAGTGCCGACAAATCTCGCGCATGTTGGGTGATACGTCATTACCATAGACTGCGATGGAACGACGAAACGATTCCGTACAGTGAAGCTAAGATTTTGATTACGAAAGCTGTGCATGACACGAAGGAAGATGACGATGTTGTCATATATGTCAAGGAACATGAAAAATGAAAATGGTTACGGAACTTGCTTCTGGACGATGAGCGAGAGCGCGTATACATCGAGACTCTGAATGCGGATTATGAAGACATAGATTCTTTAAATAATTTAGATGCTGATAATTCTATACGATGTAGATATCATTATACTAATTGCGCGTTACAAAATGTATTTGAATTGTTTAATTGGTGGGCAAATAACCTTAAATAAACATATATAACATATATATAAAATATGTTTTCTTTTATTCCTTTTCCTCGCTATTACGTTGATGATTATTTAATATTCCAACGATCCTATACATTTTTTCAATGTTCGATTGATTCATCGATAACAAAGAAATTGCGTATAATTATAATTTAAGCGTGAAACTTTTTATTCACATATTTTTTAAATGGCACTTTACATATTTTTTTATAGCTGATTAGGTTCTTTTTCTTGAAATAAAAATTTTACAATTAATTGATAATGACGCAATCCTTTGTTTTCTTTCTACTTATGATTACTATAACAGTAAATTCGTTCTCGATGTGCTATCTGCAATTGTACGATTCTTTGTCTTTTTCTTGGCCACTATAACACGCCTGTTCACGAAATATTATTATAATAGAGTATTGTCGTTCAGCGAGGTCATTGGATTTTTTGTCCACTCCATCTTTCAAAAGAGGGGGGGATTAACGCTCTGCCGTGTCAAAATTTACGCGGGTGCGATCAGTCCTCCGTCATTCGTTTGTACGAACGAACCTTACGCAATGTACTCCGCTTCTCCATCATTCGTTTGTACGAACGATCTGCACGCAATGTACCCCGCCAAAAGAAGCAGCGCACTGTACGATGGTGAAACGAAGAAGGAACGTAACGCGTAAATTCGACATTTTTATTTTTTATTTTATTTTTTATTTTTTATTTTTTATTTTTTATTTTTTATTTTTTATTTTTTATTTTTGCAATATTACGCAACTTTATATAAATTATATTATGTACTTAATTTCTATTACACAGAATTTCGGTGGAGTCTCGCGCGGTACGGTTACTGAGCAGATGTTACAACCTGACGGGCTTCAAGTTTCTAGAAATTGGAATCAATGTTAGTCCATCAAGCTACGTGGAGATCGCACTAGGAGATCATCGAGAGCAGGAACTGATACTGTCTCTCGAAACATGGAAAGGACTCCATGAGCAGCAATGGAATATCTATAAATTGCTACGAAAAAATTATAAAGACAATTTTATAAGCATCGGACCGTTAACGGCCCGAGTTTGCATGATGAACGATGTTACACTCGTACGTCTTGAATCTTCAAACGTACGCATTATGATGGTCGAATTGGCACTACGCCGTATGTTTAATCTCGTCGAATGTATTGATAACATTCAATCAACTAGACAGACTCGTCGATACGATCGATGAAAAGTATATGCGATTCTCCAACATTGCGTCTATTATAACAAATCCCGAGAAAGTACCATACGTGATACGCGATAGCGATATCTTCGATAGGCATCAACTCGTCAATTGCGAACTGTTAGCTTTAGTTTTTAGTATGTATGAAAAAAAGACGATGTAACAAAAAATGTGAATAAAAATGTTTTCACGCTTAAAAATATGATTTCAATCAAAACAAATCTATTTTCCATCTTAAAGTAAAATAATATTCGAGTTATGATAGAATATTATTTATTGGTATAACATCAATAAAAAAAGGCTAGAGTCTAGCACGATCTACTAGCGGAGAAACGACGCGGCGGCACAGAGTGGGGGGTATAGCAGAACGTCTCATACGAAACAATGAAATCGCGCTCTCTAAACTCGCGATTCTTGTGTCGGTACGCCGTCAGAGCGTAACATCTATTCATGTGCCCTTTTGCTAGCCAATCTTCATAGCTCATTTGCCGATATTTATTTGTCGATCTAGCAAACTTTTTGGCGTTCTAATAATACACGTATCCCAATTTCAATTTTAATGAATTTGAGTAATATAAATACACAAATCTATTAAAAATGCCTCGTCAACCAAAAAAAAATGTTGATGAAATTTTCGAATCATTAAAAGATTTGAATTTCTTTGATGATCGAAGTTAGATTCTTCGATTATCTGATTCAATTTGGAAAAATGCTGAGAGTCTTCTAAATAGAGAACTCAGTATGAAATATTTATACTTGTATATATCACAAAATCGAAATGGGATTTTACAACGATTTCGGCAAAAATATAATATTGAAGATACTTTATCTAAATCGACCAATTTAATTAATGAGAGCAACCAGTCAAATTGGTCGATGTCTTCACCATGTGTTTTTAAACCGTGGCGCATCATTATACTATTTATATTATTTAGATAAGCAAACGTGGCATAAAATATCTGAATGCGAGACAGATCATACCGATAAATGTACCGACCTGGATGGACAACTATTATCTATAATGAATTGTGGAAGCAATTAAAAATACCATGCTTTTACGCCTTTAAATTTGCAAGGATTAATCGTAATCCAGGTGAGATATTTTTAAAAATAAAAGGCAGATGTCCGGAATGCAATGCACTTTTTAACGCATATAGTATGCATGAGCTAAATAATGAAGATCCAACAATGAAGATCCATATTTCTACGTATGATACGACAAATATTATATACAAAAAGAAATGACAATTACGAAAGCTGTGTCGTTAAAGATTTATGTGGGACATCTACATACAGCTGGCGGAGAGAAAAAGCGAACCAATTAATGACGTTTGGCGATATAGAACCAGCGCATTTATACAATGAAACCGTATTGCGCAAAGCAAAACAATTAGATGATGATGAAAAATTAGGTCTCGACAAAGCGTCGGATCCTGTTGCTTCAATTTTAACATTAAAATATAAATCTGAATTTTCAGGAATTAAACGCGAAATAGGTTTGGATAAATTTTTTGTTATTTATTTTAGTCCTGAACAATTATTTTTATACCAAAAATTTAATTGCCAAATAGAGAAAACAGGTATATTGAGCATAGATGCAACAGGATCGCTAATTAAAAAAATAATAAAACCTGACGGATCGACAAATTTTTTGTACCAAGTTTTTGTACAAAGTTTTTGTACCAAGCAGTTGTTCCTTTTAAGGCAAAAATTCTAACCGTTTGCAAATGATATCAGGAGACACGGTAGTGTCTCGGGTGTCAAGTCAACCGAGAACACTCCGTGTGACTTTACGCGAGTCGTCGAGGTTCGAGCATCTGAAATTATCGAATCTCAATAACGGCTAAACCGATTAAGTTCTAAGTAGGCTTGATCGGTAGCTTGAGTCCGACTTGCATGATAAAAGTATTTTTATTTTTCTGCTACGTGTCCTACAAGGAGAGATATCGCTATGCAAAGTCCGATTTGGAAATTTTTACTTTAAGAAACGTCATCATCGTCGCCTTTGTACGGCTGCAACGTTTATCACGAGATGTCACTATTAATCTTATCGACTCAGCAGAAGAGAGTTGAGATACGTGTCTCTCGATACCTTCGAAAATCGTAAAAGTTATTAGGATAATAAGATAAGAGATTATAAGAAAAAAAATAAATAAATAATTGAATAAAAAAATTGCTATCTATTTTATCGATTGCCGCCGGTAATATAATATAATACTTCAAAATGTCTGATATCACTATAAAATTACCTTTTTTTTAAAAAACGTAAAAAAAGAGTATCAAGTATAGTGGAATACTTCAAAATGTCTGATATCACTATAAAATTACCTTCTTTTAAAAAAAAGGTAAAAAAAGGGTGTCAAGTATAGTGGACATTGCAAACTCAAATGATTGTGTAAAATTTATATAAAAGATTTGATATCAATAATTGGCGCCAAGTTATAGTCTTACAAACATGAAGCTACAAGTCCATTTTAGTCAAATTATATATTTCAATCGTATAAAAGATTTGATAAACCACTGTTTTAAAAAAATAAAACTCAAGTAGTAGTTTCTTTAATTTAAAAATAATAAAAACCAAATTATATGTATCTTTCTATCCATTAAAAACTTCTTTTTCTAACTCAAGTGGTAGTAATTATTTAGCTTTAAAATATTTTTATATCACAAAATTGCTTTACTCAATTTACGTTTTTATCACAAAGAATTATAAAGTAACAGTATAAAATAAATGATAAAGTTTTATTTAAATAAAAAACAATTTTATGTAAAAACACTTGGCGCTACTCATACCTCTAAAAAGAATATGAATAAGATGTGTGTGTGTGTGTGTGTGTGTGTGTGTGTGTGTGTGTGTGTGTGTGTGTGTGTGTGTGTGTGTGTGTGTGTGTGTGTGTGTGTGTGTGTGTGTGTGTGTGTGTGTGTGTGTGTGTGTGTGTGTGTGTGTGTGTGTGTGTGTGTGTGTGTGTGTGTGTGTGTGTGTGTGTGTGTGTGTGTGTGTGTGTGTGTGTGTGTGTGTGTGTGTGTGTGTGTGTGTGTGTGTGTGTGTGTGTGTGTGTGTGTGTGTGTGTGTGTGTGTGTGTGTGTGTGTGTGTGTGTGTGTGTGTGTGTAATTATAATTTAATCATATTAAATAATAAATTTTGCCTTTATTTGTAACATTCAAATAATCTCATCAATTAGTTTTGCATTTTCGCTTGATCTAAGCAGCACCAAGTGTTTTTACATAAAAATTTTTTTATTTAAATAAAATTTTATTCATTTTATACTATTAGTTTATTTTGTACTGTTACTCTTTAATTCTTTGTGATAAAAACGTAAATTGAGTAAAGCAATTTTGTGATATAAAAATATTTTAAAGCTAAATAATTACTACCATTTGGGTTAGAAAAAGAAGTTTTTAATGGATAGAAAGATATACATATAATTTAGTTTTTTAAATTATTTTTAAATTAAAGAAACTACTACTTTAGAAGTTTTATTTTTTTTAAACAGTGGTTTATCAAATTTTTTTATACAATTGAAATATATAATTTGACTAAAATGGACTTGTAGCTCCATGTTTGTAAGACTATAACTTGGCGCCAATTATTGATATAAAATCTTTTATATAAATTTTACACAATCATTTGAGTTGGCAATATCCACTATACTTGACACCCTTTTTTACCTTTTTTTAAAAAAAAGGTAATTTTATAGTGATATCAGATATTTTGAAGTATTATTAGGTGTACAAAAAAGTTCTGAGTTTTAGATTTCATACAACCGAAATAACAATTTAAATTTTATATATCCCGCTCTTTTGCGGTTTTAAAGCGTTGACATTTGGCCTTCTAAAATGCCATACAGTTTGGCGTTTGATGCACATAACTTCAAAAATCAGTAGTGTTCACGATGGCAATAACAAAAGAGCATATTCGATTTTCCATCCACTTCGCGTTTCATCTGAAGAAAAATGCTGCTGAAGCCACTGCAATGATTTGTGCTGCATATGGAGAGAACGCTGTAAGTCATACTACATGTAAAAGATGGTATCAAAAATTTCGCCAAGGAAATTTCAGTCTTGAAGATGAACCGCGTGCTGGACGCCCTCAAAAGATTGAAACGAACGAATTGCACTGCTGGATATAAACTCTGCGCAAACTGAAAAGGAGCTTGCAGAACAGCTTGGCGTTACGCAGCAAACCATATTCGTACGTTTACATACGGTGGGAAAGGTTCAAAAGGAAGGCAGATGGGTTTCGCATAAATTGTCCGAAAATAACAAAAATCGTCGGCGTGACACTGTACTCACTTTGCTTTCAAAGTTCCGGTAAAAAGATTTTCTGCACAAAATTATTACAGGCGATGAAAAGTGGATGCTTTATGATAACCCTAAATGTAGAAAATCATGGGTTGACCCTGGTCGACCTTCAACATCGACGCCAAAGTCCATCCACGCCAAGAAAGTTTTGTTCTGTATCTGGTGGGATTGGAAAAGTGTGTTGTATTACGAATTGTTACAACCGAGTGAAACAATCACGGCAGACCGCTACCAACAAGAATTGACCAATTTGACCGATGCATTTGAAGAAAAGAGGCCATTTACTGACCAAGGGTGTCGTAAAGTGATCTTGCTTCATGACAATGCTCGATCACATGTTGTGAAAGCGACTCAGGACCATATTTTTGCGTTAGGCTGGGAACTTCTCCCGCAAGCGGCGTATAGCCCAGACATGGTGCCTTCCGATTATTATCTATTCCGGTCGCTGCAGCATCATTTGGCTGATACACATTTCGTGAGATTTGAAGAAATACGAAAATGCATTGATGACTTTATCGCTTCGAAGCCGGTGAGCTTCTATCGTCAAGGAATTCGCAAGCTACCCGAAAGATGGCAAAAGGTCGTTGATGCAAACGGAGAATATTTCTCTGATTAATATTTTTTTGTTTGTTTTTAAATAAAGATTGAATTTTACAAAAAAAGCTCAGAA
Source organism: Pogonomyrmex californicus (assembly GCA_024349325.1). Taxonomy (NCBI): domain Eukaryota; kingdom Metazoa; phylum Arthropoda; class Insecta; order Hymenoptera; family Formicidae; genus Pogonomyrmex; species Pogonomyrmex californicus. The sequence continues at coordinate 391,993 of JAECZD010000045.1, forward strand.
CTTTTTTGTACACTTAATATTTTAAAGATTTTCAGCGCACTCCGCGCTCTCGTAACTCGGAGAGGAATAAACCAAGAGCAGCTTCTCCAAATGTGGCAGCGATTTCTATTGTTGTGGAACATAGTGGTCCTACGTATGCATCGATTTTGAGTAAAGCTAGGGAAGCCATCCCGCTGGAGGAATTCGATGTCTTGGACACCAAAGTAAAGCGTACGCTCTCGGGTGGAGTACTGCTGGAATTGAGAGGTAACGATTCCTCCACCAAGGCAGACCTGATAATGGAAAGAATGAAGAACGTCTTTAATGATTCGAAGGTTAAAATAAGTAGGCCCATCAGAACAGCGGATGTGAGACTCACCGGATTCGATGACTCTGTGTCATTTTCGGAAATTCGACGGCAAATATCGCCACTGGGTGGTTGCTCTCCTGATAGCCTAAGAATAGGTCCAATTCGAATGACTAGGAATGGCCTTGGTATAGTGTGGATACAATGTCTTCTTGATGCTGTGCTTAGACTTGCCAATCTTGATAGTGTAAAGCTGGGTTGGGTTAAGTCAGTCAAGGTGAACTTACTTCCGACCAGGCCAGTGAGGTGCTACAAATGCTTTGCAAGAGGCCACACCAGGCCCTAATGATATCGATAGGTCTGGTTCTTGCTTTATTTGCGGAGATCCGTTTCATAAGCTGAACAATTGTAGAAATCGTTCTTGTTGTCCGGCTTGCAAGGACAGAGGCTTGCCGTTTGGTCATAGAGCAGGAAGTGAAATTTCCTCCAGTTCTGCCTGGTCCGCTGGTTAACTTGAGGGATAGGTCGGTGAATAACGCATCTTCCCCTATAAGAGATAGATTTGACCAAAGTAATAGTTCTCGAGGAGAGAATAATGACATGGATATGGAGACTACATCGTCGAATAATAAGAATTATACAAATCAACCTCAATAAGTGCTCGGTTGCACAAGACTTGTAAATATTATGAATGAGCAGAAAGCTCATGTTGCAATTATCTCTGAATCTTATTTTACTTACCGTAATATTAACGATCGCTAGTTTGTCTCAGGTGATGATCCACCTTCTGCAGCCTTTTATATCAACGATACATTCGCTTACAATTGGCAATTATATGTCACAGCTCCGGAAGTAGTTGCAATAAAAACAGATAACCTAATTATTAGCCTTTATTTTTCGCAACAGACCAGCTAAGAAATTTGAAAGCTTCTTAGACACTCTTCTTGATGTTATAGTATCAATGGGCGATTCTCGCATTTTATTGGCCGATGACTTTAATGCTCGTTTTAATGTATGGGACAATTGTAACAATGCTCGAGGAAAATTATTATTTAATTGGACTTGTGGACTCAATCTAAATTTAATAAATAGTCCAGGTATAATTACGTGCAGCAAAGTACAGGGTGATTCTACAATGGATCTTGCGTGGTGCACCGAGAACCTTTGGAGCATGATAACAAATTGGAGTATATTGGGAGACTATAACGCATCGGACCATAAAACGATCCTGATTGAAACTATTGATAACAATTGTAGACGCAAAAATATTCCTAGAACTTTAGAGCATTTCCCAATGTGGAGCTTTAAAAGAATGGACAGAGATAAATATCTTGCAGCTCTACACGCTGGCTTCTGGTCGCTTTCGGGAACGGAAACAATGAATTTGGACAACCTGATTACTAGGATAAAGAGAATCATCAGGGACGCATGCGATGTGTCAATGCCTAAGATAACCAGACATCCGGATAAAAATAGCGTTTACTGGTGGAACGACAAAATTGGAAAAGTTCGCGTGAAATGTAAAACGCTGAGAAGGAGGTACACGAGGACGCGGATACGGAAGGATTCTTCGATTTGGCAACCACTATTGACAGAGTTTAGGGGTGCACGGAGTAAATTAAAAATAGCGATTACCAGAGCCAAGGATAATGTTTGGCAAGAGCTAATTGATTCTATTGAGGAAGACTCCTGAGACCGCCCTTATAAGATGGTTACCAAGAAGTTAAGGTTATTTACTGCCTGTGTGAATCATTGGAATCAGCCTTTATATCTGAGGTGATTTCATAGCTTTTCCCAGGGAATGAGAGTGAGGAGGCATCATGGAATTTGTGTCCCCGGACGCCATTGGACGACGTTCCTGAGGTATCCGTAGCGGAATTGGAAATAGCAATGAATAGACTTAAGAACAACGGAAAGTCCCCAGATCAGGATGGGGTCACGTATAAAATGCTGATACCAGCGGTGGAAGTAGCCAAAGAAATCTTTGGTGTTGTTTACAAGATGCTTGCGGGAGTATTTTCCAGTGGAATGGAAAGCTAGATTAGTCCTGTCGAAAAAACTTAACAAACCCCTAAAAGATTCCCTATCTTCTTTTCGACCAATATACTTGTTGAACACAATAGGGAAACTATTAGAAAAGATTATCGCAAATAAACTTAATGAATTTTTAGAGACTAATGGCCGTTTATCGAGTTTCCAATTTGGATTTAGAGGTAGACGGTCTACAATTGATGCAATTAAGGGCGTGATGGACATAATGGATGGTGCCAATCTAGGGAAATGTTACACCATAATGGTCAGCCTGGATATAAAAAATGCCTTTAATTCTATTCCGTGGCATGAAATTATATTGACACTTGAAAAGAAGGATGTGCTGGGATATTTATGCGCAATAATTAGGGCATATTTAAGTAATCAAGCGGTGTATGTGGACAGGAATGGACTATTGAGAGACTTTCGAGTTTCTAGAGGTATGCCACAGGGGTTTAGGTCCTCTTTTATAGATTGTAGGTTATGATAAAATACTTGCAGATGATAGCCCTGAAAACTGTCACATGATATGTTACGCAGACGATACGTTACTCATGTTATGCACATGACAAAGAAATTGCATCACGTTTTAAAAAGTGAAAACTTTTTTTTATTCATCTTTTTACATGATTTGTTGATACAACTAAATATTTAATAATCAATTAATCAACCAGAAATCAATCAGAAATTGATCATTAATCAATCAGAAATTGCATCACTTTTTAAAACGTGATGCAATTTCTTTGTCATGTGCATGAGCGGCACATTGACCTACATTCCTGCGCGATTGATTAATTAATTGATTAATTAATTGATACCGACTCTCTTCTTTCTATCTGAACATGGCCGCTATAACACGCTCGTTCAGCTTCTTTAGAAATTTCTATCACAGCGATATCCATTGCCCATTGTTCTTTGCCCATTGACAATGATATATTATACACACTTCCTCTGTAATGGTGGTATATGCATGTCTCCAGAAATTTTTTGGGAGGAATTGAGAAGTGGGGGTTATCGGGGATTGCGTTTCTTCACAAAAGTGTGAGGATTCGAGGTGTAATGTCTTCTTAAAAAATAATCCGTCATGTTCACCGGTGGATAGGTCATCACGTCATCACGTTCCACGGAGAACTTGTTAACTCTTTGATTGGTCGACAACTGCACATCTCGTCATTTATTAATTCAGCGCCACAATGTTCACAATGACTGCGTGTCACGATTTCTCTCAATGAAGAGCTCATTGTAAAGTTTGTTGTCTCTCTTTAGCGGTATTCTCACTATATAAAAAAGATTAAAAAAATTATGAGCCATTATATATATATATATATACACACTTCATTATTCTTATAATATACTCATAACTGATCTTGTCTTATCAATACTTTCCACAAATGAGCAGATAGGAATAAAGCACCGTTACAAGTGTCAATCAATGCGACATGCGACACTTCAGGTTTTTTTTTGTATGCAACGACTTTCTCTCACATTTGAATCATTCCATCTAATGTGATCTCGCGCGCCCAATGACGTATTATATATCATCTGCAGTTTCTTTATCCCTTTGTCTAAAAATCAGAGCGTCATCATACGTTTGTAATCGAGTCGCAATTTGTTTATCTATTTGTTTATCTATTTGTTTATAACTTTTATTATCTTTGCAATTTGTTCATAGCAGTCGGATTATTGACGCTTCTTTCTTAACACGTCGATACGTACGTCGATTTCTAGGAAAAGCCATCTTTTGTGGCTCCTCCTAAAAAAAAAGCCGCTATTCATATATTTATCATCTTCTCTTTCGTCTCTCTCTCTCTCTCTCTCTCTCTCTCTCTCTCTCTCTATTGTATACGTATATTTTCTATCTCTTTCCCGTCTCTTTCTTATTTTATCTATAATATTTAATACACGCATACTGTTTTATCTTTATTTTCTTAACGTTCAATGTAATGAATCTTGTGGCGGCAGTCGTTGAAACGTCTTCACAGTGGCATCAGCTGGCAATAATTTTGTGCGCGAAGAATCGCCTGTGCGCGAAACATCGCCTGTGCGCGAAGAATCTGTACACGAAGAATCGCTGGTGCGTGAAAAATCGCCTGTGCGCGACGAATTGCTCGATGTGTTAGACATAAAATGCCCATAATATTTTCCGACGAGGATAATGGCGATGATAATGATGATAGTGATTTTGAAAAATTTTTTAACAATTTTGCGACCCAGGAGCGCTTTGATTTTATACATATGTGGATAAATATTATCCGCACTGATTATAATGATGATATTTTCGCGATGCATGCGGAGGAATAATACATTTATTATGTTACCAATGACCCTTACGCCGATATTTTCCAATTGCTTTGGTCATTAGAATTGTATGAACTTATCAATTGTATGACTTCGGCGAAAGATGAGGAGGAGGAGGAGGAGGAAGAACATTATCCAGAAGCTGAAATTCCAGAAGATGAAGTTCCAGCAGATAATTTTGAGGATGCAGATGAAGTCCCCCCCGCAGGTTAATCTACGGGATGTGGGTAAAATCTCCCTCCCGCGGGTAATCCAGAGGGGGGTATAAAATTATTTCTTTCTTTTGTATTCTAAGCGACTTTTTTGAATTGTTAAATATTTCTTTTGTGTGTGTATTTTTTTAAGTGACTTTCTTGGATTATTGTGACATTTCTTTTTGTGTGTGTATTTTTTAAGTGACATTTTCTTGGATTCTTCTATAACCTCAACTGGTGAGTCTTTTTAATTTTTTCTTTTTTTATTTTTTACTTGACGGCGGTGGCGGCGGAGCGGCGGCGGGCGCGGCGGCGGCGGGCCCGGGTCCCCCTTCTGACGTCATGTCTACGCGCTCTGTCTACGTGTAATTTCTTGACAGAATATTTCTTGACAGAAGTTTGTTTAAGAAGGACGCCAAGTTGTAGAGAGGACTATCAATCAACGAGACAATAATTCAGAGGGGGCATCCCTGTTTATATAATTTTGGGAGCCCGTAAGCTCCTAAAATCCCAAAACCTTCAACACATGTAGAAAATAATTTTAAACTGACCAATGAGTTATCTGGCATGCAATTGAATGACGACCATACACTTGTGTCTTTCGATGCGATCCCTTTGTTCACCAATGTTCCTATTGACCTATCAATCGACAATATTGCAAAGCGCTGGGGAGATATCTCAAAGAATTGCGACATCCCTAAGGATGAAATTTTAAATGCAGTCTCGTTTGTCTTAAATTCTACCTTTTTTACGTTTGACAATGTGATCTACAAGCAAACCTTTGGAACACCCATGGGTTCCCCATTGTCTTCGATCATAGCCGATTTAGTATTAAGAGATTTGGAGGAGAGCGTGCTTGAAGATGTCAGGGCGCATTTGCCTTTTTTTTATAGATATGTTGATGACATTGCAATGGCCATTCCTTCCCGATTGATGAGATGCTTGGAAGGTTCAACTCGTACCACCCTAGATTGTAATTCACTGCTAGGGGGGAGGGAGAGGAGTGAGTTGAATTTTCTCAACTTGACCTTAAAGGTTATTAATAAGAATATTGAGATTGATTGGTTTCATAAACCCACATTCTCGGGAAGGCACCTCAATTTTCATTCCCAGCACCCTCTCACCAAAAAAAGAGGCACTATTGCTGAACTCATCGATAGAGTTCTTATTGTCCCACCCGAAATCCCACCAAAAAAAACTTGAATTTAGTGATCAAGACTCTGTTATTGAATTACCCTCTCAGCTTTATCTTTGATAACATTCGAGATTAAAAATGTTATTTAGGCAAGAAAATAAATCAAGAATGTCGAATGCAACAGCGCAATCACATGGAACAAAATGGTTTACTTTACCTTTGTTCCGGAAATTGCGATTAAATTCAAAAAAATTGTCGATGATTTTAATGCAAAAACCGCGTACTTTAGTATGAACAAGCTGAGAGGCACGATCAGGGTTCATAAGGACGCTCTACCAGCACATTCCAAAAGGAATGTAATGTACAAGATCTGCTGCGGCAACTGCGATGCGTGCTATGTCGGACAAACAATGAGACAATTAAAAACGAGACTGCATGAACACCAGAGTCATATACGTAGGAACACGAACACACATTCAATTACCGAACATAGATTAGATTGCGATTATGGATTTGACTGGAACGGTGTGAAAGTATTAGACTGTGAACGTAAGTTGCAAAAATGACTAATCTCAGAGATGTTTTTAATTAAGAGACAGAATAATAGCTTGAATTCACAATCGGATACTGAATTCTTACACCACGCATACATTTCGGTCTTGAGCAGGCTGTAACCTCAGCTTTGTTTTGACAAGCTGTTGACTCGTTGAATCACCGCGTTCTGCCTTGAGTTCGAGGCATGCGGACGCGTTGTTGGTGTGCTGCTCGGTACGAACCGTGCATTCCTGTGCTCTATTCGATATGTGTGAGCCGTGTCCATCCGATAATCGACAACCCTTAAAGACTACTCTATCTCTTTAAGAATGATAATCATAATTCAATGGGTCAACGAAATTAATTAGTGAGCACGTCGGATAAACACGTCATCTTATCCTTATTTTTATATTTTTATTTAATTTTTATTTTTGTATACACTGAGGATGACTCAAACTAGAATCAAAACGTATGTCATATTTTTCAATTTGTAATAAGGAATGTAAATTGCGCACTGCAAACAGCACTGATTCTCATTTGCCCTTCTATTATTTCATATTTAATTATAAATTTATCGGAAAGAATAAATTATTTTAAAATTTAAAATAAATAATATTAAATTTACCTTCGTAATTTTCCGAAGAATAGTCCGTCCGTGTTTCGCATTGATGGAAAACCTCGATCCTTTCTTCTGAAAGCTCATCGTACATTTGCTCGAAGGCTCTTCTCCTGTTTTCATTTTCTTCAGCTTCGTCATCGGCTTCTTCTTCGTCATCGTCATCGTCATCTTCTTCTTCTCCTTTTCCATCTTCTTGTCTTTCTTCGTCAACTTCTTCTTCTCCTTCTTCATCTATAGCTTCTTCTTGTTCTTTTTCATTTTCCCTTCATTTTCTTCTTTCTCATATTCGGATTCATCCAAGTCGTTTGCTTGTACTAAAAAAGAAACATCGTTGTTATTATTATTATCTTTTTTTCAAGAATTAGCTAATACTTAGTTTTATAACTTTTATTATTTTAAATAATTATTCACGCGGTGTGTAAATTTCGATGTCGGCTTCGCTCACAGCCGTCCCCTCATCATCGATATTTTCTTCCGCATTTGAAACAAAATTAAGCTTTTATTAATTGAATTCGATATTCAGTGTATATACAGTGAGCTAATTTTAAAAGCAATATTTGCTATTTTCTTACCTGAAACTAGATCAACCATTGGGATACCCTCCTTCTCAGGCTGCGCGTCTATCCGCATTCGCACTCGTCCTAAAAATTCGATATTTTAATTTAAAAATCTGAAAATTTAGAAATCTAGATTTTTAATTATATCAATTTTCTATTATTTTTTTTTACTCACTCATTTATTTTTTTTACTCAAGCTCGTTTATTCCTTCCGTCTCGTCTTCGGCGGGGCGTCTCAATCCCCGTGGTTGGTACGGATGTACAACCGCGATATTATCTCTCGCTTAAAAAATTTAAATTAGAATTTTTTATACTTACATTCTATTATTCTAATTTCAATTACCTTAAAAATAAATATTTATCTCCTCCGTTGTAAAAAAGCGATATGTCCGCCAGTATCATCCTCCTCCACACCATCGCGCCAATTATATATTCTTTTACAATATTTAAAAGTCTTTTGTCCTCGAAATGCCCTAATCTGAACATAATGCTCAATAGGGTTTTCGAGCATTCCGGTACGAATTTTGCAAACGTGATATAATTTGTTTCTTCATTTGTTAATAATAAAATATAAGCACTTGCGTTTATCGTTAGGTTGATATTTGCGCACACGATAAAAAATTTTCTTAATTTTTCACAGAGTATTTTTTTCACTTTTCACTATTTTAAAATATTACAGACAGCGAACGAATCGGTGCAATAATGTAAAAACCGGCCAAGTCACTCACGAGAAAGTATAATCGAAAATAAACCTTTTCTATAATTCCGCGCGGTATTTATACTTTGAAAATCTTACCGCACACTCCAAAAAGAGGATGGCACGCAAAAAAATGCAGCGCCATTGGATAGATCAAAATTTTCCTTAATACAGGTTACACTTTTTCTATTCTCTCAACTAAAACATAGCTGAAACAAAACGAACTCCCCACTCAAGAAACACTTCTAACCTCCTCCTTTTTTATTTTGTAGTTTCTAGGTTTATTAAATAATATTTTGCGAAGAAGTTTTAAAAGTCTAGAAAATCTAAACTTTAAAAGATTTTATAATTTTATAATTTAAAATTTTTTAATTTTAAAATCTTTTAAATTTTTTAATTTTAAAATTTTTTAAATTTTATAATTTTTCATTTGCCCATCTGCACGCGCAGTTCTTTTTTCTTAGTAGATAAGCCAACGAGCTCGACGAATTCGTTAGCCCTCAGTTCATTCGAGTGTCATCCTTCGAGATTTCAACTTCATAAATCCGAAGTAGTCTTTTACCTCTCATTTCAATGTGATTATTAGTTACATTTGAGAAGAAAACAGGAACAATGACGAGTCGAAAAGCTGTTCCCGATACCGAGAAGCGCGATATTCCGGAGCCGAGCAATGTTCCCGATTCCGAGAGGCGCAAATACGGAATATCTACGATATTCCGAAGGGAAATTGTAAGGAATGAAACGATAAGTTCCATATGATGCTCTCAACAACATATGGACTCAACATCTCTCACACGAAAAGGATACACATTGGATTGCAAACGACAAACGAAGGAGTTTTCGTGTCAATGGTTAAATTAACCGGTAATTATGCAGAAGGAATTTATTTCACTGATTCCTGGCAACAATTCCTAAACAACATGGGGCTTATCGGTGAGTATTTAAACGCTACAATAAATCGAGACCGGAACCTATCATTGTCAAAAATGTTGCGATCAATTTTACCTCCTCTTATGGGTCGCGGTCCATATTACTGACGTATAAAGAAAATGAAGAGACCGCTATGAAAAATATCGAAATTCAATATCGAAGAACGACTATGGATTCGCAGTCACTGACGAACAGACGTAAAACCTTTGCTGTCGCAATTGTGATACAGAAGAGTACTTTTCACGGATTGGAAAATATTGTGAAATGCGTCGATGCGCACTTAAAACCTTTACAAAGCGTGACCGATAATGTTAACAAATGCACGCAATATCTTATAAAAGAAATAGAATTAAACCTTCCGAAAAGTTACATAGATAGTGTGTTGTAGCCCGGATTGTACAAGATTGTAATTAGGGAAAGTCGGGTTCGCCGAGCCTTAGGAGTTAGAGCCTAGAACTCCGAGCAGGATCGTAGGTGGAAGGTTCTTTTGGTTAAATATTATTACTCACTTTCGTTAAGTAGCTGATTTATTACGATACGGCTTCTTGATAATGATTCATGTGAATGTTGCTATTACTGATAACGACTGACCGTGACGAAATATAACTGTCTTGTTACGTATTGTGACTGCCCGCTCTCGATGATTTAGCGACCGTTTTTATAGTATTTTAGTAGTGTCGTTTTATAATTCTAAATCAGACCATATATGGTCAAAACGGCACGCTTTCGCAAATTCCTCGTTCGCGCTCCGCTTTGGAATTTGTGGACTTGCTTTTGCATGCTTGCATTTCTGACCGGCGTTTCCGTAGCATCGGCTATTCCGAGATTCGAGAATGATCATGAGGATAAGATATAATATGACAAAAATAATATAAGGAGTAATTCGGGCTACAACATCCCTCCCTCGCCGGGAAAAAAACGGAGTTTTTCGCATTACAATTCTTCAACATACATTTACATAAAATTTTAAAATCGTGAACTTTCGTTTTTTCTGCGCAGTTCGCTATTTTTATTTACATTTTTTGTTTTCTTTTTTCTTATGATTACACTTATTCCTATTATAATTATAATTATTAATATTTCGCTGAAACTAACGAGATAGGTAAAATGTACGTTTTGGAATACGTTCGACTCCTCATCTAGTTGCTTATTTAATTCGTTTATTTTTGTTCTTAATTTTGTTAATTCTAACGGGTTTTTTAGTATCGGTCGCAGTTTTATTTTTTCTGTGAGCTGTTTTGCACCTTTGATGTTTGATTTTTTGATATTAACGTTAGATTGTATTCCGGTAAATGTGCTCGTACATAACGGATCGCTATCTGTCGTCGCGTGACTATTGTTATTTTCGGCGTTGTTAGTTTACAATCGCCATTTAATTTTACTTTACCTATACCATTTATCTCTAGTTTTCTTACTTCCGACTTATTACATTGAATTTCTATTTTTTGATTTACTTGTGCAAAATATAGTCACGCTTGTGGTTCCGTTAGCGTTAGCCATAAGGTATCAGAAATTATACGTCCTTGTTCACAATTCTGGAGCTGTTCGGGTGCGTTTATATAAATTTGCACTTCGCATAACGCGTCCGTACCTATGTGATAGACGGGAAAATTTTGTTCGCATATGTAAGTTTGATCGTTTTGTATGCATGTGTTTAGTTCACGCTCTTCTAATAATATATAATGATGGTTTTCTTTATCTATTGCTATTAAGGCGTGATTTACCCGTATAAATGAAAAGATATTCGCGTGTTCGGGTATTGGGAACGGTATCGGTTTTATTAATTTGAATGTCGGGAAAGTGATTACTGGAAATCGGAAGATCGTGTAGATATCTGTTTTATCATAATACGCATTTATAGTCATATATTTCTGGGTAGTGCGCCAGTTTTATTTTATTGAATATTCTCAGGGCGCTTCCTTGGAACCCTATTTTGGTAAGTCTTCTTTATTTGTATTTTTATTTAGTTTTAGTTTTCCTTTCATTCGATTTGCATGCACGGTTATCGTACGGCGGCCCATTTTTATCTTGTAATTTATTTCGAACAGTTTTTCGATAATTATGTACGGTCCGATTCATTGCGCTTCTAATTTCTTTGAGCGTCCTCGTCTAACTGTCTCGCCGTACAGTAGAACGTGGTCGCCTATTTGAAAATTTTTTATTCTCGTGTTTCGGTCGTAGTACTGTTTCGATTTTATCTTTTATTATCTTTTCTTGCTTTACACATTCTCTCGTTACTTGTTTCATTGCACGGATCTTCTCTCGTAATTCTTGTACGTAATCGTCATACGAATAACTTATCGTCGGTGGTTTGGTTAGAGCTGTCGGTAGTTCCGCTCAGTGCTCGTAAATTAATTCAAATGGTGTGAATCCCGTCGCCGTGTATGGCATTGTATTATACGCAAACATTGCGTAGGGTAGCCATTCGTCCCAATCTGTTTGGCTCTCATTTATGTAATGTCGAAGATATTCTGCCAAAGTTCTGTGTGATCGTTCTAATGCTCTATTACTTTCGGGATGATAGGCTGTTGTTTGAATCTTCTCGATCTTCAACAACTTGCATATTTTTAAATATTTCACTCATGAAATTCGTGCCTTGATCAGTTAAAATCCTTTCGAGAATCCCGTATTCGGCAACTATTTTGGTGACAAAGACTTTTGCCACCGTATTTGCTTCTTGATTCTCTATCGGAATCGCTTTACTAAATTTCGTTAAATTATCTTGAAAAGTTAAGATATATTTGTTTTCGGCGTTCGTAATGGGTAATGGTCTCACTATATCAAGCGCATATTTTTCGAACGGTTTTTTCGGCGTGTCGATAATTGGTAGTTTGGTTTTTTGGTTTAGTTTATTTTTCTGACAGAGATTGCATTTGTTAATATAATCCTCCTCGCGCGTTATACGCGCCAATTATGTAATAATTTAATTCGGTTCAGAGTTCGTGCGACTTCTGGATGCCCCAGTAGATAAGCACAGGGGATCCTAAACCCCCGGAGACAGTGGGGGTGGGTGGTGAGGGGAGAGGGGGTCGTAGAATCCCCAGGGGGTTCGTATCCAATCCTGTCGATAAGAATGGTTTTCTTTCCTCGGGAGGGTCGAATCCGGGGGAGCATGGTTTTTTTTCCTCAGGGGGTTCGTATCCGGGGAGAAGAGAAAATGGATCCTTCTGACGGGCGTCGAGACGGGTTTATCCTTCTCGGTCGGTAAGGCGGTCGCGGGGTTTCCCCGGGTCGGTTTCCCCCGTTCTCGACGCCGCCCTAGTTTTTTTTCGCGCGTCCTCGACGTCGCCCTAGCGTTTTCTCGACGTCGCCCTAGCGTTTTCTCGACGCCGCCCTAGCGTTTTCCGCGCGGTCTGGCGCTTTCCGCGTAACCTCGGGCGTGTCCTCGACGCCGCCCTAGCGTTTTTCCGCGGGGTCTAGCGCGTCCTGTTTTCGCGGGATGTTGCGGTTTGTCACGTCGCCTTATGCGTGTCTGTTTGCCATAACGTCCCGATTAGGCGCGTCGTCGAGGCGATTCGCGTTGTTCGCAGGATGTTGCGGTTTGTCGCGTCGCCTTAGGCGTGTCTGTTTTCCATAACGTCCCGATTAGGCGCGTCGTCGAGGCGATTCACGTCTGAGCGTTTTTCGCGGGGTCTAGCGCGTCCTGTTTGTGATTTGACGTGTTTTTTACGCCGCTTTAGAGAGTATTTAACTAGGAGTGTCGACGATATATTGTTAGTTTGCGAGATGGAGAGTCAGTCTAATGTTTCGGAGAGTCAGTTTAATGTTCTGGAGAGTCAATTGAAGGATCCGGAGATAATATCGCTCTTAGACGATTCGCTCGAGCTCTCGAGAGAGATGGAAAACGAGATAGTGGAACGGGAGAAACGCGCGATGACGATGGGGCGTGAGAAACAGCCTACGATCGAGCGGGAAGAGGAGAACGAGATATCGGCGGAGGTCGAGAGCGACGCGGTCGACTCGCTCGAGTTGATGCGCGATGTGGACGTCTATGCATTCGACGGCGTGTAATTTGCGGCTGATGATGGCGTTTCTGTCTAAATATCTGGCGCTTCACCGAGAAACGGAGCCGATCGCGCGTATACGCGAGGCCGAGCGTATGAGGAACGCTATACGTATTGTCACTGACGTCTGGAATCGAAAGAGTCCGTGGAACTCGTACTGTTCTGGGGACAGCATGGTTCGCTTGGTTGAGAGTTCCGCGACGCCGGACGAGCGTGCGTCGCTTATGGAGATCGAGATAACGAGGGAAGCTTCCTCGAGTTGGATACGAGATTACTGGGAATATCTGGCGCGTTTGAAAACGACGAAGGGGGATCTCGACAACGAGTACGAGAAGTATCTTGCGCGTCTGAGTATTACGAGAGGGAATGACGAGAGTTGTGGCAGTGGTTTAGATACGTTGTTCGCGTCTCTATTTGAAGATAAGGAGGAGGCTGATCGATTCGTTCAGTACGTGACGAAGTTGAAGGGTGGACGACAGCTCGAGGCGAGATCTCCGGGCGAGAAAGAGACCGATTGCGAATTGGTTCGAATATACGTGTACAATGTCAAGGAGTCAATATAGTTAAGAAGAAGAGACGCAACTGGTGGAAATATGCGAAATTAAGAGAGTTCAATTTTTGAACTTCGTGTCGGATCGGAAGAAGCAGTTAATAGATCGAGTCGCCGATGATCTGGGGAGAGTGCCCGGAGTGCGCGGGGAAGCGAGAAGCGTTGAGTGCGACAGCGAGTAGGGATGTATCGCTTATGTAAAAGAATATATATTAATATGTATACTAATTACTAATATGAATATATATATAAGAATATGTACACAAATATATGTGTAAAAGTGTGTGTACAAATATGATGCCGAGTAATAAAAATAACGAATATATGTACGAGATGATGCGTCATTTTCGCGTTCGCTACGCGTGACTACGGGAAGTCTGTCCGCAACAGCGATAGAAGATTAGTCTATCGTTTATTTCGTCGTTCTTTACTTTGTTCTCTATTCTATCGCTATTTTATTGTTGTCATGTTTTTACTTTTTGTTCTCTATTGTGTACTTTGTAATGATATTGCGTATGGGATCTTTAGCGATATCGTCATTCGTTGACGTGTAATCGCGTTACGTATATTTGGGTTCGTTCGACGAGAATAATCTCGTGCGATAGAGAATAGAAATTAAAGCGGTTGAAATTTCCAATTCGCAACTCGAATCGACTCATCGCGTCGGTCTCCGCCCTCTCGCGACCGATGGCAACATCGATCGAGCGGTTCGCGCGTATTTCGGTCGGCGACGCGCAGTGTCGATTAGATTCCCGTTTCGCGATAATGCCCGCGCTGGATCGCCGTGATCGCGTGCGCTATAGCCGTTATCGCGGCGACTCGCGACTCCGTCGCTGATAGCGACTCCGCCGCCGATAGCGACGAGGAGGCGATTCGGTTTTTGCAAACCTACGGATACCTGGATGGCGATAACGTGCAAACGATATCAGATAACGTGACGTTGGCTCTGAGACACGCGATTGCGCTTTTCCAGGAGTATTACCGTATACCTGGTGATGGTGTTCTTAACGAAGCTACATTGGAACAGATGCGTAAACCGCGATGCGGCGTCAAAGATATATCGAGTAACTTGGACAAATCTCCGAGAAAATGGGCGAAGACGCATCTCACTTGGAACTTTCACCTGGCGAGCGAGAGCGTTCTACGAGGTCGCGTTCGAGATGTGGGTTGCGAATTCGTCGCTGACGTTCGAGCGCGATTCGATGAATCCCGATATCGTGATATCGTTTCGGAAGGGTTTTCACACGTTCGTAGATCCTCGGCATCGAGGTAGCCGAATATGTCCGTCGTTGCTGGACGGACCAGGAAACGTGCTAGCTCACACTTTTTTACCATCGTCCGAAGTGTCGGAGGTGCACGTGGATAACGCGGAGAAGTGGCACATCGAGCTGACCGCTAATCCTGACGATATGATTCATCTGCTGCATACGTTGACGCGCGAGATCGGTCACGCGTTAGGATTACATCACACTCCTCTGAAAAATGCGATAATGTACGCTTTTGTTTCCTCTAAGACCTTTCCCGTGCGATTGAGCGAGGCGGATTTTCTCGCCATTCAGAATTTATACGGTTTAAGAAATAAGAGCGAAATTGCGAGTTACGACGACCGTAGCGACGACCACGATCGCGACGCGCGACACGGGAGATTCCGCGGATCTGTGCGCGTTGCGACGCGTCGATGCAGTGTTGGTGTTAGAAAATAGAATGTACGTGGCGTATCGACGCCACTTATGGTCGGTCGACCTAAACGGAAAATCTTACGGCAGGTCGTTGTTACTGACGGACTATCTGCGTTTTCTTCCCGATAATTTTACGCGTTTGGCGGGCGCGTATCGACGACCCTCGGGCCAACTCGTATTGTTCGTAGATGATACGGTTTACATGATAGAATATCCGAGTTTCGAGCTAGTACCGAGTTGGCCGAGGAAATTGAAGGATATGAATCTTCCTTCCAATGCGAAAATCAACGCTGTGGTTAATACTAACGCGGGGCGAACGTTCGCGATTTACAACGACGAGATCGTGACCGAGATCGACGATTGCTCGATGATAGCCGTTAGACATAACTCGTTGCACGCGATATTTCCAGGGATTCCACCTGCTGTAACGTCCGCCGTTCGATACATCGACGGTAATTTGTACTTTCTCGTTAAACGACAGTTCTTCAAGTACAACGAATTTACTAGAAGTGTAACTATGGCTGGTAAATTTGATTTAGAGATTTTTAGTATCGTGTGTCCAAAGGACGGACTGTTAGAGCAATTGCGCGCTCTTTTGAAAAGACTCGCTCAGATGAGGAATGTATTTTCGAGTGAGGATGATTTAGAAGAGGAGAGGGAAGAGGAAGAGGCACAGAAGTTTTCGTATAGTGTATAGAGCTAAGGATACGAAACATTTACGAACAGTATCGCGCGATCTCTTCGATCGTAAAGATGTACGATATCGAGCACTCGCAGGATTCCGAGACGCGCCGAGTCGACGAGAGCGACGACGTGAAAAGGAGGAAAAGGACGCTCGACGATGACAGGCCGATCGCGTCGAGTCATAGTAACGCCGGTTGTACGAACAATCCAGTTAGAATTCTAGAACGAAAATATTCCTTGACTAAGACGGGATACAAGTTTCTTAATGTATGTGTCACTCTTGAACGCTCCTCGCGCGTGAATATTATCCTGGGAGATAGTCATGGCAAGGAGGTCTCGATGTCGCCCGATACGTGGAGGCAGCTTGTCGAGCAACGACACGTTCTCTCGAAGTATCTGCAGAGTATCAACGGAGAACCGTCCTTTCCAGCCCCGTCGCATATTGGAAATATGACCGTGCGTTTCGGAAAAATCAACAACTTGACGATATTACGCCTGGAAACATCCGCGGCTCGCTTGGCCATGTCGAAGAAAACAGTGAATAACATGTTCGAGCTCGAGCATTGCATCAGCAGACTCGTTATCTCGTTGACCAAGATATTAGGAAAAATCGATGCGAAATTGGCACGTTTCAAGGATATCGCGTTCACTGCTAAGGATACGGAAAATATCTCGAGAGTCATACGCGATAGCGATGCCTACGATCGTAACGACATTATCGATTGCGAACTCGTTGCTCTGTACATTGGGATGTAAGATTGAGATGAAATAAAGTGAGATATAAACAATGTTTTATCGATGCGAAATTGGCGCGGTTTAAGGATATCGCGTTCACTGCTAAGGATACGGAAAATATCTCGAGAGTCATAGGCGATAGCGATGCCTTCGTAACGACATTATTGATTGCGAACTCGTTGCTCTATACTTTGAGATGTAAGATTGAGATGAAATAAAGTGAGATATATCGTAAACAATGTTTTTGTATTTCCTCAAGCATGTATATAAGTATAGCGAGCGATAAAAGAATTCGATTATAGTATAAACAATGAATCTAATTATAATATATAATCACAGAATCTGATATATGATACAATAATTAAAAACCAATCTGACATATGATATAAGTCGTTAAAGCGATATTACAATTTGGTGATACATTCCCGTCGTTTTGACCACCAGTCGTACAGTTTGCACACGTTCTCCATAGCGCAATGCTTCGCGTGACGCTCGCAGTGAAATGCTCGAACGTCGTCCAGAGTGCTTAGGCGCCCTATATTCTCGAAATCCGCGTCGATAGTCTCGACGATCACGTTGTGGTCCTCGATGACGTCGCAGCCGAGAATTTCCTCTAACCACTTCTTTTTCTCCAAGCCTTTGACGTACACTCGTTTAGGCGCGTCTCACGATTGATCGCACACGCCGTTTCGAATCACGTGCTTCGAGAGTCTGTATGCGACGTCGCCGTCGCTCCACTGCAGGCCGTGATGATTGGAGGTTATCCAGCACGCTTTAGATTTTTCCGTCTTTGTAAGAAGATTCCAGGGTATCGCTTCTCGAAATATTCGATGAGTTAGCTCTTTTCCATTTTTTAATATCGCCACCTCTTTAACCATAAATTTCTCCCGAACGGTAAAACCTTGCAGATCGACGAAGATCGGTACGTTTGGCATCGTTCTCGTAGGAAAACCGCGATTACGTGAGTTTACGTACGACGTTCGTCAGTGGGTTATACTCTACAACTCTATCGTGAATGATGAGACAATAAGCCGTTGTGTTAGCCGGAACGTTCTCTTTGCATTCGAATTCTACACGAACGTCGACGGTGGCGCTCTTGATCGATTCGTTCTGGCGGGAGCAATCGATGACCACTAGCGGACCGTATTGCAGAAATCTAGTGACAGTCATGAACGGTTCGCAGGTCTCGCACCCGTAATACGTCTTTCGAAATTTCAGATATATATCGTACAGCACTGCGAACTTGTTACGCTCGAAATCTAGATTCATATCGTCGTAGGGATAGAACTCGAAATTCAAATAGAGTTTTTACATTAGTCAGCTTGCAATCGTCGAATTTAGAAACGTCTTCCGACGGTACGTTTTTCCTTCCAATCTGTAGCGCGAAGATCACGTATCGCGGTTTCTCCAATTGCGTCGCCGCTTTTACCGCCCAGGAATGCTTGGTCGTACTTTGCAACAGCGGAAATTCGTACAGATCCCACGAACGAAAGCCCATGCTCAGATATCGTCCACTGTCCAACGTTCGCAGAAGCGACAGTTTGTTAACGTCATTAAGTATCACGGCATTCGCCACTGTATTCTCAACAAGGTGATCTTCGGTCTTTGATCTGAATGCGCCACGACGCAATTGATATCGTTGCGAGCGCGTATCAGAATGAGTTCGTGTCGCGCGTTTATCACTATGCGTTTGTAATCCTCGCAGAAACCGAGGAGTACATTGAGAGGCACGCAAAAGTTGAAATCGTCCAACGCTATAGGCGGTATTTCCCATCCGGTGTTCTGTAAAGCTCTATCTCTCTCGTAGCTCAACGATGCGTAGTTTTTCATCAAGGTCGTTATGCCAACGTTTCTGCTCTTATCGATCTCCACGCCATTGAGCTCGTATCGAATCTCGTCGAACATAAACTCGACGCAGTTGTTGACTAGCTTCGCTCTCGTAACTTCCTTCGCCGTGCCTTCCTTTGCCGTTCCTTCCTTCGCGCTCTCTCTCATCGCGAATTTTCCCTCGATGTATAGAAAACTTTCGCATGGCAACGTATACAGATCTTGTTGCTGTATAGGTATTTGTATCTCGTCGCTGTATCCGAACGTTGTGTTAGCGTACGGATTGTAAGTGTGGGTTTCTATTCTCACGATACGATCGTCAAAGATCGGGGCACCTCCGATACTTAAAATGTCGCTCGCCATGTCGATTCTTCACGACGAAACCTAAAGATCTTAAGAACGCAACGTTCGCAGCGTTCAGCTCGTTCGCTCTTCCCTCGCGCGCCTTCCTCGTCGCGTCGTTTTGCGGTAGGATCGCGGATGTAGCGTTTGCGTCTCCTCCTCCTCTCGTGTACCACTCGTTCAGAACGAGCATCTTTCGCTCTCGCGCATTTCTCTCTCTAATGCCTTCGTCGTCGCACGTGAAGTCGCGCCGTTATCTCCTCTCCGCGAAAATCGATCGATCGTCCGTCTTGATCCACGACTCGAAGCGTGGTATCGGTAACGTTTCGCGCGATGATCGGAAAGTAAATGATCGATGTCGGAGCGTTCGACAGTTTATATCCCGGAGGAACGTTCGGCGAAAACTCGTGTATCGTGTGAACCGGCTCGTTGTTGCTGTACGCACCCGCGGTGATATTGCACTCCACCCGAATGATATTCACGATCATGTTATTCACGGGTCCGTCGGAAGTGTGCTATTTGTTCGGTCGTAGCACGCGCGACGACGAGAATCCCAGGAGCGAACCGATGTTGTTCGGTTTCGCGAAATCGATTTGATGTTCGCACCTGATCTCGCTTTTCATAGTGTTCTCATTGGCTCGAATGATTAGAGACCGCGCGCTCCTCTCGCCCTCGTCGCTCTCGTCGTAGACGATGTCGTCGCTCTCATCATCGTCGCTCGTCCTCTTGCTTTCGTCGATCTTTCGCTTTTTAGAGATAGCGGCGTTCAGATATCTTTCTATCGCGCTCAATTCGTACGAACCTTCGGGAATCACGATCGTTTTGTCGTCGTAATAGAACTTATTATTCGTGGAATCGACGTTCGGTATAGTGTTGTACGTTTCGAAATTCGTGAGACCTAACTCGTAATCGTCGTCTCTCAGATCTAAAACGGGAAAATAGCACGCCGTGAGAACGCTACTCTTACCGGTGAACAAAAGGCTCAGCGACATCACGACCGATTCTCGAGAGAAATCGCAGGCACAACTGACCGCAAATGCTCTGATCGAATGTCTGATACGATCCGTGATTGTACGTTATATTTACGCCGCCTAGATATCTCTCGAGTTCTCTCGGCGGTCGAAGATTGCCGAAACCGTCGAAGTAAATCGCGTCGTTTCCCCTCTTTGCATAGGCGACCCAGTGAGTACCCGAGCCCATCGAGTCGTCGAGATTCACGATGCCGCTCTCGTTACGTCGCGCCTTCGATGGTAATGCGTCACGCATAAACACTCCTCTGAAGAAGGGCACTCGTAGACGACGCGCCGAGCGGTTCAGCTGTTCGTTCGTCGTAATGCCGGAGAGCGGTAACTCGAGCGATTCTAACGTTTCCTTCCATGATTTTTTTCGTTCTTTCGTCACACCGCTGCCACGTTTGTAAGGCGCTAGATGCAATCCGTGACCCTCCATCGCTCGATTGTGACGTTGCAATTCCTCCAGTTGACGCCGTGCGGTTTTACTGGCGTTTACCGCCTTCGCGACACCCGCCGCGCCACCGATCAAAGAACCGAGCGCGCCTAATATCGGAAAAATGGGTAACAAGCCTCCGCGTTTCACCGTTGGAAGTATCCTCCTCCTCGTTGTCGTCTTCCTCCTCTTCTTTCTCAAACCCATACCTAGCTTTGTTTTTGCTTTCATAGCAGCCCATACGGCGGTCGCGGCGGCTCTCTCACCGAAGGTGGAATCTCCGGCCGTTATACGTTCGCGCGCTTTCTCGGCGAGAGCTCGGTCGGCGTCGTGGCGATCGGCGAGTTTCTTATTTCGCGAATAGGCGATGTCGTGCTCGCGGCACGCCGCGTCCAACGGATTTACGCCTCGATCGCCGCGCGCCAATCGCTTCGCGAGATGGGTGCCGGGCCCACAAAATTGATACCCGGGAATATGTAGTTCGAAGGGAAGCGCGTTTATCGCTGTATCGAGTAGTCCCGCGCCGCTAAGCATTCGTTACAATTTTTGATAAGAGGCGCAGGACTGTCTATATGCGATTGTTGCCACGGACGATTATAATGCTCCAGACACACGCGACAACGTTGTACCTCGGGGTCCGCTCTCAGATGATCGGGTAGTCTGTTTCACAGTAGCTCCACGTATCTGTCGAAATCGCGCACGAGAACGAACTTCGGGATAAGTCGCAACTGTTAGGTGGATAGATTGAGAATATCGCGTTTGTCCGTCAATAGGGGAAACATACCGATCACTGTGCGCGATTGAATCGCCATCGAGTATAAGTGGAACGATTATCGGTCGCGTCTCCTCGAAGCGAGCGCGCGTAAATGCGATTCGTTCGACGGTCGCCGGCTATAGAAGTGCTCAATCTCGACCGTAAGGCTCGACGAATCTCGGGCGATGCGGTCGGGAGGGCGCGCAGACACGGCCCTCTACTATCGAACACGATACGTTGCATCATTTGCGGCCCCTCCAATTGCGGTAAAACGAACGTGTTGATAAGCATGCTCGAAAGTCCGCACGGCGCGCGCTTTGAGAACGTGTACGTCTACTCGAAATCCCTGCAACAACCAAAGTATCGATACCTGGCGGAACTGCTCGAGTCGATGGACGAGATCAGCTATCGCGCTTTCTCAAACAATAGCGACGTCGTGCCACCGAGCGAGGCGCTTCCCGATTCGATATTCGTGTTCGACGACGTGGCCTGTGACAAGCAGAACGCGATCAGGGAATATTTCGCCATGGGTCGACACTCGAACATCGATTGTTTCTATCTTTGTCAGACATACGCTAAAATTTCAAAACACCTGATACGCGACAACGCGAGTCTCTTGATTCTGTTTAAGCAGGATGGCACTAACCTAAAGCACGTGAACACGGATATGTCGTATGAGAATTTTTACGCCTTGTGTCGCGCGTGTTGGAAACGCAAATATGGTTTCGTAGTCATCGATAAAGACAGCGCGTTAAGGAATGGTAGATAAAGACGAGGATTTAACGATTTCGCCGTGGTGTAAAGCGATCAGTTGTGCTACGAGGATGGACGTTGACGCTGCTGCGAGTATGAACGTTGACGCTGCAGCTGGTACGGACGTCGCTCGGCAGGAAAAAACGGCGCGAGAGATCGCGAAGACTCAGAACTCTATACGTAAAAAGTACAAAGAGTTAAAGACCGATGAGATAGAAGAGGAGATCGCGCTGGAGAGGCGACTCAAGTCGATCGTTCAGCCGTTGAAACAAATCGCCGAGAACACCGCGCGAGACGAGTCGACCGAGGGAATCGACCCGATCGCGTTCGTCGGCGCTAAGAGGAAATGCGAGACCGATGACGACGACGACGAGCCACCGTCTAGATCGATGAAGAGACGCCTCTCGACGAGATCGCCCTTGATCGCGACGGTGAATCCCGCGACTAGAAACGCATCGGAAGAATCGATCTCGAACGTGCATGGGGACCGTTAGGTCGCAAATATATGGGCGCGCTTCTAAGTGGGGACAGACAGAGCGAGATCGATCACGTTTACTTCGACTTAGACGGCTCGATGCTTGGCGACAGGCGATTCGACGTGACCGCCGATGACAGCGTAATCGTGGGCGACACGCGATATCCCCGGGCTTATACGAGTTGATCTTCAAGAGACTTCCCGACGACGCCGTGTACACGGAGAACGACAAGCAAACGTACAAGAGTATACTGTTAACTACAAACGCCCATCGGCCCATCGGTCACAACGCGTTTATGCCCATTCTAGGAAACAAAGGTTTCAAGTACAAGCATATCATCGCGCCGCTGTTGCTCGATAGAGACAAAAGTGGCGCTGGTACTGGTAAAGCGAGAAAAAAAGCGATCGACTCTGTTCCATCCGTTATGCGGGTGAGAGACAAAGGAATCGAGTACGTTTATTGGGACGATCCCAACGAACTAGTCGATCGTTTTCGATTGCTCGATGCCTCTAGACGAGCTGGCAACGTCGCTCACGACAACGAGATTCTATCGATACTCGAGGAGCTTCGCGAGATCGACGCGATCGAGTAAAACGCGACGCGCGCTCACGGCGACCGGTATTCCCGTTATGTTGGTGAACAAGTTCGGAAGACCGTTGGAGTCAGACGCAAGATACGCCATTTGGATACACCGATCGACGATACCGACGCGACGACCAAGGGTTACGTCGACGACGCGCTTTGCGTAAGGAGTCGAAAGTTCTAACAAACGAGCTACGAAAACAGCTGGAAGATATGAACAAGCGAATTCGGAATATTCTCCTACAGTATTACGACGTAAAAACCGAAGTGGACGTTCTGCGAACCTCGAGCAAGACGAAGCCTCGCTCGTCGATCACGACAAACGAATAGAGGAGACGAGAGAAAGACGCTGTGGAACGAGAGCTCGAAAAACGGGACGAATCGCGAGAGAAAGATCTGAGTGAGATCCGAAGGGTCATCGAGACGCTCGGTGACGCTCAGGAGAAACGAACGCGAACGAGGAATCATGTGAATCGAGGAGAGGAGGGAGGCCTCGCTCATCGATTTCGATAAATCGAGGAGAGGAGGGAGGCCTCGCTCGTCGATTTCGATAAACGAATAAGGGAAACGAAACAAACGCTCGATAAACGAAACAACCAACGAATTAAAGATCTGCTCATGTTTCAACGTGAGTTGGGACGAACGGAGGAAAAACAAAATGCGAGTTAAAGACTCGAGCGAGATCCGAAAGACCGTCGAGACGCTCAGGAGAAACGAACGCAGATCCTAGAGGAATCACTGCGAAATCTAGAGAAATCCCTGCGAAACGAGCTCGACGCGTCGTCGACGAGCCGCGAGAGAATATCGACGAACGTGGAGAATCTCGCGCGTAGCGTGACAGATCTGACGAGAATCGCGAAAAAGTTGACGGACAAAGCGGTAACGAGAGAAACGCTAGACAAGACGCTGGCCTCGTTGAACGTGGATAAAATAGTGACTACAGAAACGATAAACAAATTACTAGTCGCACTAAAAATGGATATTTCAAATATCATAAAATACGCGATTAACGTTTGGAACGAGGAACAGGAGCGAACGCGCACGAATAAAACCAACGCGAATCGCGCCTCCTCGTAAAATCAGCGATGAGCGTCGAGAAGAGGAGACTCGTCGAGGAGCTTCACGTGCCCGCGCGAAGAAACTTTCCGCGTCGTCGAGTCATGGTGCGCGGTTACGACGACCTGTGGCAGGCCGATGTCGTCAAGATGCGTCCGTACGCGCGACGAAACAAAGGCTACAACTACGTGATGACGGTCATCGACGTGTTGAGCAAATACGCTTGGGCTGTGCCGCTGAAGAGCAAGAGCGGAGGCGAGGTAGCCGCGGCGTTATCCAAGATATTTCGCGACGACGCTCGACATCCGCGAAATCTACAAACGGACAAGGGCAAGGAGTTCTACAACGCCTCCGTAAAAGCGGTTACTGATAGGTACGATATACGCCACTACTCGACGTACTCGGTGATGAAAGCGGCGGTTGTGGAGCGATTTAATCGCACGCTCAAGAACAACATGTGGAAGGTCTTCACGCTCAACGGATCGTACAGATGGCTCAACGCTCTACCGCGTTTAATCTCGGAGTATAACAACCGCGCGCATCGAACGATCGGAATGCGACGTAACTCCAGCCATTGCCAAGAGACTCCTCTCCACGGTATACAGTCACTTGAAAATCGCAGCCCCCGCAAGATTCAAGGTGAACGATCTGGTACGCGTCAGCAAGTTCAAAACGATTTTCGAAAAGGGATATACGCCTAACTGGACGACTGAAATTTTTCGAATCGCTAAGGTGCAACACACAAATCCCGTGACGTATCTGCTGAAAGACTATCGTAAAGAGCCAATAGCCGGAGGGTTTTACGAACACGAGTTACTGCGAGTTTCCAATCCCGATATCTATCTCGTTGAGAAAGTGCTACGTAGAAAGAACGATAGAGTTTTTGTCAAATGGTTAGGAATGGACAATACACATAACTCTTGGATTCACAAAACAGCTGTATTGTAATGAATAAAGAGTGTACAGTATTACTTATTCTATATTGGTACAAATTTTTACTTATTCTATATTGGTACAAATTTTTTATACTACATTAGTATCTAATAACGGTATCTTATAATGGCCCCACGGTAATGTATTGGTGGAGTCGGGTATTAAGTATCGCTTGTCGTCGTGAGGACTCAAAGCTAGCTTCAGTTCGGACACGGTGTAAACCTCGTGCAGCATCGAGCACGTAGTAGGCACGCCTGACGTCTCGATTGCTGCGACGATTCGTTCAAGCAACGCGCGAAATCCTCGAATGTTATCGTTTTTGCGACGGTACTCCTCTTGACGCCCTTTATTCTCTTCGTATCGCTCTTTCCCAAAACTCTCAGAGCGTACATCTTCGCCCTAAATCCTATGAACTCCGTCATGATCGCTCCGTTGTTTCATCAAATCAAGAACCTTCTTATTCGCGCGCGGTATATCGTACGCGTGATCGTCGCGGATACTCGAGATCGACTTCTAGAATATAATCGATATTGGAGTCAGATATCAGATTGGAGTCAGAGGCACGGACATAATATCAAGACCCTCGACATCCTCGACCCACCGAAATTCCGCATACGGTAAAGGTTCGTACATGGCCCAGCCGTAGAGATTGTTCACATCGTAGTACATGAGATACGACGACGGCTGAGACGAGTCATATGACGATTCATATTGATTATTAACTCGCGCGTATCTGTTCGAGCATTGGCTTAAACCACCGCGTATACCGCGCTCTACGAACATCACCATATCGATATCGGTAAGCAGATCGAATCAAACGTTCGTGTATTTCAACATAGCGTCCCACGTATATCCCGGTAATGTGAAATAATGCGCTGGATCCAAATTGTAACTTTCCATACAAGTATCTCGAAAATTTTCAAAAACATCTGCCAAGAGAAGCACATCCGTTTTCAAATATAGATCGCTGTATTCGCCGAGAGTTTTCACGTGAAAACGCTCCCATATCCTTCGCGCGTGTTCGTAATCACTAACGCTCACAGTTTCGCCAGTTAAAGAACTGTGAAAGGCTTCGATCGGCGGTAATTCGGTCACTAACAGTTTATCAACGCTATCGATGTACTCGTACGGAAATACGCCCTTGCGCGTGAGCAACTCGAAATCCTCCGCGATGAGATCGGAAAATTCGAATCGCGAGATCCTCAATTTTTTCCGATCTAGATACGAGGCTACTTTTTCTAAACTAGTATTGAGAAACTTAAACGAATCCACGAAACGTAGCTTAACACAAGTTTTCCATTTTCCGTACGCCGAATCGTTGACGATTTTTGAAAACGCGATGTAATTCTCCTTAGTCAACGGTAACAAATCGACCCTATCCTCGAAAGCGTTCGCTATATCCTTAATAATGAAATGTGCATCATAACCGGATAGATTGTGAAAAAAAACGGGAATAACGAACGCGTTCTGATAGTTCAAATTGCAGCTCGCGTGCGCGGGTCTTCTGTATCGTCCGGTAAAATGACAGTGATCGCGCACGCGAATATCGTACGACTCAAAGCTCCTTCCGCACACGTGACAATTTGTCGCCTTTTGAAAAGCACTCAGCTCGTTCGGCGTGAGCTCCGACATCGGTACGCTCGCGCACAGAATCTTCTTCACGCGACACGCGAGAGCGCGCAGCTCCTCGACGAACCACGAGACGCAGTCGTTGCCTCGGCGAGACACGGATACGATTCCGTTGTACATGCTACGCAAATAATATCCTACGCTAAACGCCTTGTGATGTTGATAGGCGAATCTATTGTCGAGACTCCCACTGAATCGTTGATCTCCCTTTTCTAAGACGCACTCCAGATCTGCATACACGACGAATCGTAGTCTCTCCTTTCTGTTGTAATTGTGAAAAGAGAGCAACTTGTCGTCCTCGCTCGGAAGAATAACGGCGCAGTCGTTCGCTCTTCCGCACTCGACGCTATGCGCGACCAATTTCTCGTCTGAATAAAAATAATGTAGACATCTGAAAAAATACAATTTATAATTAATACCAAATTTATCTCGCGACGAGCATAATCTCTCTTACGCTTACCGGTCGCATATGTATTTTTTTTCCTTATGCTTATTTATTTGCGACGTTAACAGTCGAGACAGGTGCTTTATCCATACGAAATGACCGACGTTATCGCCGCGCCGCTCGTTCGACAGATAGAGCAAATTTACGTGCGTAGACTTTTTGTTCCCCGTAAGCGACAAAGGAACGATCATGATATCGTTCCTCCCCGTTTTCTCTCGAATGGCAAATACGTTAATAGACAAATCGTTAAGACGTTCGAATCTAGCGATGTTTCGTAGTGTCATAGGAAAGTCAATACCATCGAAATTCAGCACCAACGAATAGTGAGGATACGACGACGATCTATCCGAGTGTACATCAACGGGATATAGAGCGGCCATCACCGCCCACGCGAAACACGCGTTGTCGTGTGAACGTACATTAATCACGGCTCTCTTATATTTTATCTTCGGAGGAAGTAACATCCAACATCCAGCGTGCATGGGATTACACTTATTTACATTAATCATTAAATTTAATATCCGAAGTAACGCCCAACCGCTATCGCGTTCCTGAAATTCCTCCAGCGACGTCAGAACAACATTCATAACGTCTCCGTCGTACCATTCTCGTAGATCGGACATACCGACTAGCTGACAATTCCTCGTGCGAATGCTCTTAACGGCGCTCTTATCATTCGCGACGAACTCCCCGTGAAACACGGTGTTGACCTTTAAACACGCGTGCATATCGAGATCGACTCGCACTCGCTCGAGCACCGTGGCCCTCGCGTCCTCGAGAAATCGTCGAGGTTCGATGTACTCAATGTTTACCACAGCACCCGTTCGTACGCGATTCGCGAAAGCCGTCTCGATATCCACCCATTCGAATCCCTTCGAACCATCGTATCCTGCACCCAAGTAACTAAAACGTCGACTCAAAGCGAATCTCGCACTCTCCAACTGCGCTATTCGAGAGACCAGAGAATTTATCGTTCCGGTAACCGTAGGATCGACTCTATTCTCACATCTATCTCTCAAGACCTCGAGACACTCGATACACTCCTGTTCCCAAATACGATAGGCGCACACCCCTTCAACCCCCGCCGCTCGTTCGAGAAGATCGCGGCTCTTCTCCATATCGCAACTTCCCACACTGTGTTACCCCAACTGTCCGTAGGAACGACGAATTTAACGTCTCGAACTTTTCTCTCTCTCGCTGTTCTCTCGTAGATTACCGCTCTATTGCTCAGAGCGAACAACGTTTCAATCCATAGTTTCTCTCGCGAACTCTCCATACCGATCCCCCGTCGCAAGTGATATGTGGCCAAGTTCCAGCGAACATCTTCTCTCGCCACGATCCATTCCTCGTCGTTACCAGTCTCGTGACACTCTAAACTATCGTCACTCTCGATAATTAACTCGCAGCGATCGTCGTCGAGATCGCGATACGTCACGTTACGATCGAACGCGCGTAAAAGCGAATCGTCGCTCTCGCTCGAAGACGAACCACCGTTAAGCGCGACTGCTTCCATATACGTTCTTAACAATGGGAGAAAATGCCTCTCACGACTAAATATATACTCCGAGGCAGCGTCGAAAACGCGACAACCGCGACATTCCGAAATGACAAAACACGTGGCATCTTACATAATCAGAACACGCGTATTTCCGTTGCAACGAAAACAGGGTGCGCTAGATCCCCCCCGCGGAAACCGTCTAGACACAGAAACGCGCCTAAAAATACAACAATAGAGTAATAAATTAATAACAATAGAGTAATAAAATATTCTCTCGTCATTAACACTCCTACAACGATTCCCTCCTCGTGCGACCTCCATCTCTCTCATTTCCAATATTGCCCTTGATATAGCACATTAATTTCTCATTATTAACACTCGTGCGACGATTTCTTCCTCGCGCGGTTCCCACCTCTTATCTCTCATACGTTCCTGATAATATAACGTCATTCTCGATATCGCTAATTGAAGACTTCTGACTCGTCGCCTCTCGTCCCGATACGCAAACGAACCAGAAAAAACTCCGTCTCTCTCTCTCGCGGTTAATCTTATTCTCATACATATTCATATATACAATCCATAGTTATATTACGATTATAGTACATACCTATATGCGCACACACTTAGTTGCGCCAATTGTTGCCAACGCGCTCTCTTCTTGTTCTCTCCTTCTCGTAAGTGGCTGACGAAACGACACCGCTTTTCCTCCAATACTTGCGATGAGCGCAAAAAAACATCTCGTCGTCATCGTTATCGTTGAATACATCGTAATAGCCGCTTTCGCGAAAATTCACCATGTACTCCTGTCGTCTGCTAATCTCGATCGGCTTCTTCTTTTCGTAGAGTACCTCCAGTAAAAGATTATATGCCATCCTTCGATAGTGATGACATACACACGCCTCTATTATCTTTTTAGGTGAAATCTCACGCTGAGGCGGAAATCGACAACCGCGCCTCTTTAATTGATTGGAAATCGGTGTGTATTGTCCTCTCACGACGTACTCCGTCACATTGACCGATGGATACGCCGTCACATTTCGCAATGGAGAAGATGTTAGATCATCCAGCGAATGGCACCAACACATCTCATCGTCGTCGATCATTCGTGTCTCACATAGCTGGCACCGATTCGCTGCTTTAACAGTTCTCGTCATCGTAAACACACGGCGACAAGTATCGCTCAAAAGAATCGCCTCGACGACGCATCAAACCGCAACGTTCTACAAAACAGGACAAGCGGCACGCGCTATATCCCCATAGACACCTAGACATGAAACATGCCTAAGGCGACGTAACAAACCGCGACATCCCGCGAAACAAGACGCGCTAGACCCCGCGAAAAAACGCTCAGACGCGAATCGCCTCGACGACGCGCCTAATCGGGACGTTATGGAAAACAGACACGCCTAAGGCGACGCGACAAACCGCAACATCCTGCGAACAACGCGAATCGCCTCGACGACGCGCCTAATCCGGACGTTATGGAAAACAGACACGCCTAAGGCGACGCGACAAACAGCAACATCCTGCAAACAACGTCTAGACACGGGCACGCCTAAGGCGACGCGACAAACCGCGGCATCCCGCGAACAGGACGCGCTAGACCCCGCGGAAAACGCCCAGACGCGGGAAGCGCCACACCCCGCGGAAGACGCTAGGGCGACGCGACAAACCGCGGCATCCCGCGAAACAGGACGCGCTAGATCGCGCGAAAAAACGCTAGGACGGCGTCGAGGACGCGCCCGAGGTTACGCGGAAAAAGCCAGACCGCGCGGAAAACGCTAGGGCGGCGTCGAGAAAACGCTAGGGCGACGTCGAGGACGGGAGAAACCGACCCCGGGGAAACCCCGCGACCGCCTTACCGACCGAGAAGGATAAATCCGTCTCGACGACCGTCAGAGGGATCCACCTTCTCTTCTCCCCGGATACGAACCCCCTGGGGATTCTACGACCCCCCTCTCCCTCTCACCACCCCACTGTCTCCGGGGGGCTTAGGACCCCCTGTGCTTATCTACTGCCCCCCTGTCGGCGCATCATGATATTCATAAAGTATTTGTTGCTTTTCTTCTGCAGTATATTCTCGTTTTATCTCTTCCTCTGTTTCGTCGTCATCGTTTCTCTCTTCGTGTGCGATGGTGTTTAACTGTGAGTCAAGAGTGATTGGATTTCTATTTAGTGCATCCGCGTTTGTATTTCCTTTGCCTGCCTTGTGAATAATCATATTCTTCTAGCTTGAGTTTCTACCGTATCAATCTAAATCCAGGGTCTGTAACGCTGAATAGCTAAACTAATGGTCGATGATCGATGATTATTTTAAATTTCGTTCCGTATAAATACGGAATAGTATGGGGAGTTAAATACTTCCGACGGAAGTATTTAACTCCCCATACTATCGCTAGAAGCTCTTTCTCAGTCGTATTATAATTTCGTTCTGCTTTATTTAATACTCTGCTGGCATAGACTATTGATCGATCTTGACCTATTCGCCCTTATGATAATATTGCTCTAATGGCGTAATCGAATGCGTTGGTAGTCACTAAAAATTCTTTAGTAAAATCTGGGTAATTTAATATTGACGCCGTAATTAATTTTTTTTAGTGTCTGGAAAGCGTATTGTTGCTCAATACTCCAATTAAATTTTTCCTCCTTTTTTGTTAGTTTTGTTAGAGGTTTGGCAATTTTCGAAAAGTCTTGAATGCATTTTCGATAGTATCCGGTCAGTCCTAAAAATAACTATATCTTTCATCTTTTTTGGTGTCGGAAATTTCTCTACCGCTTGCAATTTACGGGGATCAGATTGTATCCCATTTTCCGTAATAATATGTCCTAGATAAGTAACTTCTTTTCTGAGAAACTCGCATTTATCCGGCTGCAACTTGAGATGGTCTCTCAATCGTTGCATTACTTCAGTCGTTTGTGTTCGTTCAATGTCGCACCGTATATTATTATCAAGATAAACTAGACATCTGAGTCCTTGAATTCCGGTTAATACCGAGTTCATTAGCTGTTGGAATGTCGCGGGCGCGTTTTTAAGTCCGAACGGCATTCTATTAAATTCATAGTGTCCATACGGTGTAAAAAAAGCCATTTTATTTTTATGTTCTTCCTTCATTTGGAATTTTATGGTATCCGGATGCGAGGTTTAACGTTGAAAAATACTTTGCATTTCTCAGCTAATCTAGGATGTCTGTTATATTTGGTAGTGGAAAAGAATCTCCGATTGTTAGATCGTTTAATTTTCGAAAATCCACTACGATGTGTAGTTTTTGTTTCCAGATGCATCCACTTTTTGGGTACTACTAATGACGCATTCCATTAACTCGTACTGTGTATTATTCCGTCATCTAACATCTTTCCAATCTGCCGATTTACTAAGAGCAAAAGAAAACGAAGACGCAGAATTGTCATTCTGCGTCTTTTTTACAATTTACGCATTATTTTACAATTTACGCATTTTTACAATTTACGCAATATTTTTCCATCGTGTTTACGCCGATGGGTTTTTTGGCTCTGGGTAAAGAAAATCGGTTCGAGTATCTACTAGTTCGACAATCTCATCCGACATGTCCGATTTTTCCGCATCTTTGGCATTGCGATATTTTATTTTCGCGGGCGGATGTGCGTACTGTATTCGCTTTTGCTCGCCTAAAATTTTCCATTGGTCCTTTAAATTTCTCTTCCGCGCTCGCGCCAGCGATGGTATCTTGCAGAGTTGTATAATGTTGTGATCGTACCAATAATTTTATGTTGTCTAGTAATCCGAGCTGAAAATTGCATAGAGCCTGCTGCTGTATGGTTTCCAAGATCGCTTGTTTACTTTCTATTGTGTTATTTCGACCTTCTATCACGTTCGTATAGCTCCATAGCTAGTTTGTCCGTACGCAATCCGAACGCTCTTGCCGATTCTCCGGATCTTTGTTTTAACGTATTGAACTCTAGTTGCAAATGTGTAGTACTTTTCTTGCTAAGATGGCAAACTTTTAGCTCTCTTTTTAACTGAGCATATATCTCGAGTTTGAAAATCAGTCATAGTTTTGTCTTTTAGTTTAATGCACAGTATTCCTTCCAGTAGCGTTCCTTCTTCCATCGGATTCGTATTTTTCATAGCATATGATGCGGTACTTAAGAATTCCGGCAGCTTATGAGAGATTCCATCGAATTCCGGAATCATATCGCGAGCTTCTTTTAATCGTAGATATCCTGCTATGGTCTCGGATCGGTTTCGTATGTCTTCGAGTGTTCGTCCGTAGGTTATGTCTAATGGCTCGCCACGGAGTTGTTCATTAGGTACTGTGCGAATCGGTTATGGTCGAAAACCGTAATTTCTAGTCGACCTATTCGTTCTTGTAGCGCGCGAATTCCTTCTAGCAACACGTCTAATATTGATTCATTGTTCGGTTTTGATTGCTCTGCCCTTCTGCGTGAGGGGCCTGCCGAAGCTTTGAGACGTTCTATTTTCGCATCTATTTCTGTGCGGGTTACCTCCGGTTCCCTAGTTTCCTCGCCACGAGGTATACGTAATGTCGTTCTGCCATGTTTTTATGCTCGAGATTGTGCGAAGCCGTGTAATATTTTTCCGGATCGAAAATGCTATCGTAAGATGTTAGCGAGAACTCTCTCCGTTGTGAATTTTAGCTCTCGCCTCCTTCAGCAGCCTCCTTCTTGTTCTGGGATGCCGTCTGTGTTTGTCCATTGATTCTGGCTATTAAGCTCTCGTCAACGTCATTGAACGGAAATACTCTCTCGATAAGTATGTGTGGATGGAGCACCAGCTCAGGTGAGCTCTCATCCGAATGTCGCATTTCTAAATTTCGACGCACGCTATCGCGGATATCGCGTACGACTTCTTGGACTACACGTACCGAGGTGACAGGCTCGCCGTGTAACTACAATATATTTCTAAGAGGTCGGTTTCTATTTATTTCGCCGTCCGACATTATTGCTATCGCTTGCTTACAATTTTTACTGCGATACGATTTTTTCACTTACAATATATCGCTGTTAGCTTCATGCTGCTTCGTTGTTGCGTGTTGTTGTCGTAGGTCGGTATCTTCTCCAGTGTCGCTGATATGCGCTCGCTGGCTGCTCTACCGGATATCCTTATCAACTAGTATCGATGTACGATGTTTGGGCGATCTTAGCTCGCTGCTCTGCTGCCGCTGATAGCTGTAAGGTTGTCCTAGGTCGGCACTCAGCTATCTTTTTCGTACTCTTTCGATTGTAGGCTTGTTATTTTCTGACGGAGCCTTTTCCGTCTGCCTGTTTTTCACAGGTCTTGTAATTTGAGAAAGTTTCTCTTCTGCCTGCAGCTTTGGGGCTAGTACTGCAGGTCTTATGAAAGTTGCCAGAAAAGTTTTTTTTCTCTTTCTGCCCGTTTTGTCTGCTAGGGTTTACCCTCGATTTCTGTTCGGTTAGCGATTATTCTTTCAGATTGTATGAATCGTGGGGATAGTGTCGACAATCCCACCGCTGCCACTAAAATGTTATAGCCCGGATTGGATAATTACAGATTGTAATTAGGGAAAGTCGGGTTCGCCTTAGGAATTAGAACTCCGAGCAGGATCGTAGATGGAAGGTTCTTCTAGTCAAATATTATTATTCACTTTCATTAAGTAGCTGATTTATTGGTATGGCTTCTTAACAATGGTTTGTGTGAATGTCGCTATTACTGATAACGATTAGCCGTGACGAAGTACAACTGTCTTGTTACGTATTGTGATTGCCCGCTCTCAGTGATTTAGCGACCGTTTTTATAGTATTAGTAGTGTCTAGTAGTGTCGTCTTATAATTCTAAATCGGACCATATATATGGTTAAAACGGCGCGCTCGTAAATTCTTCGTTCGCGCTTCGCTTTGGAATTTGCGGACTTGCTTTTGCATGCTTGCATTTCCGGCCGGCGTTTCCGTAGCATCGACTATTCCGAGATTCGAGAATCGTGAGGATAAGATATAATATTGCAAAAATAATATAAGGAGTAATTCGGGCTACAACAGGTGATATTATAAAACTCAGTTTAAAAGGAAATTATCACGAAATCGCGCGCAAAATACGTATGCAAATAAACGATTTAACATTTCTGGATATGTATTTCGATATAATATTTGTGGAATTAACTTCTCTCAGATTTAATGAAATTCTTCGTATTATTTTCTTAAATCGTAATTTATAGCTTTTATTTATAAATTGGTATAATATGTACAACGATATGACAATAAACTTAATGATTTTGTAACTTAAATTCCAGTCTTTGTCTCTTATTTTCTTTTCACTCCAACCTAAAATTAATGCGCTACGTTCTTCGAGCTAGAAATATCTAAAAAAATTTTCAGACATTGCGTTTGTTATAGAATAAGAGCTTCATATATCTCCGAGTTCATTAGAAAAACGTCTAGTGCGAATCTGTTCGTTCCTGTTTTCCTATCGCATTCCATTTTCGTCAGGTCAAGTATATTCCCTTCAGACGCACACCCTCCCTTCTTATTCGAGGGCTCGAGCCATGTTTGATGCAATCTCTCCTGTCGTGCTCCAGGAGAATTATTTGTATATTTGCCAATGGCGTTGGAGGGTGTCGCCGTTGCAGTCCGACCTGCATTCATCGAGAAAATAAGACCATCATCTCTCTGGAGTATCGGTCGTGGGGATTCGAAAGAATACATGTATTAGGTGTACAAAAAAGTTCTGAGCTTTAGATTTCATACAACCGAAATAACAATTTAAATTTTATATGTCTTCCCGCCCTTTTGCGGTTTTATAGCGTTGACATTTGGCCTTCTAAAATGCCATACGGTTTGGCGTTTGATGCACATAATCTCAAAAATCAGTAGTGTTCACGATGGCAATAACAAAAGAGCATATTCGCAATGATTTGTGCTGCATATGGAAAGAACGTTCATACTACATGTAAAAGATGGTACCAAAAATTTCGCCAAGGAGATTTCAGTCTTGAAGATGAACCGCGTGCTGGACGCCCTCAAAAGATTGAAACGGACGAATTGCAAGCACTGCTAGATATAAACTCTGGGAAAAGGAGCTTGCAAAACAGTTTGGCGTTACGCAGCAAACCATTTCCGTACGTTTACATACGATGGGGAAGGTTCAGAAGGAAGACAGATGGGTTCCGCATGAATTGTCCGAAGACAACAAAAATCGTGACACTGCACTCACTTTGCTTTCAAAGTTCCGGAAAAAAGATTTTCTGCACAAAATCATTACAGGCGATGAAAAGTGGATTCCTTATGATAACCCTAAACGTAGAAAATCATAGGTTGACCCTGGTCAACCTTCGACATCGACGCCAAAGTCCAATATCCACACCAAGAAGGTTTTGCTCTGTTTCTGGTGGGATTGGAAAGGTATGTTGTATTACGAGTTGTTACAACCGGGTGAAACAATCACGGCAGACCGCTACCAACAACAATTGACCAATTTGAGCGATGCATTAGAAGAAAAGAGGCCATTTACTGGCCAAGGATATCGTAAAGTGATTTTGCTTCATGACAATGCTCGACCACATGTTGCGAAAGCGACTTAGGACCATATCTTTGCATTAAGCTGGGACTTCTCCCGCACGCGGCGTATAGCCCAGACATGACGTCTTCCGATTACTACCTATTCCGATCGCTGCAGCATCATTTGGCTGATACACATTTCGTGAGATTTGAAGAGATACGAAAATGCATTGATGACTTTATCGCTTCGAAACCGGTGAGCTTCTATCGTCAAGGAATTCGCAAGCTGCCCGAAAGATGGGAAAAGTTGATGCAAACGGGGAATATTTCGCTGATTAATATTTTTTTGTTTGTTTTTGAATAAAGATTGAATTTTACAAAAAAAGCTCAGAACTTTTTTGTACACCTAATATATATGTATATTGTAATATACGTATATATATATGTGTATCATTTTATTGTTGACGTGTTATTTTAAATATGTTATTTGCGATAAATATCATCACATGCCTCGGTAGTCGAAGGGATAAGATGCCTGCCCGGTAAGCGGGAGATTCAGGTTCGCTTCCTGGCTGAGGTGGTATTTTTTCGCAAAATAATTACGAGTTTTCACGACTGGTTCGTGGTCGGCCCCGCCGTGACGCACACCCTCCCTTCTTTCTTTAATCTTTCTTGTCGCAGATATCACTTTATCGAATCCAAAGCGGTCTCGAAACAAATTTTTAAGTTTCGCTAGC
Organism: Pogonomyrmex californicus; assembly: GCA_024349325.1. Taxonomy (NCBI): domain Eukaryota; kingdom Metazoa; phylum Arthropoda; class Insecta; order Hymenoptera; family Formicidae; genus Pogonomyrmex; species Pogonomyrmex californicus. Next base: position 428,853 of record JAECZD010000045.1, read on the forward strand.
TATTAGACGTCAAGAAATCTTTTGTCTTAAGAAAAACTTGATTTACATCCCATATATACAAAGTAACAAATTTCTACCTTCGGGACGTTCTGCGTATCATACCGCAAAAATCTTTTTCCATTAGCGCGGGGACAAGCATATCCCTTCAGACGTTCATCATCCTTCTTATCGTTGGCGCCATTTTGTCGGACCCACGAGCGGTCCCGAAACAAATTTTAATAATTTCGTTAGCTATTAGATCTGGAAAAATCTTTCGTCTTAAGAAAAAAACGTGATTTGTATCTCATATATACAGAAAATCAGTTTCCTTCTTTCGATCTAAGTTGTGTATCATATCATAAAATTCGCATTCCGTTCTCGTCAGGACAAGCATGTTCTCTTCAGACATTCGTCGTCTTTTTTATCGCTGGCATCATTTTGTCGGATCTCACGAGCGGCCCTGGAACAAATTTTAATAGTTTCGTTTGCTATTAGGTCTAGAAAAACCTTTTGTCTTAAGAAAAACGTAATTTGTAAAGAATTAGTTTCCTTCCTTCGATCCAAGCTATGTATCATACCATAAAATTCACATTCCATTCTCGTCAGTATATTCCTTCAGACACCTATCATCTTCGCAATCGCCATTTTATCAGATCCCAATCAGCCCCGGAACAAATTTTTAATGGTTTCACTAGCTATTAGGCCTCGAGAATCCTCTTGAGAAAAACGATTTACTTTCCTCATATACAAAGAATCAGTTTCCTTTCTTCGCCCCATTCTGTCTATCGTACCATAAAAATCGCATTCCATTCTCCGCTGGTCAGATATATCTCTCTTCAACACCTCGTCATCCTTCTTGTTGCCATTTTATCGCATCCCCGATCAGGCCCCGGAAATTCTCCTCAAGTGTCCGCCATCTTTGCTATTTGTCGGACTCTGAATAGCCTCAGACACTTTCATCCCCTCTCTTTTTGTCTAGCATTTCGACATCCAATCATACCCCCGCAGCTTTGGGAGCATCCAACCACACGCCTGGGCAACTATGGGAGAATCCAATCAGAACGCCCCACTAATTACCTAATTATCCGGCCATACCCCTCAATTAGAACGCTCCATTTTCACATGGAGGTCCAATCTTGACAGCTGGAGACCATGCCCCTGGCGCCAGTGGGAAAGTGGTGGAAGTTTGTTTTGACGTCCCATAGCAGCCCACATACTACTCCCCTCCCCTCTTCCCCGCGCCCTCCGTTCCTCCCCGCACTCCGCACTCCCCTCGAAGCTTCTGAGTTAGAATCGGCCTAGTATACTTAACTCTTTTTGATAAACCAATAAATTTCCATGTAGTATCAGAAGATTTTCTAATTTCACATCGCATTCCGGTATATTAGATAATGATTTCTTTAAACAACGTCGTTAGAAATTGACTACGCGCAAGGATATATAGAAGTATTTGGAATTAACGTGCCATTTCTTTCACTGGAAGCTATTATTGCATCACCAAGATCAGAATCTTTATTTTATGTAAGAGTAGGCAACCTCGACATTAAAGTAAAATATATACCGAAATTAAAACTAGCCCATGGAATATATCTAGGAAATACAATTGTGGAAAACAGTATCAGGAAAAGCATACCCAAAGTACATTGGACGAAGAAGTGGAAATTCGAGTGCCGATCGTAAATCTTAAATCCTTGGAGAAATGTTTAAGACTCGTGAAATCGATATGACGCTGGATAATCAGGAAGAATTAACTGAATCACAAGCAAATTTATATCCGGAAGAATTTGAGACCGATAATGTTAGTCTTAAAGGAGAATTGCAGGATAGTAATAAATACGACAGAGTAAATAAAGAAGAGGATCAAATTATGAATAATAAAAATGATGAATTATTTACTGAAAATGAAAACGAAAAAATAAAAATAATGGAAGACGAAATTATACATGTGAATCATGAAAGGCTTGAAAGTATTATTAAGGAAGCTGAAATAAGCAAAAACCCAGAAATCAAAAACAAAAATAAAAATAAAATAAAAAGAAATAAATATAAAAATTTTAATTTAGATATTCAACGAGAGGGAAGTTACCAAACCTCCGCTGAGATATCAATCTATTCAAAATCCTTGGAGAGGAAGTTACCAAACTTCGTCCAATAATTTAAATAATCCAAAAAATTCTGAGACTAGAATAACCAAACTACCTCAAAATTTAATTCTGGAATTGCAGAAAAAAGTTTTCGGACTCCTTTGGCAATTTCCAGCTCCGTTGGTTGCGAGGGGGGAAGTTATCAAACCTCACTACGCAATTCGACACAATCCAATTCTGAGAGTAGAAAATACAAAACTACGAAATTGATGGACCGTTTTTAAACGGTAATCTAACTATGTAACGTCCCTGAAACGTGTGAGAATGAATTGTGCGGAAATGTTTCTCACATTGACGCTCTTTAGAACTGTGATGAACCGTTTGAGAGATCTCCTCTTCCAAAAAACGACGAAGATCAAAATCAAAGGTCTCTACAGTGATTCCGAGATGTATCGGCATGGAAGTCGACTCACTTGTAGAGGATGACGCGATTGGAAATAATCCATCCGAGAATGGTATTTTGGAAGATTCACTTGGGGTCAGGTTCACTCGTGAATCTCGACGAACACCATCGAGAACGAGTTGATCGAATAAATTGGCACCAATGATAACGTCAATCGGATTCGAGCTCATAGGATCACTATCCGCTAATTTGAATCCGGCAATGTGCTTCCATGTAGGCGTGGTACTTAATTAATTATTAATCCATATTAATATATACTTGGGAATATACTTAATATACTTGGGAATATACTTGGTTAACGAACGGAGAATAAGCGCGGTCGTTGAATAGACAAGACCATCGCGCGACGCGGAAGTAATTGTAACTTGCGCTGCATAACATACAATTGATTGCGTCTCGCCAATACCAAAAAACGGAATGCTTAGATTTCGCAAACACTGAGTGAGAGATTCGGTAATCAGAGTTGAAACAAAACTCTGATCGAGAAGTGCGCGTGATAACAAAACGGAATGAGAATGCACGCAAATGCGAGAGAACAAGATTTTGTTTGGAGTGTGACACGACAGTCTTCAACACTAAATATGATGCGACTTCGCTATGATTTCCCATATTAGGTATTGCCGCAGACATGGATGCTTGTTTTGATTCAGCAGATCTAACGGTAGCCTCAAAACGTAACAATGTGTGATGTCGTTTGCTGCATTCACGACACGCACGAAAACTCGAATAATCCTTCACAAAATGCTTCGACAAACTGAGACAATTCAGACAGCGCTTGGTTTGCTTAATGAAATCGAAACGTTGGGATGGAATCTGCTTTAAAAACGTAAAACATTGATACGATAGATGATTCGACTTACAGAGCGAGCACGAGAGCGATAGCGTGGACGCGGAATGTGAGGCAAAGTTTTCTTTTCAAAGATCAGATGGTTTATCCCTTGAATTAACTAGTGATATCGCATCTAACGCGCGAATGTGAAAATCGTGAATTGATCAAGCTCATTATAAATATTCCGCGGTATCGCCTAACTTGAGTTCCCAAATCTTGCGAGAAGACTTGTTGAGTTTTGTAACGAGAAAAACAAGGAAATCATCCTAACGTTCGACAAGACAATCGAGATTCGAGAGCTTGAATCATTGTATTGATTTGATCAGAAGATCCTTGATGATTCTGAAAGGCGACGGCAATTCAAAAGTGTTTGCAAGTGAAACATAATAAGACGGCGTTTATTATCATAATGAGAAACGAGAATATTCCACATCAAAACTTGCGTTAATAATCGCGAGGTGATTAAGAGCGTTACTTGCATCCCCTTTTACACACGAACATAAATAATGCATGCGCTCAACGTTTGACAAACTCGGATCGTTATATATCATCGATTTAAATCTATCGCGAAAACTTTCCCACTTATCGAAGCTCCATTGAAGGAAAATTGATCCTCGGCAGATGTGATGATGATCGAATAGAATCAGACAGACTTACATCGGGCGACGCCGCTGAATGGAATGCGTGCGATTCTTAACGAGCCAACATGATTTTTCGGCTATGTAATAGGCAACCTCGTTATAGCAGTCCTCACACTCCAGAAACAAGTTTGAAGTAGGCCGTATGAAGTAGGCATGAGTTGCTTTGAGCTTCTCGTCGGTTTGCATGATGATTTTGCCATCAAGTTCTTGGCACGTTCTTAGCGAACATTTCCTTCAGGATTGCAAGATGAAGTCTCGTTGT